>JAOPSE010001231.1:0-166086 GCA_029449295.1 Zea luxurians
ACATGCATCCTAGCAAGTAGATTACATATTTTCATTTAAATACTTGTATTATTTGCTTGCTTTGGTTGTGTTGTCATCAATCACCAAAAATGGGGAGATTGTAAGGAAAATGGACCGCGGGCCATTTGGCTAATTGAGTTTTGGTGTTTGATGAACAACACAATTCCGTGAACTAATAAGTTTTCTAGTGTTTATAGTTCACAGGATGCAAGATTTACTTGGACAAAGGAATTGAGGAAAGCAACACCTCAAAAGAAGACATTAAGAAGATCCAAGAAAAGTCCAAGTGTGCTGCTGCGGACTGTCTGTGCGAAGGCGCATCGGACTGTCCGGTGCCCACATGCCGGACTGTCCGGTGCACCAAGGAACTCTAGCCCAACGGCTAGTTCCAGGTGGCACTCGGAGAGAAGACCACCGGACTGTCCGGTGTGAGCACCAGACTGTCCGGTGTGGAAAAGCCTGCGACGCCAATAGGTCACCTGCTGTGACAGGGCAACGGCTAGGCGCACCAGACAGGCTATAGTGTGCTGTCCGATGCACCATCTGGACTGTCCGGTGTGCCACAGAGAACTGCAGCTTTTCTCCAATGGCTATTTTGGAGTTAGGGCATATATATACTTCACCCAACCGGCCATTTGAAGGTGTGGGAGCCCAAGCAACATACCAAGGCATATAGTGCACATTTCCCAGAGCTCAAACACCCAAGTGCTTAATAGAATCACTCGGTGATTAGCGTAGGTGCTTTGCGAAGTGCTTAGGTTAGTTAGACCGCTTTAGCGCTTGCTCTAGGTTAACCCTAGTTAGTTGAGTGAGTTTAGACAAACCACAACCCCTCGGCTCTTGCTGTGAGTCGTTGTAATTGTACCGAGTGGGACGAGAGTCTTGCGAGACCGTGACAACCGCGTTTGTGTCGTGGCCGCCACCGTGTACCGAAGGGAACGAGGCCCACAGCGTTTCGGCCGGAAGCTCGATAGTGGAGACGGCGGGGAGCGTCCGAGAGGAGCCGGAAGCGGAGCACCACTTGCACGTGGAGAAGGCCCGCGGCTCTCTACGGAGTTACTCGACCGTGGTGCTTGGCCCTCGCGTGGGCTTCCCTTTGCGTAGGGGCACCAACGAGGATTAGTTAGGACCTTGCGTGGTTCCGGATACCTCGGTAAAAATACCTGGCGTCATCCATGAGAGTTTGCTTCTCTACTTTGCTCTTTAAGTTTCCGCATTTATATTAAGTATTTAAGTTTCAATCTTGTATTCATACTTATTTAGTGTAGATTGAAACTTAGCCTTTGCGGTAGAGATAGCAACACTTAGACAAAACCTAGTTTGCACATTCTAGTTTGATTATTTGCATAGGTTTTGCTCTAGGGATTTATTTGTGGCCTAGTTTAGTAAAAGTTTTAGAAGTCCTAATTCACCCCCCCCCCTCTCTTAGGCATCATCCGTTTCCTACAGAAGGTATACCTCGAGAATTACAGCAATGAACGACGAAGCTATAGCCGAAGAGTAACAACTTCGGATTGAAGTAATATCGAAGATTAAGCATGTTGCTGAGTCGAAGAGAAAAATACTAGCTAGTCCCTAATGATTTATGTTACAGTTATGAACAAATGTTAAGGTCATAAATGTATTTTTATCCAGGCTGCGTCCCGTGCCTATAAATAGATGAATAGTACCACCGTACTGTTCACACTAGATTGTAATTGCTCTCTCGTCAACACCTTCAAACAAGCCAAAGGTATCAATGTAATATAAATCCTATTAATGTTCATGTGTATATCATGAAATACATATATGGATGAATGAATGGATTACATATATCATATCTATGATTTTTTGTTCTCATAAGTGATGAAGGTGTGTCCTGCATGACCTTCGTCTGAAGATCATTATATCTAAAAAGAGATAATGCTTCGAAGGACGAAGGTCCTTAATCTTTAACAATTATGTTGTCTTGTTCTTGATTCACATCATTTGAGAACAAGTGACCAACAGTAACCATATTTCTCAAAACCATGAATTTACAATACTATACTTTGCAGTTGTCATGGAAATAACGTAGTTTTGGTAGCTCCAAAAATACCATGGTTTAGAGAAACATTGTTTGAATACAACATTGTAAACCATGGTATTAGGCAAAAGCTAGCCATGTCATGAAAATCTTTGGGTTGGAGTGGAGTTTCCAATACTCAAAAAATACCATGGTATCTAGAATACCATGGTTTTGAAAACATAGTTTTCAGAATTGCAACCAAACATGTTAGGCATAAAATACTACTGTATTACCCAAAACCATGGTATTGTATAAAAACTATAAAAATACTTCACTCCCAAACATGCCCTAACAAACAAGTTAGTCCAAGATGTTGTGTTGGTCATTCAATCACCAAAAAATAGAAATGAATTAATTGTCCATTTTCCTTTAAATAGTAGAAAAAAGAAATTGGACACTAATAGACACTGGTAAGGAGTATGTTGAGTTATTCCAGTTTACCATTCCATCATTGTGGGTGGCTCTTAGCTTAACTAATTTTACTCTGCAAGCATATGGAGACTGGTGTAGCTTTCACTTAGGAGTATTGTAGGGTATTGTATTATCCACGAGGAAGCATCAAGAAAGCAAACCAATTCATCATTCATCTAGCTGCTACTAATTCTTTCATACCATTGGATCTACATCAAACACTATAAATAATTTGAATATGTAATATATAAATTTTTCTGTGTTGTGCTTGGGCCACCACAGCACGATGGGCTCACCGTGCTTTTGAGCATCCCATATCTAAATTTTTTATATTTGGGCCAATACGACATGGCACAAAATTAATGTGTACCGTCCCAGCTTGAAATAATTTAGTCCAAAATAGGATGGACCCAAGTTGTGATGGCTAGGAACGCCCTACCTTTGAGCACTAGATGTGGAGGATGAATAAGAGTATTCTAGACTTCTTTACTGGTCGGGTCTACAGGATAGGATTTTGAAACATAAAGCCTAGAAGGATGATGAAATAATGTAGAGAAAAAAATCGAACCATTGGCATATATTTCTATTTATTTTTTTAATGTCTTGTATATAGTTATAAACTTTTATAATAAAAAAATAGACCAATAATATCTATAATTGTTCAAGGGCTTGTTTGAGAGAAGGGGCTGAAGCCTGGAGGGCACTAAAGAAGAGGGTTTGGAGGGGATTGAGGTCTTGTTTGGGAGTAAGGAGATTAGAAGATACTAAAATTACTTCCTATTTTAAATAATACAAGGATTTTAGTCTCTCCAATCCCCTTTAATCCCTTACTCCTAAACAAACTTGGCTAAAATTTTTCTTTGAATAGTAAGGATGTTTTAGAAGACTTATGGGGTGTTTAGTTTTTAGGGACTAATTTTTAGTCTATTCATTTTATTCTATTTTAGTCCCTAAATTACCAAATACGGAAACTAAAATAGGTTTTTAGTTTCTAAATTTGGTAATTTAGAGACTAAAATAGAATAAAATGGAGGGACTAAAAATTAGTCACTATAAACCAAACACTCTCTTATTTGGTAACAAGGAAATTGGAAAAGATCCATAAGAAGAAAATATCTTACTATTCAAAATAGAGATTTTCTCTCTTATGAATCTCCTTCAGTTCTCTTAGTACTCGATCTCTTTCTACTCCTAAAGAAACCCTAACCTTTTGAATGTCTTGTATGGAATCTCAAACTTTTTATGTAGCACAAGAGGAAAGTTTGTATTATGTTCAACTTCCATATAAGTGTATATGGGCCCACATAACACGACTTTGGCGATTCGCCACGCGGCCGACCACGCCACAAACCACAGCTCACGTCTCAGTTTGGATAAATTTATTCGCCCGCGCGGCCCGCACGCATCCAGCTAGCTGCTCACGCACGCCACGCCTCTCTTCGTCTCTTTCACCCAGTGACAGCGCACAGCTCCCAACCTGCTCGAAGCTCGGCTCAGCCGAGCCAGTGCGCCATGGCCGGCCGCGAGGCAGGCGACTGCGGCAGGAGAGGGAGAGGAGCCGGCCCGCGAGATCCCCGACGACATCACGGGCGAGATCCTGCTCCGCCTGCCGTCGCGCTCGGCGCTGGCGCGCGCCGCGGTGGCGAGCTGCGCCTTCCGCGCGCTCGTCGCCTCCCCGAGCTTCCTCCGCCGCCACCGCTCGCTGCATAGGGACCCCGGATCGCTCCTCGGGGTCTTCACCTTCCCCCTCGTCCCCGACGGCGGCAGAGGCGGAGGCGGAGGCGACGGCTCGGGCTTCCACCCCATCGAGCCGCCGCACCCGGCGGCGTCCACCGCCAGCGCCGTCGCCACTGCGGCCGACTTCTCGTTTGGGTTCCTCCCAGCGGACCCCTCCGCCACGGCTGGGTCTGAGGCTGCCGAGTGGATGGTCCGGGACTACCGCGACGGCCGCTTCCTCCTCGACCGCGTGCCTTGGGGAACCGGGAGCACCGTCTTCACCGAGCTCGCCGTCTGCGACCCGCTCTCCCGACGCTACGTCCTGCTCCCGCCCATTCCGGAGGACCTCGCCGACACCGTCCACAGCGTGCTCACCGTCTTCGGCGGCCGCCGCGCGTGCGAGCCCTTCCTCGCGCCCGCCGAGACCTGCGGCGCCGGACGACGTCGACGCGGACCCACCTCTCACCGTGTTCTGGACGGCCCGCTCCCCGAGGAAGATGGTCGCCTTCGCCTTCTCGTCGCGCGACGGACGATGGCGTGCGCTCGAGTCGCCGAACTGCTTCATCTGGCGCAGGCACCGCTCCCCGTTCAGCTGCCCCATCAGCACCGTCTGGAACCGCCGCCACTACGCGCACGGCTGCTTCTACTGGGTGGACTGCCTCACCAGCCGCTGGCTCGTGCTCGACGGGCGCACCATGGAGCTCTCCCTCGCGATGATCCCGTCGCCGGCCGGCTACTGGGAGGAGCACGTCGCAGTCGTGGAGGCCCCGGACGGGAAGCTTGGCGTATTCGCGCACGGTTTCCACCACCCCGGACGGCAAAGCCAATCTACACTACTATACGATCGTGCACGACACGGAAGCCGCCGGCGACACGAAGCGGTGGCAGCTGGAGAAGACGATCCCGCTGCCGTGGTCCGTCAGACCACCGGTCTTTCTGCCTCCGGGGCACGGCCAACGGGTGCCTCATCATTGAAGTCGGCGAGGAGAAGTCGGTATTCATGGGAAGCCACCGCATCAGGGACGCCGAGCTATTCAAGATCGACGTCAGGAGTTTCCAGCTCCAAAAGATCTGCCGGGCACGGTGCGCCGGCAGTGCTGCCGGCGAGTGCTGCTGGCCATACTTCGGCTTCCCGCCGTCGCTGTCCTTGCCCACTGTGTGAGCAGCATGATGTTACTGAGACAAAATGAATTATATTACAGCTTCAGAGCCGTCCGTCTGTATGTAACATGTATAAGCAACACTTGTACTCGTCCAGTTTGTTTACAAATGCAACGCATACAGATACAGTTTGCAAGTACAAACCAAACAACAACCTCAACATTTTTCAACTGTATAAACCGGACAAAGCAGAGGAGTAGACCATTACCCAAAGGCACGTCACTTGATCTTGATGTTTCTTGATTTCCTCCTGCATACTCTGTGACATTGCCATGGTTTCTTTCAATGTAACCATAGCGATGAGCAAATACAGCATTCCACCTTCTACACAAAAGATGGCAGCTTGTATTGGGCAAAAGGAACCAACTGCTGTACAGTCTAGAGGATAATCCATAGATCAACATGCCAGATGCTCCTAGCTTGCTCTATGTTTTAAAGGATTGCTCAAGATCAGCTGAGGACCATCCAGTGAGACCAGAAGATCGCCCATGGCTTGCAGAGGATGATCCTGCACCACAGAAAGATGGCCTAGGGTCCGCTGAGGATAGTTCAGCCAGACAAGAACGGTTACCATATAGTCTGCAAGTGGATCCAGCTCTGATGAGTCAAGTCTGCTACCCAAATACCTGACACTATATTGTTGGATCCATCAGAATGCAATGACAGCAAATAAAACTTTCCTTCCCCCTCAAATAGTTCCAAATTCTGGTCTTTTACAGAATCTGAGATGGCAATTTTTTAGAACCTTTCATCTGACAGGTTGAGTGTCAGGATTTCTCCAGAAAAATAGGAGGAAGCCTCATTGAGAAGTAACCAATACATGCCATCATTAACAATGACTGCCTCCGTTGCCTTTAGGAGCTCTGCAGATTCATGTATTATCCTCCATGACAGTGCACCTGCACCAATAGTGCATATTGCATATGTCAAGAACACACGGTGAGAAACATGGACCACCTTGTACTGTTTTGTGGAGTGCACAAATCCAACAAAATATTCAGAGTAAAGAGACCGTGACTTGAGTATAGAATCTGGCAGCCTCAAATGCT
The DNA here is from genome assembly GCA_029449295.1 of Zea luxurians. Classification (NCBI taxonomy): domain Eukaryota; kingdom Viridiplantae; phylum Streptophyta; class Magnoliopsida; order Poales; family Poaceae; genus Zea; species Zea luxurians. The sequence continues at coordinate 6,385 of JAOPSE010001231.1, forward strand.
TCCTTGTTGTGGGATTCAAGACCTCAGCATCGCCATATATATCATAGGCATTCATCTGACAGGTTGAGTGTCAGGATTTCTCCAGAAAAATAGGAGGAAGCCTCATTGAGAAGTAACCAATACATGCCATCATTAACAATGACTGCCTCCGTTGCCTTTAGGAGCTCTGCAGATTCATGTATTATCCTCCATGACAGTGCACCTGCACCAATAGTGCATATTGCATATGTCAAGAACACACGGTGAGAAACATGGACCACCTTGTACTGTTTTGTGGAGTGCACAAATCCAACAAAATATTCAGAGTAAAGAGACCGTGACTTGAGTATAGAATCTGGCAGCCTCAAATGCTTCCTTGTTGTGGGATTCAAGACCTCAGCATCGCCATATATATCATAGGCACACACCAAGCCATTGCAGGGGCCTGACATCTCAAACCTACTTGAGAACACAAGCTCCACACTTCTGAAATTCATTGTGGCAGGATCAAACGTGTACATGTGGACTAGGCCACGATCAAGCGAGGTGAAACAAGCAATGGACTGGTGGAAGCGGCAAGCATTATTCAGGTGACGGTCCACAAAACTAGGTTCATCAACGCAGCCTCGCCAGAACTTGCACACACCACAGAGCTTGACAACATCCCTGCCAGGAAGAAAAGCAAGAATAATCCTTGGCCATCTTGAGGAATGAATATTTGAGTTTCCGTTGCTTCATTCTGCTTATCAAGATCATCTGAGGAATGAATATTTGAGTTTCCGTTGCTTCATTCTGCTTATCAAGATCATCATTGTTAAAGTCCATGGCAAGGATTCAATCTACAACTCTGTCCAAGCTACAGTTTTAGTCAGTATGCAACAAAAAAGCAAGGCGGGGCTTGCTGATACAAAACTATACTAAAACAAAAATATGCCCTTCAGTATCCAACATAGAAGTTCGCACTTGAACAATTAGCATCATAAGAGAGTGGATTTGGTCCTGCAATGTGAATTCATTCTTAAATGACTCAAAGTAAACATAGGACACAGATAAATAATCAAATGGGCACCAGCTTGTTCTGACTACCATAAAAAACATTATAGTTGCACCACTTTGATAAAGTAATAAAAAGTTTTAAACTTTTAACTTAGGGCTTGTTCGGTTAGCTCTCAATCCATATGGATTGAGTAGAATTGGATGGGTTTAAATCCCAAGCAAGTCAATCTTCATCTTAATTTTTTCTAATCTCATCCAATCCATGGGTAATGGGATTAACCGAACAAGGCCTTAGGTGGAAATAATAAAAGGTGCACACTACACAAGCATATCAAATCCAGAAGTTCTAAACAAAAAAGGAACATATAGGAGATCAAAGCATGGCATGCAACCAATCCAACCTTAGCTCCAATTTTAGATCAGTGGACTACATCAAAGACATATCACCATTTTTTGATAGCAAATACGTTATTTTAGCTTCCATAATTAATCCATCTCTCAATGCAGTTCTATTTTACTGCCCATTTCTACTCCAAATCCAAGTCAACAATGCAATCCCTATACCTACATTGAAGCAGGAAAGTCCTAAGCAAGTTTTCTCCCAACGAAAAAAACTACAGGGATAACCTTCGCTTCACAAGTTGGTAATTGAGGTTCAAGACTACAATCAATTCCATCACCAGGATAACATTTATGCATTTCCATTGAGAGATAATTACTTTTCCCCATGATATATGAAGCCACCAGATCTAAACTGTTCACCAATAGATGTAGCCCCAACCAATAGTCTGGCTGAAATGGTACCAATCATACAAACAGCACGAACAATTAATGGCACAAAGACATACCACTTTGTGCTGCAACCAAACTCCATTTCGTACGATATTTCAACATGATTTCACAGCATCTCGCCAGTGAAAAGCAGAGGCGCAGCCAGTAAAGGATACGGGCTAATACGTAACTTCTGCAAAGCAATCGAAGCCCATACCATAATACATGTATCTACACTTTTAGATCAGATCCGAATACAGATAGTAAGTTAGGGTTTGGGGTGCACCGTTTCGCGCAACAGGAAGGGAGAGGGGAGGGCGTACAAGGTGGTGCTCTTCGCCGGCGAAGGGACCCGAGAAGACCTGGGCACCTGGCGTAGAGAACGAGCGAGGACGCTGGAGCGTGATCTATGAAGAACGCGGTTGCAGCTAGATGGATTGTATCATTCCAGGTTCCTGATGCAATATATCCCTAAAAATACTCTAACGCCGGCGTTTCATAAATTTCATCGTCTAAACAAATATTTATTATACTTTACAACACCCTCAAAATGATTCTATTCTCTATATTTTTTTTCTATCTCCAACAATATTCTATAAATTTCATCCTCTATTTCTATGGTGTTAACATAATCCATAATATATCATTTTATTCACTCTTTTACATATAATTTGAACATGACGTAATTAACTAATGCAAAAATGACATTGGACAATTTTGCGAACCTATATTAATTAGGAAATCAATTGTCTAGGATTATTGTATATATATTAATTCATGTTGGTTAACTTTAACAAATAATCTTTGTTCGTTTGCCAAAAATGAATTCGCAATTACACGTAAAAACGTCATTTACGTGTGCTTAAATCAAACATGGTCTATGGATCCCACAAGCATCACGTGCATCGGAGGAAAAGTGGAGAGATGAAGACGCGGGACTGACTGTATAGCGTATGCACAGTGATGCGCTAGAAGTAGCGTGTGAAGGTACAGGGGCGGAGGGCCCAATATGGCTCAGTATTGCCTGAGCAATACCTTGGGCCGGCCCACTAAGAGATTAGGTCATCTGTCATCCTCAACTGTTGAGTCTACGCCGAGCTGCAGCCGCCATCGCCAGTCCGCCACCGTAACTCCGTAAGCGTCGTCCGCCCGTCCCTGCGTGGCCGCGTCCCACACACCGCAGTCCCGCTCGGCCGCTCCTGCCGGCGCGCTGCAGCAGTGCAGCAGCTCGGCTGCTCACCTGTAGACTGCTCCCGCTACTCGCGGTCGCGGCCTCGCGGGCCACGGCTTGTCCCGCCCGGCGGCCGACGCCCAGGCTAACTGGGGTAGTAGCGCGCCACAGGGGACAGCGGTCCAGTTCACCGGCCTCGTCAGCTCGTGCTCACAACAGCAGACAGCAATCCAGTTCACCAGCCTCGTCAGTTCGTGCTCACAACAACAGACAGCGGTCCAGTTCACCGGCCACCGGGGTAGCACGCCACAGTCCACAGAAAGGTACGCGTGACTACGTGAGTATTTATTTGATTATGCGCGTGAGTATTTGAATTATTGAATAGAAACAAATGAACGTGTCTAATCCATTAGATTTTTGAATGTGCAGATTTTCCAATTTCTAAATAGCAGTCTTGGATATAAACAAAAACAAGGAAAATGTTAATGGTTAAGTCAAAAGTATAAATCAGTTTAACCCGGATCACATCTATATTATGTGAACACTCTCTGCACTTGTTTTAAGCACGATTGAATGGATGATAAATTTTGACATGATGCATTTATAAAAGTTGGCTTCTCACAATGGAGAAATGTTTATACGCATTATTTTGTAGCTACAAGTTGTTTTAAACTGTATCATACATTTTTATTCTTCGTTGCGTTAGCAACACCTTAATTTTCTGGCGTCCTCCGCCACTGTGAAGGTACCATCCGCTATTTTATATGAAATTTTACAGTTCATTGTTGGACACTATAGAGGAGGCAGAGTTCGCCAGATTTAAAGTACAGAACGATATAGAGTTTATTGTTGGAGAGAGTACGGGGAAGAGCATCTCCATTAGTTTTAAAAAAATCCTAAAATTAATTTGAGATGTTATTAATTAAAAATTATTCTTAAACAGTTGCTTAAATTAGGTCTCTAAATATATCGACTTTTTACATATCCATATTTAATTCATAGACATGGGAAGCTATTTTATACTCTTAATATCATATTTCACGCATTAATCACACTATATGTCGGGGGCGATAATTAGGGACACTCGAATTACCCCCTAACAAACACACTTAGAGAAATAAGGGCTAAAACTCCCGAGAGGTGACAGCTGAGCCACCTATAAAAAGCCAAGACATCCCCCGAGGGTATCCCACCTCGAGCAGGGCTCCGCCTCACCCGAAGTTGACACCGCTTACATCGACTCGCCCGAGGCCACCTCAGCCCAGTCTGTCTCGCCCGAGCCAGCCTCAGGCAGATAGGACAAGGGCACTCGAAAACAGGCAGGGTACATGGGCATTTAATGCGTGTGCCAACTCGCGTTGTGGTAGCGGAGCACAGTGGAAGACAAGACAGCGATCACGTTAAGCGCAGCGGTATGATTACGTCTGTGCCAAACAGTGCGCACACGCCGCCTGATGTCCTCCGATGGGACGCCTAAATACGACAAGCCGAGCGGACGGGCCTTCGGGCCCTACCTCTCCGCCTCGCCGACCTTGGGTCCAGTCCTCGAGCGAGTTCTCTGCCTCACCTGAGCTCTGCCTCAGCCACCAACTACGCCGCGAATCCCACAGACAGGCACTCCTCCCCGACTGTAGCGCACGTTGAGGGATGGCTCGGCTAACACCTCGGGAAGACTTCTACGTCAACCAAGCAGGGGCTCTGATCCCAATGAGTGCTACTGGGAATCTCGACGTCATCACACGCCACAGTAATGACGCACCCCGTAAGTAGCCTTTGACCCATACCCCGGCGTTGTTACAACCACTACGGCATGGGCGGCCTCCCCCTCGGGGCTCGGATGTACGGACTATTCTCCGGTCTCGGCCTTGGCTCTCTAAGAGAAGTCAGCAGGCACCACGTAGACGAATACAAGACCTGGCTTCACTAAGGGCGCTACCCTTGGTGTATAAATAGAGCAAGGGTCCCTCCACGGATGGGGGATCGAGATCAAAGACATCAGCGTCCACTCATCGATGCACGTAGATGAATACACGCTCCCCCACTCTGTCTTAGATATTGGCACTTGCCTCAATCATCTCTAGGGACTTGGGGACTTCCTCTCTCCCGCTATGCTTGTAACCCCCTACTACAGGCACCACGGTGTGAGTAATATAAGCCTCATCCTCTCTGCTGGAAGTAGGGCCTTGAGTAGCCCGAACTAGAATAATCGCTTGAGTCCTCTCGCACTCCATCTAGAGTCGGCCACGCGTCACATTTACTGGTTGGTTAAGGACCCGTGGTCCAAACATCAACAGTTGGCGCACTAGGTAGGTGATTGTCACGTCAAACACTCCCAGTTCTCTCCAGCACTCTAGATGGCAGGTTCCCACCACCCGCTCAGGCTTGGGACGATGATTAGGTTCGGGAGTCTTGAGTTCATGTCTCTGGGCATCGAGTATGATATGGTACTCCTCCCACCTGTCCCCCTCGAGCGCCCAAGCTCTCGTCGCTACTGTTCTCGTCGCAGGAGGCAAAGACGGAGCAACCGCGATCGTGCCCCACAAGGCACTCCGTGCGTTGGAGATGCCGTCGAGAATGATGACGGCATTGAGTCCCACTCAAGGGATTTGGCTAATGTCAACATTTCACCCGGAGCGCCGCCAACCGCACCTGCACTAACCTTCCTGGCACCACCTCCTTCGACGTGGGAGACTGTTCCCCCACGGCGTCGAGCGAAGGATGCCAGCTGCGCTGGCCCTCCCACCCGTGGGTCGGGAGGAGCCGGATGCTCCCTAGAGAGACATGGGGGGAAGGGGAGAACCATCTGTGTTCAACCCCATCCTCTCCCAACCGAGTTTTGACACCAGCTCCATCACCCGGATGTACATCGGGCTGCCGTTCCCCTCAGGAACCTGGACTCTGAGGAGGAAGATGGCCTAGGCTTCGCCCTAGGATTTCTCCGGGCTGAGAGATCCTGAGTCCATGCTGTAGTTTTCTGTATGCATGCGATAAGATGCTCTCCGAAAGCTCGGAGGGTTACAGCTCCGGTGGTGAGAGTTACGATCCAACTCAGGAATGCTTCCATGTCGACCTAGAGCTCCTCGAGGTAGGAGATCACCTCGGCATGCTGCAGGAAGGTGACCAACCTCCACTGCACAACCCAGACGGGGCCAAGACTCCTCTAGGGAGCCATGAGGCTCACCTCAAGCAGCTCCGACAGTTGCACGATAAGCTCGGGGAAGAACAACAACGCCTGTAGCAGCTACGACAAGCTTTGGAGGGAGAGGCTGCGGGCAAGGCCCTCGATGGAGGCGCACAGGCGAAGGCGCGCGACATCCTTCGTCACATTGAGGAAGACACCGACATCGCTGAGCCCCCGTCCTCAACCCCGCACCATGCCGAAGCCCTCAACCACCGAGGGACACTGCATCCACAAGCAAACTTCGGGGGGCTTCTGGAATGCGTCGCAAGTTCCGTATGCCTAGAGTTTAGCCTCTTAGCTCTGGGAACCCGCTTCGAGCCTTCAGCCAGGGCCCTCTCGCTTCGAGAGGGAAGCCTTCAGTGCATCCCTCGCATACTAGGCAAAGGGTGCCCACGTGCACGACTGTCTCTGAGACAACCGCCAACCCCAGGCAATCCATGACCATCTCGGCGAACGCACCCGACAGTGTGAAACGTTCGGCTACCGCTCTCGGCGGGGGCGGATGATACGACAGCATGGAGGACCGAAGTCCTTCCCCCGAGCCACCAGGCCCTCAAGTCTTCAGCAAGGCCATCTGAAGGGCATCGTTCCCGCCTCGGTTCTAGCCCGCCGAGCAAAGACCTTTATGTTCATAGGAGAAGAAAAAGAGCTGTACCGATGCAGCCACTCGAGAATACTTCAACGATGTATACCAACCAGCCAAGGGCAGGAGTTGCTAGGAGAAATCCACTCGGGGGCTTGCAGGTACCACGCGGCACCCCAGACCCTCATCGGCAACGTCTTCAGGCAAGGGTTCTACTGGTCAACTATAGTAGCGGATGCTATCAAGATCGTGCGGTCCGGCTGGGGCTGCCAGTTCTACGCAAAGCATATGTAATACCCAAATTATGAAAAAATTATAAAAGAGTTGATCTCGTTACGTGTTTTGCCATCCACTTATCATATCAGGGGAATAATCATATTTAAAGAATTAATTAAGGCCTATCCTTAAATCAGTGCATCATGTTGAAGGTTTTGGTTGATTGTGCATTTAACAATAATATAATATTAATGAAAATATGATGATGATTATAGAATTTGGATTTAACTCAAAAGTATAATTTGGGAAATTGGAAGAAATATTAGAAGAGAAAAGGAGAGATATACTATACAAAACGAAATAAATTTACAAATAAATAAATGTAACCCATACTATGTTCAAAATAAACAGTTAGTGTGAAGGAATATTTACCACAAAAATTTGAATTTAAACTTGGAGTTGATTTGAATTTGGAATAGGAAATAAGGCAAAAAGGAAAATAAGAAAAGAAAATAGAGACCTAACTGTTGTGGACTTGTTCTCATATGCTATAAATCAAGAAAAAGACAACATAATTGTTGATGGTTAAAGACCTTCGTCCTTCAAAGCATTATTTTCTTTCGGATATAATGATTTTCAGACGAAGGTCATGAAGCACATACCTTCATCATTTCAGCATATAAGTATAAATGTAAATAAGAATGCGAAAGACCATTAAAGAATGTAGGTAATGATTAGATCATCACAATTTATTTATATTTATATTCATAGATAAAAGTTAACATTAATGGTATTTATAATACAATGATACCTTTGGTTTCGCCAGAAGGTGAGAATGCAAAGATGACGCAAGAGAGATTACAATCCAGCGTGAACAGTACATGGTATTGTTCATCTATTTATAGGCGTGGAACGCAGCTCGGACACAATTACATTCATGTCCCTCACATTTACTTGCAATCATAATGCGAATAATCAAAGACTAAATAGTCTTTTTCCCTTGAGTCGGTGACGACCTTCGACTTCGCCATAATACTAAGTCGAAGCTTCTTCAGCAATAGCTTCGGCTTCCATCCGTATCATCATGTCGCGCATGCCTTTGTATTATCCCGCTGAAGGTGTTTTTTCCTTGAGGACCTTCGGCAAGGAAGAAGACCCCCAACACTAACCTTGCTGGGTCGGCTACATCGCTTTTGGCCCAGGAACCGTTGCCCCGTGCGCTCGGGCCAACTCAAGGGCGCGGCACCGACACCAGCGGTCCCACCGGGAAGTCGCCGATCTTCTCGCTGATTCTGTCCACTGACTGGGTCACTGCGAGGTGGGGCGTGCTCACCTGTCCTTCTACGCGCGCTCGCCTGGCCAATTGCCCACTGAACAGCGGACCCCGCACGTCAGGTGGGCGCTACTGTTCTTCTCTCCGCACCAAACGGCGCCGATGCGCGTGGACCAGGGATGTCAGACCACCTTCTCCCCTTTCCCCGCACGACCCTCGCTTGAACAACAAACGACGCCGACTTCCCTAGGATCGTGCGGACTCCTAGGCCTTCCTCCTGTCCTTATCTACCCTCCGCAGCTCCCCCTACCTTCTCATTTCATTACGCCAGAGATAACCTCGACCTCTAGGGTCGTGCCAAGGTGAGCGGAGAGTAGGGAGCACTAGCTTTGCCGAATTCGCCTGCGACTAACGGCTAGGGGGTTCAGGTCGAGTCCGATAGCTCGGTGGGGTTGCTGGTGACGAGTTCGTGGCAGATTAGGGAAAGATTGACCGCAGTGGTGACCGAAATTCGTCATCGAACTTCGGTTGCCGCCGCGTCCCGTCGGCGGATCAGGGCATTCCTAGACTCTCGGTGAGCAACCTCTCTTCTATATCGTATTGATATCCTCTACGTGTTGCCATAATCGAATCGGTGTTCGGGCGCGCGGTTCGAAGTTTGGGCGACAGCGGCCATGGCGCCACCGTGGACGAGGGTGCTGCCATTGCCGTGTCATGTTCTGGCTAGCATGGTGAGAGGGTAAGGGGGAAAAGATCCAGGCCGTCGGTCAGCCTGGCAACTATGCTGATTAGATTAGGTGTTCCGGATTGGAGTAGAATAGGCCCGAACCATCGGATCGCGATCGAACGGATCCAGCGCGATCTGGGTCGTTTTAAATCCGCGCCATCGATAGGGTGACTCACCGATTAAAAAGAGTGGCGTACCACTTCATGATCTAATCCTGGCTTTTAAAATCTGATCCAACGACCAGACACAACCGATACCCCTTCGCCGTGCTCTTTTGCTAAAGAGACCCTAGGGAATCAACTAATAAACCCGCAGTCCACCTCTGAGTTGTTCTGAGTCTGGGGAAAACTTTTGGTTCTGCCCCCGTGGTTCTCTGTAATTAGTGCTGGGCCCAAAGAACAAAGAAATTGGATAAATACTTACAGAAATTGATTTTTAGTACACAAATAAATCAATAAGCTTGTGAAATTCATATTAAATTCATTTTAACTCCAAATTGACCCATTCTAGTGGCATTAATTTTGTTTTAATATTGTTTATCACGTAGTAACTTTGTTTAGCCATGAAACTTGAACTAAAATTATTCACATGAGTTATGCTATTCCATGTACTTAACAACTTTAGAAATTCATAACTTAATAACCGTAGCTCCAAATTTAGTGCTTAGTGTTCCTACGATCTCGTTACGCAGCATAGAATATTATCATGTATTATGTTCTATTGTTTGGTGTGATGTTAATTTTTGCTATACTATGTATGTTTGTATTGATGCGAGTATACGAGCAAGCCACAGAGGATCCAGGGGTTCAGCAGGTGGAGACTGCTGAGCAGGAGCTCGTTGAAGATAAGTTGTGCCCTTGATCACTTCTTTTTACCCAGTCATGTTCTTATTAATCATAATGATCTGCATAGGTTAATTTTGATGGAACCCAATAGGTTACCCTAGTTTGGCTATCTTTATACCTTGTTTTACCACTGAATTTTTGGGTTGTACATGCTATTGCTTTATGTGATTTTGGGTATGGAGATATACATCACTCATGATTACACTTTTTATTATCAGTTTATTATTTATTGTTTATGATAAGATCATTATGTTAATGGGAACATGGAGAACCACCCGGGAAAACAGTGCTACCACAAGGGTGGTACAGGATGCCCTTGGCAGACTAACTAGGAAAGCTAGTGAAGGACTACCTTACCCGATAGGGGCAAGGGCAGTAGGGGAGTGGTTAGTGTAGGGAGATCCTTGGGTTGATTTTGCTGCGATGGCGGTCAGGCGAGGGATCCCTGCACTGGAGCTTCCTAGAACTGTAGCGGGTTTTCTGAAGCTAGTGGAACTTTGTAAAGGTCTCGTAGTGGAACCCTGCCTTGCTTCCTTGGTAGAGGTGTGTAACCAAGAGGAGGGTTCTGATCCCTCGAGACGAAGGCTACATCAGTGAGGCACTGAAGTCTAAAGCCCATACTAGAAGAGGAGCTTGATCTTGATGTTGTACTCTTTATCTAGATTTGATTTGAAGGAGCATTAGTACATTACTCCAAAATGTAAACTATGCATAATTCTGATGGTTTGTACAATACAACTTATTTATGGTTACTCTTATGCTTGTTTTTGGTTCAAATTATAATTTAGACCGAGGTGAAGTCTGAGGTCTTATGCTAAGGAACCACTGGTGTTTGAGGTTCAGCTGCTAAAGGTTGTGTCATTCTACATTTGATTTGAAGAATAGTCTTGAAGAAAAAGTTGATAAGTAAAATCAAGAAGAACAATCTTGAATGTCATTGAAAAAAACAAAAAATAATTTGACGTAAGAAATAACTGGACGAGTATTCCTGAAGCCACAACTACATCGATAAAAAAATTGATAAGTAAAATCAAGTCATAAAAATACTAAAGCCATAACCACATTGATAAAAAAGTTGATAAGTAGTCTTAAATAAAAAAATTTATAAGTAAAATCAAGAACAATTTTGATGGTCATTGAAAAAAATTAAAATAATTTAATGAAGAAATAACAGGACGAGCATTCCTGCAGCCACCTACCTTAATCTGGCGCCTTAGACCAACTCAGCCATCTCGTCGAATTGATAAAATTATTCACGTTTTACATATTGCTGTTTCTTTAGTCATGTTGCAGTGAATTTTTTCATCCCCAATATGATGCAGAACATCATCGCCACTCACCGTTACTGACTGATGAGAAGAGGTCGTGTTCAGTTCTCAGATGCCGGTGTCCATCAGTCCATGAGACACGAAGAAGATCTGGCCGACACATGCCAGACTAAGGCTTTATCTATGAAGGCAACATGTGGACTTTTCAGGCGGAGGAGCTGGCGGTTCTTGTTTCTGATTGCTCAGGGATGAATTGCACTTGATCTGAAGATGAGGTTACAAGGTTCGCACTTGGATTTTTTTCCCACATTCTTCAGGAGTATAAATATCCTCTTGGTTGACTCTACTGTAGTTTTTAGTTCTGTGAATTTGTTTGTTGTGAAATCTATATATTATGGGATGTTCAGATGATTCGAGTCATGAAAGGCATTCTAATTGGGATGAAGGCTCGAGCTAATTTGGATATCAGCTTGGCTGCATAGTAAATCATTTGTTCTATTTTTTTTCTTATAACGATATGAATCTTGGTGGTCTGACACTATGCTTTTAGGACATCCATTTTATTTTAACCTTTTTTATGACTTGGTGTGGTCTGTGCAGGCAAGAGGAGGACTCTAATCCCTCTCCTGATGTAGTCTACATCAGAGAAACATTGAAGCCCATACCAGAAGAGGTGCACGATCTTGATGTTGTACTCTTTATCTAGATTTGATTTGACGGAACATTAGTACAGTACTTCCAAAATATAAATTCTGCATAATTTTGATAGTTCTTCTGCTTATTTTTTTATTGAAATTGCAGTTTGGACCAAGGCGAACTCTACTGTCACTGGTGTTTGATATTCAGTTGCTGAAGATTATGTGATTCTGCATTTCTGCAACCATCGTTATCATCATCCTTGGTCAATGCAAACAGTGCTTCAAGGGAATCACAGAGTTCATTGTAAACTTACTTGTTCTCCCTTTGAAATCAAGGTCTATAAACTAAATTAGTGAAATAATTAAGCAACAACAATCCGGCTTGTCAAAATATCGTTAACTTGACTCAGAATAGTTCTCTGAATATCGTTAACTTGACTCAGAACAGTCCTCTAAAGCGAAGAAATGGGTCAAACTTTCTGAATGGTTCTACACTGAAACAGACACGCGAATTAGAATTTTTAGAATTTTTTTAAGACCATCTGCAAATATGTGATTCACAAACTGCACGCCATAGCTTATGTTCATATCGACAATTTTCTGATAAGAACCAGAACATAAATTATGTCAATCTACGTTTCAAATAAACGAATGCGTCGAGGTGTATCGATGTCTGACTTTAATAGGATATGATCATCTTAAAAGTTGGGATCAGTCGCACCAAAAGTGCTTCCCAAAATCTTCTTCGTCATCTCTTTGTATAGACTCTTCAAATCATCAGTGCACATATACGCTCGCGATAGAGAGACTATGACGAAAGTGTAGCAGCAAGAAGAGAGAAAAATTAATTGTAGGATTTTTCAAATTATGAGCTTTCAAATAATATTTTTTTTCTGTGTTTTCCCATTAGGATTGATAAATATATATAGAGAGGTGAATCCCTTACTCCATATCAACTAGCAACATGATACTAATTAATATTGTGTTTTCCACCTCTTCTCATAGGCTTAAACATTAAAATCATTAGAGAACAAAGGCAATGGGCATTTGAGATTTATTAAAATTTCTATATATGGGCTTGGAAAATTAGACCATATAAATTCTTACAACCCCCACTAGATTTCAAATGCCTAGTATAGATATTTTTCTTCTCTCACTACTATTTATATACTAGTATGTTAGAAGAGATCGTTAAAGATGAACGTACACATAGAGTTTTAAGTTACATTCATCCACAGCTTGAATATTGGATTGTAAGGAAAATATATTGAGACTGATTTATAGTAAGATTTTGTTGTTCGATGGCTAATATAACCATTTAGAGTAATATCATTTGCTATTATCTTTGGCTATAGTTCAAAGAATGCAAAATAAACCTAGATGGAGGCAAATAGGTGATTCAGGTGATCAATATCTCAAGAAAGATATTAGAAAACTCATTAAAGACCTACAAGTAAAGATGCAATGAAGCCCAAACAAAGACATATAAAGAAATGAAGAAAAACATGCTGCTCTATAGCACCGGGCATGTCCGGTAAGGCATCAAATAAACACTAAATATGAGTACCACAATACTTCAATAGAGTACACCAAACATGTAGGTATATACCGAATACCAGTCATCAAATATATCTAATAAGGCACCAGATAAGACACTCAGAGAAGACTACATCATGTTTGGGGACATTCATAAGGCATCAGACATGTTCGGTGTAACAACGAGTACTCGACTGAGCATGGTACTCAAACAGGGTTGCGACATGACTAAGAGAGGGCTATAATGCAGTAAAGTGTCCAATGCAACACCAGTCAAAACACCATATGCCCAAATTCAAATGGTCGACAATGACTACTTCTAATGGTTAGCTAACATGGATGCACCACACATATTCGGTGAATGCATCAGACATGTCCAGTGAGTGCATAATTTGGGTCCCATCCAATTGCTAGTTTTAGACTTGAGGGCTATATATACCACTCAAATCGGCCTTTTGAGAGTGGGGGAGCTAAGGAACATGACATAAGAGTTGAGATTCATTTCTAGTAGCTCTATACAACCAAAGTGCTCAAATGTCAATTGTTGATTAGCTAGGTTATTTTGTGAAATGGTTAGAATTGTTAGACTCCTACTTATAGCGCTTGCTCTAGGTTTAGGTCTAGTGTTTGATTGAGGTTAGAACACCTCTTACCATTTGGTGCTTCTGTGCAGTATTGTCTTAGTTGTACCAGAAGGGCTTATAATCACACCAACTGTGTGTGGCGTGTCTGTCACCACTTACGAGAGAGAATGAAACCCACATTGTTTCAACTAGAAACTCTTGATAGTGGATAAGGCTAAGAGCATCCAAGAGAGGCTACTCTAGATGTCGTGATGTAATTACAAAGATATAGTACTTACATCCACACTTCTTTTAGATCACGAATACAAAGATATAGTACGTCGAAACATCTAGGGATCTCCTAACAATTGAACCTAAGAAAATGAAAGGATACAAGCTAGAGATATCACTAGTTGTGCTTCCCTTCTCCCATATTTATAGAGGGTTTTTCTCTTTTCTAAACTACCCCTAAATACATAGAGTTTATCCACTCAATCATGGCAAAATGGACTAACTTTTGATACATTGATATGTCGGCCACACTCTCTTCAAAAAATTGGTTCACCTTGATGCACTCCTCATGATGACGCCACATGACTGCTCTATTTTCCTTTGGAACCATACCACCGAATTTTAAGGCCCAAACCCGATGAAACTCGTGAAACTATCGCTACATGGTTTTAAGGCTCAACCACCAAATCTCCGTCGGTAGAGTACTCCGTACATATCCTCCACGTCATGGACACATGTTGTGCCTCTCCTCAACCATGTCAGCAATAAGATCCACTCCTTCATGTCCTTGTGTCTGTTGATGTCCCTAGGTGTGTACACCTGGGTTTCGGGGCACCAAGACCTGGGCCCGAACATATTCACCAGGTGTGCTTGGACCAAGTCTCACACATCTTTACTATATAATAGGAGTATCAGTACAAAATAAATAAATAATTACATCGAAAGGAGACAACGATCCAGCAACCCAAAGTTGACTGGGAGACGACGACCTAGACCTCTCACAAACACATCGTAGCATCCTCCATGTGCGTCATCCTGTGGTACCTGTTCTTGACCTGTGGGGGGTGTGAGACAGCAAGGGTGAGCTCACATACATTCATAACTCAACAAGTTGTGGGGAATAATGTGCATGAACTCGCCAAAGGTGAGAGCTCATGAAGTGTAAGGCTTACTAAAGAGGATGGTTGAAGCTGAGCGTTGCTTTTAAAATTGGTCAAAATTTTATTAGCAATTACTAAGTATAAATAGATACCATACTAGAATAATAATAGAACAAAATTAATAATAAACCCATGCAATGCAAATGACAAATTGAATTTAGTTCCATAAATTAATCATGTGAGAGTCCTAAGCTACTCATGACCGCGAGCACGGCTAGTATACCAGTTTTACACTCTGCAGAGGTTGTACCCTGCACCCACAAGTCGTGTATCCGATGTCGCCAGAGTTTGCAAGGCCCTTAGACACTTCCGAGGTGAATGGCTAGGGATCCACTACGAGGCCTTTACAAAGTTCCACTAGCTTCCAAAAACCCGCTACAGTCTAGGAAGAGCAATGCAGGAATCCCTCGTCTGACCGCCATAGCAGCAAAATCTACCCAGGAACCTCCCTATACGCCTACTCCCCTACTGCCCTTGTGTAACACCCGGATTTTAGGGGTCCAAAACCCGGGGTTAACATAAACACCAGGTATGCTGGGACCAAGTCTCATACATATGATGTATAGTGGCACAGGATCGAATGTCACATCTTTATATTTTTAACAGGAGTTCTATACAAAATAAATAATTACATTATAAGGAGACAACGGTCCAGCAACCCAAAGTTGACTGGGAGACGACGGCCTAGACCTCTCACGAACACATCGCAGCATCCTCCATGCGCATCATCCTGCGGTACCTGGTCTTGACCTGTGGTGTATGTGAGACAGCAAGAGTGAGCTCACATACGTTCATCGCTCAACAAGTTGTGGGGAATAATGTGCATGAACTCGCCAAAGGTGGGAGCTCACGTGAAGTGTAAGGCTTACCAAAGAAGATGGTTAGAGCTGAAGCATTGCTTTTAAAGTTGGTCAAAATTTTATTAGCAGTTACTAAGTATAAGTAAATACCAAACCCAATTAAGTAATAGAACAAAAGTAACAACATCACCTGCGATGCAATGCATATGACAAATTGAGTTTAGTTCCATAAATTAATCATGTGAGGGTCCGAGCTGCTCATGACCGTGAGCACGGCTAGTATACCAGTTTTACACTCTGCAGAGGTTGCGCATCTTTACCCACAAGTCGTGTATCCCATGTCGCCAGGGTTTGCAAGGCCCTTAGACACTACCGAGGTGAATGGCTAGGGATCCACTACGAGGCCTTTACAAAGTTCCACTAGCTTCCGAAAACCCGCTACAGTTTATAGGAAGATCCAGTGCAGGAATCCCTTGCAGGACCGCCATCGCAGCAAAATCCTCCCAAGGGCCTCCCTACACTGACCACTCCCCTACTGCCCTTGCCCCTTTCGGGTAAGGTAGTCTTCCACTAGCTTTCCTAATTAATCAGCCAAGGGGTCCCATTCCTCCCTTGTGGTAGCACTGTTTTCCCGGGTGGTCGCTCCATGTTCCAATTAACATAATGATCTTAACATGAACAATAATAATAAACAGATAATAAAAGTGTGATCATGAATAGTGTATCTTCATACCCAAAACCACATAAAGCACTAGCAAGTACTACCCAAAAGTTCAGTGGTAAACAAGGTATAAAGATAGACAAACTAGGGTATCCTATTGGGTCCCATCAAAATTAACCTATGCAGATCATTATGATTAATCAGAACATGGCTGGGTAAAAAGAAGTGATCAAGGGCACAACTTGCCTGGGCCTTGAGAATCCAGGTACCAGGATGATCTTCAGATGACTCGTGACCTCGCACTAGTCGTAGCAATACAAACAAACAGTGTATAGGCAAGATTAACATTACACCAAACATGTATGCCAAAATACATATTAATAATCTACTTATTAAAATAAGATCACAGGAAAAAGAATTATTAATTTTGGAGTTGTAGATTTTAAGTTATGAATTTTCAAAGGTTTTATGTGTTTAAAATGGATTAAGTGAGAGATTAAATTTCTAATTGTTTTCATGACAAAACAGAGGTTCTAGGTGGTAGAGAATAAAATTACAAAATTTTAGAAAGTGGAATGGATTAATTTGGACTAAAAACGGATTTTCTATGATTTAAACAAGTTCTAGCATTTATTTATCTATTAAAAATCCATTTATAAATTATTTTCTCTGTTTTTATTATTTACTGGACTGCGCACCAAATACCAGAAATTGTAGGGGCTGGCGCGCAATAAATCCTAAGACACATAGATCTACCGTGTGGACTGCGGGTTGATACAGTGATAGTTCAGGGTCTCTTTTAGAAAGTGGCCACGGCGAAGGGGTATCTCACCACATGGGCCCTTCGATTTAACACCGACGGCCCGGATTAAAAGATCCAACGCATGAACCGGTATGCGTTACTGGCCCTCGGATCCGAGATCAGCGGTTGTGGTTTAATGAAACGATATCGAATCTGGGTCACTGGATCCAGATCGGACGGTTCACCCACAATGCACGAAGGGTTATGGAGCGATTTAATCAGGTCCGCCCAACGAGCATCCAACGGCGCCGGGGTTTCCTTCCCCACGTAACCCGGCCACGCATGGTGGCCCTCGAGCAGGGACGGCGGCACCATGGCCGGTGTTGGCCAGATCGATCTCCCCGGCCCCAAGCTATATTCCAATACGCGCCACGCAAAGCAGAGGTGATCGCGGACTCGAAGGGGAGTTTCTTACCAACTTTGGGAGCATGGAGGGGGGCTGGCCACGGCGCACGGCGGAACGGTGGGGAATAACAGCAACGGCGAGAAATCACCAGCTCGTCGGCGATGGTCTTTGCCCAGAGAAGATTCCTACGCGGGCGGTGGAGACTCCTGGAGCAACGGCTCCACTTACCGCAGTCGGAGATCCAATCGAGGACCCAATCCACGGTGGCGGCAATCTTTTTGTACAGGCACACGGTGGCCGTTCCTTTTGGGCACTGGTCGTGGCGGCAGAGAGGTGAAGAAGAGCTCGAGCTGGGGCTCCCAAGCTCGGCGACGGAAGTGGGCTAGCAATTTTGAGCCGCGGAGGTGATGGATGAGCGGTGGCGGATCCGGCGAAGTTCTTGACGGCGGCGGCTGCAGATGGCACTAACGTACTGGTGGCGAGGAACTGGGGCACGACAAGGGTTGGATGAGGTTAAGGCCACGCTTTATGGCCCAAGAAGTCCGTGTAGGTTGGCCATCCGCGAAACGCCCGGCGATGTCGTTGAGGGAGCCCGCCATTAGCGACGACAGACATGGGTTGAGTGCGCGCGATGCGCGGGCTGTTGCGCGGAAAACGGGAGAAGACGATGCTCTGGTACGTGGGGCCGCCTGCCAGCGAGAAGGATAGCGTGCGGGTTTGGTACGCGGCGCGCCCGGGCGACTGGCCAGTGGGCCCACCGACCAGTGAGTCGCGCGCGTGAGTGAGTGGCAAGCGGGACCCGTGTGTCAGGCGGACTCTGGAGCTGGCGCGCACAGGGTAAGTCCAAGTGGGCCGAATTGGCGCCCGGTGGCCCAATTAGGGTTTACTCCTCTTTTTTTTTGTATTTCCTATTTTCTTTTCTTTTTCTTTTGAATCTCAAGTTTGAATTTGATTCTTGTTATGAGGTTCCACTTTGAGTAAATTTTACAAATTAAAATCTTAATGTAGAAATAATATATTCTATTATATATATTTTTATACTATTTTTAGTCACATAGTATTTCCTTTCTTCCTTTCCAAACTCTATAATTTCTTTTAGGATTTAATTCCCCATTTGGATATTTAACATATTTCTTTTTACGTTACTGTAATATTGTCACAAAAATGCACACAAAATAAAGAACCAACATGATGCACATTTTTTTGTGATAAGTCTTTTATTAACTATTATTATTTTTTTTAACATGGTGTTCACATGTGATGATAAGTAGGTTCAATCATACACATAAAATATAGGAAAATAACTTTTCTCCTCTTTTAGTATCTATTGCAAATTGGGTATTACAAATCCTACCCCCTTAAAAATAATCTCGTCCTCGAGATTAGTAAGAGGATGTAGAAGAAATTGTTTGTAGTCTATGGGTTAGTTTCTAATTGATTTTAATACCAAGACTCTTCACTTTTTTTTTATATCACAAATTATCAGGTGATTAGAAAAACATGGGTATATATGGGTATAGCCACTTTATTATGCAGGATAAATGATATCTTTAAAGCATTTATAGGTTTGGGTAAGAAAGAGTTGGATAAGAAAAACTCCATCCAAGATTGTGGATCTTGACTCATCTTGGTGACCTCACTTGATCCTTGAAGACTTGAGTTGGTGCTCATCCTTCCTTGATGAAGTTGATCATCTTCTTCGGTCTTGTCTCATTGATTAGGAGTTAGTGTATATTATTGGGCTGGGGAATATGGTTAATATAGGTATGGATGAGATAGACTACATGATGTAGGTCAAAAGTTTGTTAGGTGGGGATAGGCAGGTCATGCAATCCATCAAGACTCTATTGGTTGGGTTGGTTTCTCATTCTTTATTTAGTGTAGGGTGAACTAAGTTAAAACATGTGGATAGGGGCTAATCTATTTCACAAGTATTAACTGGTCCATTAAGTAACTCACACTAGATTGGACCATATTAAATTAGATATGATCTAGATTAGACTAGTTTAAGTTAGATAGATTTATCAGGGTAAGATATATCTTGTTAGGATATGTTAGAATCTTTTGAGATAGGATGGGGTATATGGTGTAGGTAGGTCAGAAGCTCTATTAGGTTAACATAGAGGGATTATGCAACTATCGGATGGGTAAGGTAGTTGCATATGTATATGGTCAAGTTAATCTAGGGCATCAATTTAGCTTAAATCATTTTTATAGGAGTGAGGTCTAATCCATTTCACTAGTATTATCTAACATGTTTGATAAGTCACTTTAGATTAGATCATATTAGGTTAGATGAGACCTAAATTAGATTGGTATGACTAGTTTAACTAGATAAGGTCTAATTAACTTGCATTAGATCATGGTTGATAAACTAGGGTGGATAAGTATGCCTATTAGGATAAGATGGATCCATAAAGATAAGATAAAATCTTTTGAGGTCAGTTAGATCTATTAGGATGAGATAAAATCTTTTTAAGATATGATGAGTATCTTTTAAGATGAGATGGATCTATTAAGATAAGGGAGAATCTTTTAAGATAAGATGAATTGGTTAGAATGAGAGCTTTTAGGATAAGATAAATCTCTTATGCTAGATATGTTCCAATGGGGATAATCTAGGTTGTCTAGTTATTTTATAAATATATTTTAATACCTATGTGTATATGCAGATGCAATTGTGGACATTACTCCACAACTCATCATACTCAAACAAAGATCCAAATCAGACAAGTATCATAAGAACAAACATTCAAGCATATAAATATTTTTTTTTAAAAATAGTTTTGTTTTTGTTCCTAAGAATAGGTCTCCTATTCTTAAAGTCACTTTAGGCACAGGATTTCAAAGTGTGAAATCCACATTTGTCTTCAGAAAAGAAAAGATAAGAATAATCAGAGTAAAGCGGAAATAGATGAGAAGAAGATTAAGATAAGTTTAGAAATGATCAGAGTAGCAAAGGTAAGTAGTTAATGGTTGTCCAGTTCTATCTAGGTTTCGTCCTACAGTCAACATTCCTCTGATACCACTTCTGTAACACCCGGATTTTAGGGGTCCAAAACCCGGGGTTAACATAAACACCAGGTATGCTGGGACCAAGTCTCATACATATGATGTATAGTGGCACAGGATCGAATGTCACATCTTTATATTTTTAACAGGAGTTCTATACAAAATAAATAATTACATTATAAGGAGACAACGGTCCAGCAACCCAAAGTTGACTGGGAGACGACGGCCTAGACCTCTCACGAACACATCGCAGCATCCTCCATGCGCATCATCCTGCGGTACCTGGTCTTGACCTGTGGTGTATGTGAGACAGCAAGAGTGAGCTCACATACGTTCATCGCTCAACAAGTTGTGGGGAATAATGTGCATGAACTCGCCAAAGGTGGGAGCTCACGTGAAGTGTAAGGCTTACCAAAGAAGATGGTTAGAGCTGAAGCATTGCTTTTAAAGTTGGTCAAAATTTTATTAGCAGTTACTAAGTATAAGTAAATACCAAACCCAATTAAGTAATAGAACAAAAGTAACAACATCACCTGCGATGCAATGCATATGACAAATTGAGTTTAGTTCCATAAATTAATCATGTGAGGGTCCGAGCTGCTCATGACCGTGAGCACGGCTAGTATACCAGTTTTACACTCTGCAGAGGTTGCGCATCTTTACCCACAAGTCGTGTATCCCATGTCGCCAGGGTTTGCAAGGCCCTTAGACACTACCGAGGTGAATGGCTAGGGATCCACTACGAGGCCTTTACAAAGTTCCACTAGCTTCCGAAAACCCGCTACAGTTTATAGGAAGATCCAGTGCAGGAATCCCTTGCAGGACCGCCATCGCAGCAAAATCCTCCCAAGGGCCTCCCTACACTGACCACTCCCCTACTGCCCTTGCCCCTTTCGGGTAAGGTAGTCTTCCACTAGCTTTCCTAATTAATCAGCCAAGGGGTCCCATTCCTCCCTTGTGGTAGCACTGTTTTCCCGGGTGGTCGCTCCATGTTCCAATTAACATAATGATCTTAACATGAACAATAATAATAAACAGATAATAAAAGTGTGATCATGAATAGTGTATCTTCATACCAGCACTAGCAAGTACTACCCAAAAGTTCAGTGGTAAACAAGGTATAAAGATAGACAAACTAGGGTATCCTATTGGGTCCCATCAAAATTAACCTATGCAGATCATTATGATTAATCAGAACATGGCTGGGTAAAAAGAAGTGATCAAGGGCACAACTTGCCTGGGCCTTGAGAATCCAGGTACCAGGATGATCTTCAGATGACTCGTGACCTCGCACTAGTCGTAGCAATACAAACAAACAGTGTATAGGCAAGATTAACATTACACCAAACATGTATGCCAAAATACATATTAATAATCTACTTATTAAAATAAGATCACAGGAAAAAGAATTATTAATTTTGGAGTTGTAGATTTTAAGTTATGAATTTTCAAAGGTTTTATGTGTTTAAAATGGATTAAGTGAGAGATTAAATTTCTAATTGTTTTCATGACAAAACAGAGGTTCTAGGTGGTAGAGAATAAAATTACAAAATTTTAGAAAGTGGAATGGATTAATTTGGACTAAAAACGGATTTTCTATGATTTAAACAAGTTCTAGCATTTATTTATCTATTAAAAATCCATTTATAAATTATTTTCTCTGTTTTTATTATTTACTGGACTGCGCACCAAATACCAGAAATTGTAGGGGCTGGCGCGCAATAAATCCTAAGACACATAGATCTACCGTGTGGACTGCGGGTTGATACAGTGATAGTTCAGGGTCTCTTTTAGAAAGTGGCCACGGCGAAGGGGTATCTCACCACATGGGCCCTTCGATTTAACACCGACGGCCCGGATTAAAAGATCCAACGCATGAACCGGTATGCGTTACTGGCCCTCGGATCCGAGATCAGCGGTTGTGGTTTAATGAAACGATATCGAATCTGGGTCACTGGATCCAGATCGGACGGTTCACCCACAATGCACGAAGGGTTATGGAGCGATTTAATCAGGTCCGCCCAACGAGCATCCAACGGCGCCGGGGTTTCCTTCCCCACGTAACCCGGCCACGCATGGTGGCCCTCGAGCAGGGACGGCGGCGCCATGGCCGGTGTTGGCCAGATCGATCTCCCCGGCCCCAAGCTATATTCCAATACGCGCCACGCAAAGCAGAGGTGATCGCGGACTCGAAGGGGAGTTTCTTACCAACTTTGGGAGCATGGAGGGGGGCTGGCCACGGCGCACGGCGGAACGGTGGGGAATAACAGCAACGGCGAGAAATCACCAGCTCGTCGGCGATGGTCTTTGCCCAGAGAAGATTCCTACGCGGGCGGTGGAGACTCCTGGAGCAACGGCTCCACTTACCGCAGTCGGAGATCCAATCGAGGACCCAATCCACGGTGGCGGCAATCTTTTTGTACAGGCACACGGTGGCCGTTCCTTTTGGGCACTGGTCGTGGCGGCAGAGAGGTGAAGAAGAGCTCGAGCTGGGGCTCCCAAGCTCGGCGACGGAAGTGGGCTAGCAATTTTGAGCCGCGGAGGTGATGGATGAGCGGTGGCGGATCCGGCGAAGTTCTTGACGGCGGCGGCTGCAGATGGCACTAACGTACTGGTGGCGAGGAACTGGGGCACGACAAGGGTTGGATGAGGTTAAGGCCACGCTTTATGGCCCAAGAAGTCCGTGTAGGTTGGCCATCCGCGAAACGCCCGGCGATGTCGTTGAGGGAGCCCGCCATTAGCGACGACGAACATGGGTTGAGTGCGCGCGATGCGCGGGCTGTTGCGCGGAAAACGGGAGAAGACGATGCTCTGGTACGTGGGGCCGCCTGCCAGCGAGAAGGATAGCGTGCGGGTTTGGTACGCGGCGCGCCCGGGCGACTGGCCAGTGGGCCCACCGACCAGTGAGTCGCGCACGTGAGTGAGTGGCAAGCGGGACCCGTGTGTCAGGCGGACTCTGGAGCTGGCGCGCGCAGGGTAAGTCCAAGTGGGCCGAATTGGCGCCCGGTGGCCCAATTAGGGTTTACTCCTCTTTTTTTTGTATTTCCTATTTTCTTTTCTTTTTCTTTTGAATCTCAAGTTTGAATTTGATTCTTGTTATGAGGTTCCACTTTGAGTAAATTTTACAAATTAAAATCTTAATGTAGAAATAATATATTCTATTATATATATTTTTATACTATTTTTAGTCACATAGTATTTCCTTTCTTCCTTTCCAAACTCTATAATTTCTTTTAGGATTTAATTCCCCATTTGGATATTTAACATATTTCTTTTTACGTTACTGTAATATTGTCACAAAAATGCACACAAAATAAAGAACCAACATGATGCACATTTTTTTGTGATAAGTCTTTTATTAACTATTATTATTTTTTTTTAACATGGTGTTCACATGTGATGATAAGTAGGTTCAATCATACACATAAAATATAGGAAAATAACTTTTCTCCTCTTTTAGTATCTATTGCAAATTGGGTATTACACCTTGCCCCTTTCGGGTAAGGTAGTCTTCCACTAGCTTTCCTAATTAGTCAGCCAAGGGCGTCCCATTCCACCCTTTGTGGTGGCACGTGTTTCTCAAGTTAAGCTCTATGTTCCAATTAAAAATAATGATCTTGACATGAACATAAATAAAATAACAGAAAAATTGGAACATGAACATAATGTAATATTAATCCCAAAACCATATAGAGCAATAGCAAAACTACTCAAATGATTCAGGGGTGAACAAGGTAAAAAGATAATCAGACTAGGGTGACCTATTGGGTCCCATCCAAATTAAACCAATGCAGGAATAAATGATTATAAAGAACATTATTGGGTAATAAAAGTGATCAAGGGCATAACTTGCCTAGGACTTGAGATTCCAGGTACCAGGATGATCTTCAGGTGACTCGTGACCTCACTGCTAGTCGTAGCAATACAAACAAACATGGTATAGACAAAATTAATATCACACCAAACATAAGAACAAACTGTATAATAATAATCTACGCATTGCTATGAGATCGTGGGTTCGAGAACCACTAAAATCGGAGTTATGGTTAAGGAGATATGATTTATAGAAGATTTATGTGATTTAATTATTAATCTATATTATAAATTGATTAGTATACATCATATGAGATAATATCTTATAAATAATTAACTCAACTTTAATCTAAGTCATTACTTGATTATAAATCATCTTTTAGGCCAAATATAATCATAAGATCAGAATACTATGTTAATATTAATATTAGGATAAGTTAATCCAGAAAACATAGATGAGTCAAATTAGTTAGCTATTTATAAAAGTATGAGATATCATATAATCAATGTTGCTACTGCATAGTAAATATTAATAGGAAGCTAACACAACTCGAACGGATTGAAACAGAGTTAAAATAAATTAATTATGATTTTCTGAAGTTTGAAGTGGTAGATACAAAACAAATCAAGCGCATAAATTTAACCATATGTTTCATACTAAAATAAGGTTACTAGATAATAAACAACATTATTATGAATTTAATGCAACTGGAATAAATTAATTTTGAGTTAAAAATAAATTAAATATGGATTAAGCAAGTTTCTAAATTTATTTTTATACCAGAAATCATTTCCTTTAATAATTTTACTTATTTTCCTTAAGCCCTGGGCTGCGGTCAACAATCTGGAGTTTTCCAGGGTCAAATCTACAAATACCAAGACCCGTGCATAAGACTTTCTACACATATGTGGATGGCGGAGCAATATTTCCTTTTCTCGGGGTCTCTTATGCGAAAGTCACTCGTCGAAGGGGTATCGTACTATCGCAGCTGTTGGATCAACGGCACACGGCCACGATTAGACCGAACCAGTGTTAATAACCAAGCCGCACATCTAGAGATCGGTGGCCAGGATCAACGTCAACATGAATCGTCCGATCGACAAGGTACGCTTCAGATTTTAACACTTGAAACGCTACCCTCCCTCAAATCAGAGCCGTCCATTAGAAGATCCATGGCCTCAGACCTTCTCCCCTTCCCACACGATTGGTCACGGCATCGCCGCTAGGAGGCCATGACAGCCCATCGCCAGAGTGAAGGCATTCGACGCTCCCTCATGGCTTTGGTACACTAATCCCTCAATAGAAACATGCTACATGGCGAGAGGAAAGAGGTGATCACACTGGCAGATGTCTCACCGGGGATGGAGACATGGAGAAGTCTAGCCACAGCGTGGTGCGGTTCCATTGTTGCGCTCGGCCGGGTCTCGCCTACGTGGATACATGGCCATGGCGGAAATCCCCAGCCTATAGGTGCGCCACGAACAGCCACACCGACCCTGACGTGATCTTCTCCGTCCACCCATTGCCGCACACCACCAGCTCGCACCGCTGACGCTAAAGGGAGAGCTGGAAGAGCGCGAGGTCGAGCGGCACGTGGAGCTCCATGGCGACCCCGCCACTGCTACTATCGCCGAAGTCCTCGGATCTGCCGAATGGTACCTCTCTCCCTCGCGTCATGCACGAATGGCCACCCGAGCGGGGTCAACCGCGGCTGACAGACTCTGCGCGCGGAGAGAAAGAGGAGGAGGGCGTAGTGCAACTATATCCTAGCGCGAGCAACGACTGGCGAGGATACCGACGAGATTCACGGCGGCAATCTGTTACGCCCGGAGATTCGGCGGAGGTCGTTGCACCCAGAAACTGCTTCACGGGCGAGCATGATGAGATGGGAAGACCTGACGTGCAGGGGCCACCATGTTTCCACTGCGCGTGAGCTGAGCGGTGGGCCATGCCAGTCAGTAAAGGATTGTTGGGCCAAACAAGTAGAATGCAGCCCAAGTGTAGTTTTCTCGTTTCTTTTTTTTCTATTTTCATTTTTCATATTTGCTTTCAAATTCAAGTTTCAAATTCAAAGCATTGTTAACTTCAAATATACATCAACAACTCCAACATGTAAGCAATTATATAACTTTTATTATTATTATTATTATTATTATTATTATTATTATTATTATTATTATTTTTTTTTTGAATGATTTTATATAGCATAATATAAAAGAATAATTAGTTATCCTATTTTTCAACTTTTCAAATTCAAAGTTAAAGTTTGATTTTGGATATCACATTTCAAATGCAGAAGACAAAATCCCAGCATGATGCAATATATACTTATTATTATTATTATATTTTTATACTAATTATAGTATTGCAAATGTGTTGTACACACACAAAGAACTTTTAATTTTCAAGAGATACGTGGTTTGTCCAATTAAAATCTTATTCAAAAGTTAATGTTTTATGCTTATTTCTTTTGTATGGTTGTTGTGGAGAGATAATTTACCTTGAATCTTAGGGAGAATACTTTTGAATATATGATTCAATGGAACTATTAACTTATATGAGGATCCTTTATTTAAATCTCTTATTTTAAACCATAATTATTTAGACATTAAGATAAACTCTGCTAAATCCCTAAACCGAGATTTGAGGTGTTACAAGGTGTAAGCCACCCTAGCTAATCATCTGCCTTCTCTAGTCTCTCAGTCAAGACACATCGCTCGTTCTTCACTGCTCTTGGTCTATCTGTATGAACTTGCATGACCTTCATCTTTGCCATCGACCACCATCCCCAGAATACATAGCGGCACAACACAAGCAAAGAGACATGTTGCACATACACACTCACACCATGATTAGTGCACATGACTCAACCCAAGATGCTATTCTTATTAACGATCACTCATCACAAACCCAAACCACAAGGACACATATCAACCTTGTGTTCACAAAGATCACATGCACCAAACTGTTAAATGAATAAAGCTAATTCATTTTCTACTTAGTTACACCCTCCTTTAGCTTGGACGATCTATTGGGTCCACCCCTCGGCAATGACAAGGCCAATCTCTGATTTTATCTATCATCCATTGTACATGGCGTTAATAATCCAAGATCACTAAGAACTGAATTATCACTAGATAGAGTCCTATTTCGGTCATTAAACTTAAAATTAACGTAGATATCTTTAACCATCAAAATATATAAGCTACATAAATCTAGTCATTTAGCTAGTTTTTGAAGGTGGTTCTGTCTCCATAAATATTTTTCTTGTACTAAGATAGATCCTATCTAATCTCTAAGCATTCATTACTAATTTATTTGAATTAAAAAAGAATTGATAAAATAAGTTTTTCAAAAATATAATCTATCTATTGTTGCTATATTTAGAGTTATTTGAACCTTATGTGTTATTTTTTAGTGTTTTATTGTTTGCTTCATGCTGATTATTTATTTAACTTGTTGCTTTGTGCTATCTTAGGCTAGTAAATCAACTAAAAGGATTCAATAGACTTTGTGTACAGGGAAGCTCTAGAAGGCCACACAAACCTTGCATATGCCATATTTGGGCTAGAAATGAACCTCTGTCGTATTGTGAGCTGGGTCATGTGGCTCGGCTCCGACTCGTTCAGGCTTGTGAGCCGACTCACATGCTGTCGTACTAAGTCTCGTTTAAAGCATAAATTGTGTATTTTTATTATATATAAAATAAAAAACATGCACAAAAAATCCAACACATGTTTTAAACTATATCTAACATTGAATCCATAAAAATAAAAAAAATCAATAACATAATAATGTAATAGTGTAGAACCATAGCACATAGAATTAGGCTGGCTTGAGAGCCTAAGCGGTTGGCTCGACTCGGCTCGCTTGTTGAGCGAGCCACAAAACTAGGCTTGGCTCAGGCTTGTTCAAGCTCGTGAGTCTCTCTGAGCCGAACCTGAGTGAGCCTGAGCTGACTCGCGAACCTCGAGCTTTTTGTAGCCCTATGCCATATTTGTTGGTCAGTCATTTTTAGATCCTAATTGGATACCAGAAAACAAGGCATACAAGTGAGAAGATTTAAAGCTTCCCCTCTTTGTTTGATCGTCATTCGAATATTCAAAAAAGAGGGGAAGATAGCTATAGGGACATTATTAGAATAGGTATGTCTCAAGACAAAACAAATGGAAATTCTTTATTCATTTTCTTATTCCCCTTAATGAGATCTGCTTCATCTTTGCAACAAAACAAAATTACAAATATACCTTCGACTTCACAAATTAGAATTTGAAGGTACCTTTGAAGGTAGAATGAATCAGTGTTCTTGAGCTCTACCAATAAATGTAGACCGTCCAATACATGGCACTGTTCCTTTATTTATAGTGGAGCAATATAGCTTCGTGTAAAATTACATTCATGTCCATAAATTTTACACATGTGATTTATAGATTCCATAAGGGCAGCATTGGCATTTCCCCATTTCTTCTCACATCGAGCGAGCCTTCTGCAACCCCTTCTTATTCTATGCTTCGTATGTTGATGCCTTTGAAGCCGAAGCTTCTTCTTTTGATTGTTCACGCTCGCCAGTTCTAGCTTTGTTCTAACATGAAGGATACTAGACAAAGCTTTTCTGCTGATGCATGAAAATATGTTATCCCATACAAAATTACACTTAGGGACCTTCGGCTATGAGACTTCCTAACAGTAGGCCCTTGCAGAATTAGTTTGTTTTTCATAATGAGCCCACGCTACATAGATGAAGGATAAAGGTCTTGAGCCAAAGGTCCCGAAAACACCTTGCCCAGAGCTCGTTATAAAAAACAACTATGTAGTTACTAACTAGCTGGGGCCACTTTGCAGTGGGGAAGGGTTAGTGAGTCTCGGACATCACACCCCTTCTTGTATAAAAGTGATGAAGATTATTCTATTTAGACACATCATTTTACTATTGTTGGTTTGTTGCTACTA
Source organism: Zea luxurians (assembly GCA_029449295.1). NCBI lineage: Eukaryota > Viridiplantae > Streptophyta > Magnoliopsida > Poales > Poaceae > Zea > Zea luxurians. The sequence goes on from JAOPSE010001231.1 coordinate 35,689, forward strand.
GTATTTCCTCTACCTTCAAAGCTTGCTACAAATCTACTTTCACTTTGAAGACAACTTTAGGGAGTGTTAAGAAGGTTTTGTTTTCTTAGAGATGGCAGGAGAGCAACAGGCCTCAGAGCTTGCCCTAATGCTAGCTTTGGATGCTCCTAAAGTGAAGGGGAAGGTTCAGTTGTGGTAGTCAAAGCTACCGTGCCAAGTGCTGAGGACGACATTGTGGACCCTGCTAAGGGGTCAGATGATGACAACGTACATATTGATATTGAAGAAGATAGCAATATTATCCAACCTATGAAGCTAAGCCATGTGGACTTCGAGAAATCCACAATTAAGGAAGGCCATATTGAGGTACTCACTAAATTCCATTGCAAATGACGCTAGCTTGGTTCGATTGGGGGGTGAAGACTTGGCTCCGAAGCCTACAGAAGACAAAGTTGTTGTCTTTCGAAGCTTTCTGAGAGACGAGCTTAGATTTCCATTGGACAAAATTGTAGTGGCGGTATTGAAGAGATTTAACATATACCTTCGTCAACTCACCCCAAATGCCATTGTGAGGTTGGGAGTTTTTATTTGGGTTGTACGAAGCCAGGGTGTTGAGCCCAATGAGGAGGCATTTTGTTATATTCATGAGTTACATTACCAGATGAAGGCAACTGAAGGCCTTCATAATAACTTTGGGTGTTACAACTTGTCACACCCAGTTTCAGAAGGCAAACCGAATGCGAACCATGTACGTGCTAGGATCAGAAACTCATGTACACAGTGATTACATAATTGGACATCATCACACATTGCTTAAAGTAAATAGCGGAAAGGTACTTTTATTACATCAAGATGTCCAAGACATCCATAGAGTCTAATACATAGTCATTAGCATTAATATCATCAAAGTGCGGAAATACGTAATGTAGTAGATAAGGCATACACAGGCAGCTGACTGGGATTTGCCACTAAGAAAAACTAGAACTCGTCGTTGTCCTGAAACTCCTCAAAGTCCTCCATGTTGCCAGTATCTCCTCCTGAGCACTGAATATAGCGGGTACAACCTGGGGTGGGTGGTTTGTAAAGCAAGGGTGAGTACACATCAACGTACTTAGCAAATGTCCCATTTGACTAAAGTGGACTAGCTGTATGTGGAGTTAAGGTTAAGCAGTTGCTTTTAGTTGGTCAAGATTTTATTACTATTAGTAAAGCCATGTTTTGGTAATAAACCCAGTTATTACCCAAATGTACACCCTCCAATAGGAAATACCAGAGATCATAATTATACCATCATTATTAACCATCATCATAAAAGTAACCAAAGTTCTTCTAATCAATGAGGATCCCAAGGCTGCTCTTAACCATGAGCTCGGCTGATATACTAGTTTCTAACACTCTGCAGAGGTTGCACACTTCACCCACGAGTCGTGATCCCCTTCCAGCCTGGGTTGTATAGACCCGATCTTCACTACCGAGGTGAATGACCATGGATACACTACGTAGCCTTTACAAAGACTCCCCTAGTGTATAGCTGCTCGTTAGATTTCGCCAGTCGTACAAACGTAGTACACCTCCCCAAGGTGGGTGACTAACAAAACCAAATAGAATGAACCTCTGCACCCCCTTGGCAGAGCAAGCACTACGCCCCGGCCCCCATTGACAGCCCTTAGTCAGAGTCAACTACACTCCCAGAGTCTCAGGTTCATCTAATTATTCGGCTAAGGGCGTCCCATTCTGTAACACCCTGATTTTGGGGGGTATAAAATTTATTTCTAATTATCACCCAAAATCATGTGTTACTCTTCCTTTTCTCACTCTAGGCTTTCTCTCTCTCTAGATTCTCTCTACCTTTTTCCTTTTTGGTTATAAATAGCTTAATCTAGTGGAGGTTAATTATTTATTTTTGCCAAAACCTTATGGGTCATGACATGTTGCATCATGCTGAGCTTAAAATATTCTTTGGAGTGTTGCACATGTATGAATTTATTTGAATTTGAAACCTAGTTTGAATTTGGATTTGAAAACCCTATAGAAAAAGAAATAGAAAAGGAATTAGAAAACCTAGAGAAAAAGAAAAGGAGAAAAGCAGCACAGCCGGCCCACTAAGCCTAGCCAGGCCGCGCGCCCGCGCCGCCTGACAGGCGGACCCCTCCTGTCAGCGGCAGTTCCCCTCTCTTGCACGCTCTCTCTGTCTCGCGGACCCAGATTGCCAGTCATCGAGCCGTTGCCCCGAGCATCCCTCTTTTCTCACCCTGTGCCGTGGGCCAGCCCTGTCAGCTCCGCCCTCTCTGCGCGTCGCTGTGGACCGGCGCATGCGCACTCGTGCAGTCGCCGGGTTTCTCAGCCACGACGCCCGCCCACGCGCCCAACCCTCTTCTTATAGCCCCGCCGGTGCCCTGCACCTACCCCTCACCTCATTTCGCACACCCTCACCTTCTCTCGCGCTCTACCCTCGCCGCCAGCCGCTGTCGGAGACCTGCGCCCGCGTCCCCGGCCATCCAGCTCGCCGGAGTCTGCGCCAAGCCTCCCTGAGCTCTGCCCCGAGGTGAGAGATCCGTCCCCATGCCCAATTTCCCTTATTGTTCCCTGTGCTCGGCCAATTTCACTCTCGCCGATGTTCGGCCGCGGCGGTCCGCCGTGCTCGCGCGGTGGCCGGCCGATTTAGCCCGGTTTAGTTCATCGGAGTAGGTCTCTGTGTCACCCCTGTCTCTGCTGAAGCTAGCCCAAGCCTTAGCTCGCCTTAAGTCCCATGCCCGTGGTCGGAATGGCTCACCGGAGTTTCTCTAGCCCGCCCGAGGCCACCTCACCGCCGCTCTCCCCTCTCTGCCCGTGGATTCATGGCTTCTTCCCCGCCATCGAGTTCGCCGTGGCGCACTCTTCCCCTCTGCCCAACTCCGGTGACCCCGGAGCCACCCAAGCTCACGCCAGCCTCAGCTCCGGTGACCTCATCGCCGTGGACAGGAGCGACGCCGCCCGCAGCCATCTGTTTTCCCTCAGTTTGACTTCCCTTCGTCCGATTCAGATCGAATGGCCCGGACCTCGAGATATCGCTTCGCGCCCGCGCGCCTGACGCCCTGGCCTACCTATTAGTGCCATTCGCAGCCGCTCATCATTCCCGGTATGATTTCCCCTGTCCGATCTTGATCGAACGGCCTGGACCCCCTTGGACCCCCTCGGACCCCTTCGGACCCACTCGGACCCCCCTTTGTCCGATCTTGATCGAACGGCTCGGACCTCTTCGGACCCCCTCGGACCCTCTCTGACCCCTATAGCCATCCGTTTCCCCTCTGGCGCTGGACCCGATCGGTCAGCGCGTTTTCCCCCCTGTCGCTGACACTCCCTGGCCCGCCTGTCAGCGCTCGCCAGCCCGCACGCGCGCCCTCGGCCGCAGATCTAATCTCAGCCATTGGTTTTAGATCTGACGTTAGATTCACCTGATACCCCTTCGCGTGGCTGTTTTGCTTAAGAAACCCCCTGGTTTTAGGAAATCAACCCGCCGTCCTCTATTTTAGCGCATAGGTCCCTGGTTTGTTTTAATTAGACCCTTGGACTTTTATTTAATCACAGAATTAGCCCTAATTTCATATTTTGAATTCCCAAACTTGTTTATTTCATAACTTTTGCATATGAACTCCAAATTTAGTGATTCAAATTGCAAAATGTTCATAGAATTATTCTCTATTTAAATAAAATGGTTTCACTCACTATTTACACACTCTAAATTTTTAGGATTGAATATGAACTATTGTAGGTGTATGTTTTATTTATTTAGTAAATAAATAAAGGAGAACCTTAGAGATTTAAACTTGCTTAAACTTGTGAGATTAATAATATGTATTACATAAGTTCATCTCTGTTCTAAATTTTAGGTCACCATAAAATAAGTTGATCTATGATTTTGTACTTGTAAATAACACTTAGGAGAAATAGTAATCTATTTTGAAACAAAGTTAATGTAGGTTATAGTTTATGTTATACATTGAATCCATTATCCTTTATGTAGTATTAAGTCTTTTTAAGATGTGTTCCAATGTTTGTACATGTTTGGTGTGATGTTCATTGGTACTTTCCAAATGTATTGAATGCATGCTCGCTTTATTTAGACAACGAGCAGTCCGAGATTCTTGAGTGTGTTGTTGGAGACCTCCCTGAGGAACAACCTGGTGAAGGCAAGTGTCCTCTGACCTATTATGTCCTACATACTTTATAATTCACTGTCCCACATTACTTTATGAAACTAAGGATTGACTAGTCTGTATTTACCTTACCCTTGTTTACCTTTTGGGTTATCACGGTTAGCCTGTTGCTATTGCCATAACTTAATCAATGAACATGATGTGAACATTCATGATATGATACTGTTATCCTGAATTTGTGGATGATCTTGTGATACCTTAGGGGACTTAAGCCTTTTTCCTGAGTACCTCTCCGTAAGGACCTGTTCGTGGAGTGAACACACGGGATAACAGAACAACCATGAGGGCAGAATGGGACGCCCTTAGCTGATTAATTAGATGAACCTGGGGTTGTAGTTGGCTTTGCCGGAAGGCTGTCAATGGGGGCCAGGGCGTAGTGCTCGCTCTGCTAAGGTTAGGGTGCAGAGGTTCATTCGATTTGGTTTTCGTTAGTCACCCACCTTGGGGAGGTGTACTGTGTTTGTACGACTGGCGAAACCTAACGAGCAGTTATGCACTAGGGGAGTCCTTGTAAAGGCTATGTAGTGAAACCTTGCTGACTCACCTTGGTAGTGTTTGAGGGTTTGATCGACCCGAGGCATAAAGGGATCACGACTTGTGGGTAAAGTGTACAACCTCTGCAGAGTGTTAAAAACTGGTATATCAGCCGAGCTCACGGTTAAGAGCAGCCTTGGGATCCTCTTTGATTAGAAGAACTTTGGATACTTTTATGATGATGATTAATAATAATGCCATAAAATCTGATCTTTGGTATTTCCTCATTTGAGGAAGTACTTTCGGGTAATAACTGGGTTTATTACTAAAAGTTGGCTCTACTACTAATAATAAATACTTGACTAACCTAAAAGCAACTGCTTAACCTCAAACTCCATATACAGCTAGTCCACTTTAGCCAAACGGGACATTTGCTGAGTACGTTGATGTGTACTCACCCTTGCTTTACATACCACCCCACCCCAGGTTTTCCCCACTGTACTCAGTACTCAGGAGGTGATGCTAGCAACATGGAAGATTTCGAGGAGTTTCAGGACTACGACGAGTTCTAGTTCTTTATTAGTGGCAAACCCCCAGTCAGCTGCCTGTGTAGGCTTAGCATCTACGTTTCACATTTTCGCACTTTGATATTTATGTTGAACAATGGTGATGTATTAGACTCTATGGATGTCTTGGACATCTTGATGTAATAAAATACCTTTTCGCTATTTATTTCGAGCATTGTGTGATGATGTCCAATTATGTAATTGCTGTGTACGTGAGTTTCTGATCGTGGCACGTACATGGTTCGCATTCAGTTTGCCTTCTAAAACTAGGCGTGACACATTCCACCCTCATGGTTGCACTGTTATCCCGGGTGGTCACTCAATGAACAGGTCCTTATAGAGAGGTACTCAGGAAAATGGCTTGAGTCCCCTAAATTGTCACAAGATCATCATCGGGATAACATCATCGTATCATAAATATTCACATCATGTTCATTGATTAAGTTAAAGCAATAGCATAAGCTAACCATGATTAACCCAAAAGGTAAACAAGGATAAGTAAATACAGACTAGTCAATCCTTATGTTTAATAATGTAATGCAGGACAGTGAATTATAGAGTAAGTAGGACATAATAGGTCAGAGGACACTTGCCTTCACCAGGTTGTTTGTTAGGAAGATCTTCGGCAACACACATAGGAACCACGGGCTGCTCGTTGTCTGAATAAAGCGATCATATATTCAATACATTTGGATAACAGCAAATAAATAATACAGCAAACATATGCAACCAAGTGGACACAAATTTGATAGGACATTACAAACTCAAAAGATAAACCTAAGTGCTAGGGATCAGTCATTTAGAGATTAATGATTCCTTGGACATTAAGGATTACATAACTTAGTTCTACTAATTTTAGTGAGACACAAAATTATACCAGGGATCAATTCATACATGGCATATTATTAACCTCACAAAATTAAACATCTAAGTACCATTAGGGTTTTCCTTTTTATTTATTTTATTAAGCAAATGAATTATTACATAAACTAACTTATAGTTTGGACACAAAATTAGAGTGCACACGCTGTGAATGAACATAATTTATTTGAATAGAGAATATTCTTATGAACATTTTGCAATTTGAATCACTAAATTTGGAGTTCATATGAAAAAAATATGAAATAAACATGTTTTGAAGTTTGAAATATAAAACTAGGTCCAATTCTATGATTATTTAAAAGGGCAGGGGTCTGTTTATAAGAAACCAGGGGCCTGCACGCAAAGTCTAAGGATGGCGGGTTAATTCTCGAAAACCCGAGGGTCTCTTAAGTAAAACCGCTGCGCGAAGGGGTATCGAACAATCTCGACCGCTCGATCACAGATGAACGGCTGAGATCAGATCCGCGGATGAGCGCGCGCGCGGACGGGGAGCACTGACAGGTGGGCTCAGGGTGTCAGTGACTTGAGGGATGAGGCGGCCTGATCGACCGGGCCCAGGTGCAGGGCGCAGGTGAGGGGAGTGGGTCTGAGCGGCTGGATCTGCATCAGATGGTTGAGATTAGATTTGTTCTAATTAAATCTAGACCACCAGATCTCGGACGGACGCACGAGATCGAACGGCCGGCGACCGGTCATGGGTGCGGTGGCGCCGCTTGACCTCGCGGCGAGGTCTCGCCGGAGACGAGGGAGACGGCCACGACGGGGCTCTAGGGGCTTGGGGAAAGGCTCGAACGCGTTCAGGGCAACACGGCGAACTCGACCGTGGGCACCACGCCAGTGCAGGGGGCACTGGAGGGCGCAAAACACGGTGGGGTGGCTCAACGGCGGCGCGGATCAACCCCGGCGAGCAATTACGCGGACACTAGGACAGTAACAGGAGAAATAAGGGCATGGGAAGGTTGCTCACCTCAAGTGCAGACTCAGGGGCGCTTGAGCGGTGGCAGGAATGCGGGGAAGCCTCGGGTCGATGGTAGCGGACTCCGTGTAACACCCTAAATCCATCAATTAAAAGTAATCATATTTAGTTTATTAATTTCCAATAGAAAGAAAAAAAATTTGCAAATAACAAAATGATGATTAAATTGAATAATTTCTTGAACAAGTAGAATTTTACCAAGTGATTGAATGCATTCATGTCAAAACATGTGTTTTGTTTGATTTGATTTTCGAATCCACTTTGGATTTATGTGAGTATGAAAACCTAATTTCATACAATAATAATATTTTGTTCAAAAAAAACAAGTTTTTGAATTTATTCTGGTTTGAGAAATATATTTATGATCACAACATTATTTGAAATTATTTCTCGGTGTGGAAACATTTTATAAAAATATAATTAGATGCTAATGAACCTTTTTCTGAAAATCACGTATTTATTTGAGTTAATAATATTATTGGGTTTTATATATTTTTTAGTATATATATATTTATGTGTACATTTGCATGGGAAAAATAATTTAAAAAGAAAAAATCCCTCAAGTAGTCACGCTCGTAGTCTAGCCGCATGAAGCACGTTCACACTAGCGCAGTGGCACTCGGCGTTCTCTCCTCCTCGCTTTGCTGTTGGATCCACACGTCATCTGCTCTTTCCATTTTTGTTCACTTCACGGTGGGCCCCACCAAGCCTGGTTCATCTTCTTCTTGCAGATCCTTCTGTTCGCTGCTTGTTCGCAGATTGACACTCCACCGATCTACTTGGCCATGCCGCCGTCCCCTTCGTTCTGGCTTCCATGCCTCTTGCCGCCTCGCCTCCTCAGGCCTGCACCACGCCACAGTCGCCGCACGCACCGACAGTCGCGCCATCGCTGCTCGACAGTTTCCTTTCATGTTCGTTAATGGAGATTCTGATGTCCGTTACTATTTTCCATCACACGACGTTTCAATTAGTAATTCAATTCGTGATTAATTCGGCACTAATCCTCCTCCTCTCCTCCCCCACTAACCGCTCGACTGTTCCTCTCCCCTCTCCACTTGCCCGACCGTTTTCTCCACCTTTTCTCCATTAATGGCGTCCGCTTCCCCTTCCCGGCGTCGCCCTGGCTCTCCTCGCCACGCCTATAAATTCACAGCCACAGCCCATGCTGAGCCTCCGTCGCACTTGCTCACTCGTTATCACGTGCCCACACTCGCTCCCACGTCGTGCTGTTGCGCCTCCGCGGGATTGCTTCTCTGCTCGCATTCGCCAACTATGTTGCATCGGCACCGCTCCGCTCCCGCGACATCGCTTGCTGTTTGTCGTCGTTGCTCGTCGTCGTCGTCGTGCCGAGATTCCCCGTTGGAGCTCGCCCTGTGCCCAGCTCGTCTCACGCCACAGTTTGCCACCGCGATGCCAACATACTGCTCTACTCGCGCCCTCGTCGCGTCGTCACCCGCTGCCGTCGACGTACCTCGTTGCCGTGCTTGCTCGACGTCGTTTTCGTACCCATGCTGGTGCACTACGCCGTCTTGGTCACTATCGTTGTGAGTCGTCTCCATCGTCGAAGGCTCAAAGCTTAGTCACTGCTCGCCCAACTCACGCCAAATCAAGGTAGAACAATACTTCCAATTTTACGATTACCCCTAAAGACTACGGTTGATAACAATCTAGCCCATGCGCTAATTTTTTTATATAAAAAAATAATAATGTTTGGTGTTCTAATAAATTAATTATCTTCATAAAAATGTGATTAAGCATTTTAGTTACTATTTTCCTTCAATTCTTAAGTTTCCATAATTTATTTGAATCATGGTTAATCAGTTTATACGTAGTGTTCTAAATATGAAGTTAAAAAGAATTGTAGATCATGTTTTCTTAATCAAACGTACTAAATCAATAACTATATAATTATTTTTTATGATTTAGATTTATATTCAAGTATTTTATATTTAAATATGTGTATGTCATATAGGGATTTCTAATAATATTAATTCACCCACATAACTAAAATGATAGATTAATATCGTTCAACACAGTTTCCTTATTAATGAATTAATCATTTGATCCTAAATTACAATAACTTAGTTTTCTAGGCATGATTAAGTCCATATTATTTTTACTAGTTAATTACCCGTGCGTTGCGACGGTAGAAAAAATATTCCAGAAAAAATATTCCATAAATCGGTAGTGCAACGATTTCGTGGTAATGAACACATGTATTGTCATCGATCTCAATGTCACCTCTCTCCTTTCTGCTCAAGGAATTAGTATGGTTTCATTCATGTTGCTTGCAGCTATAATTGCCATTACCTGTCTGTCTACTCTAGGATTAAGCTAGCCTGCTCAAAGCTCAGTAGATCAACCTTTCGAATGTCAGTTTGCAGCCATAATTGTCCTAGCTTGTCCTTCTCTAACGGCAGGTTGATTAACAAGCTTGTCTCCTCTTGTGCAGTGCTACAGCTCGGCTACAACCAGCTCACAGGGAGCATTCCAACCAAGCTGGGCCACCTAAACAAGCTCACTGTTCTCGCTCTTCAGTCCAACCAGCTCAGCGGCGCGATCCCCGGCATCCCTCGGGGACTTGCCGATGCTGGCACGGCTAGACTTGAGCTCCAACCAACTCTTCGGCTTAATCTCCTCCAAGCTCGCTGAGATCCCTCGTCTTGCAACGCTAGACTTCCGAAACAACACACTTTCTGGAAGTGTTCCATCTGGTAACTATTATAATCCAGTTCAGCTATGGTTTCTTTCTTTCTTAATGCCACTGCTCACAGCTCACTTCCTTTGTTATCTGAAAAAAATGTTGGTTGTCTCATGATGTAGGTCTGAAGAAGCTGAACGAGGGGTTTCTGTACGAGAACAATCCAGAGCTCTGTGGAGCGCAGTTAGATTCTCTGAAAGCTTGTCCTAATGACAGCAACGACGACGACAGAACGCCCCGGAAACCTGAATCGACCTCTGTCAAGCCCCACCAGATTCAAAAGACGGCCGAACTCAACCGGAACTGCGACGACGGAGGCGGCTGCTCGAAGCCTTCGACGCTCTCTACAGGGGCTGTTGTTGCCGGAGCAGTCGTCATCGTGGCAGGAGCAGCCTCCGTCGCCGAGGAGGACCTCCGCCGCCGAAGCAGAACCTCGCCCCGGCGGGTCGGGGAGCAGCGGGCCCTCTTGGCGGGGTGGTGGTAGGAAGGGGACGGAGGGGAGGAAGGGGAAGGTACAAGATCGTCACCGAAGATCGAGGAGGACCTCTTGCTGCACATTACCGCAGACATGGTGGCCCCGCCCCGACCACCGCCTCGACCGCCGCCTCGCTGCGCCGCCGCCGATTCCGTTCGTGGACGCCGACCGCGCTACTCGCCCCTTACAGTGCCGTCTAGCCCACCGGGGTCCGGCCGATGCACCCCTCCTCGCGCGGTGATCCACGGTGGGATGGGTCTTAGGTTTGGGCTCGGGAGAGGCACGCCCGAGGTGCCGTGGTTGGAGGCGTGGCGACGGCAGTCTGGAGATCTCGTTCCAAGGAGAGGGGGACGTCCGTCGCGGCAAGGCAGGGGGCCGGGCAACGCATGGGCAACGCGCGGCGTCTATCGCGGCGGGGCAGGGGTTGGGGAGGCAGGCAACGCGCGGCCCGGCCAACATGCGGGCGTGGTTGACGGAGGCTGGGGCGAGGACCGCGGGATCAATGGAGCGTGGACGGAAGGGTGTCGGAGGCAGAACGATGGTGTGCACGCCTACACTGTAGTCTTATAAAGTAGTAGAGATATCACTTAGTTTTTCCTATGGAATAAAATAATGAAATTAGTGTTCATGTTCTTTTATAATTAAAATGTTAGTTTACATATTGTTTTATATATAGCTTTCTTAATAAAGAATGTAGGACATGTACTTTCTAATAAAAAAAATAAAATATAGTCATTTGTTCATTATCTTTTGCATAAAAGTTCACTTAAGACATATATCATAACTTTTCATAAAATAGGTGTGTAATAATAATGATCTTTTCATATAAAACCTATTTAGACTTATATCTTAGTTTATCATAATTGTAGGTTTAACAATGAATTATAATGCGTTCCATAATGCTTCTAAAATTAATAAGGTATTTCATAACGCATTAACCTTAGATTTATAACTTATATCTTTTCTAAAAGGTTAAAAAGGTTTAATATTGTTATAACGTGTTTTATCATCTTATAAACCCTTAATCTTAGACATATCACATTTGACATTTTATAAAAGATTAAATTGGTGAACCAAATATTTGTATATTTAATTAAGATATTTATAAGCTCATGTCTTATTTTATAAAGTATAGATCATATGTTTGAAAAGAATACCTTTTTATTATAACCCTTGCGTGTAATGTTTTTGAAAAGCGAACGCTCTTTTCGTTAGGCTTTCTTTTAGCTTTACATATGGTGAATGTTGTATGTTATTGAGTGGTGTTTATTATTCTTGTCTGTTTGTGTGATATTCAGTGGTTGATCTAGTAGTTAAGAATCAAAATCTATTCCTATCCGTGAAAGAACCTCAAGTTTTCAATAAGCAAGGCAAGTGGACTTCTCCCTGTACATACTCTATTTGATCCCAAACAATACATTTAATAAAGTTTATTTTTTACGATATATATATGCATAACTTGACGGGTTACCTATTTAGATAACCTTTCCAACCTTATTCCTTGATCAAACCTGGGAATTGTAATCTACCTTCGTAGCTATGCTATTGCTACAACTTAACTTTATGCAGTCACTTCCGCTTATGATATTAATGTTCCAAAATGGTAAGTTTACATTATTGTTGTTAACCCGATGGTTAAACAAGATTATTGCATATTAATTGGAACATGGAGTGACCACCCGGGATAACAGTGCAACCACGAGTGCTATCATGGCTCTGGCTTTGGTAATTAGCTTTATATGCTTAGTGCCTGGCAACCTTACCTGAAATATGGGCAAGAGGGGGAGCGGTAGGTGTTGGCAACCCACGTTAACATGGGGACGTATTCTTGGCTAAGGTACCTCACCCAGGGGGCCTCCACCATCGTCTTTAGAAACCTTAGCGGGTTGCTTCGTATTAAGTGTATTTTGTGAAAGCCTCATAGTGGATCCCTAGCCAATCACCTCGGAAGTGTTTACGGGTTTTGGCCGACCCAGGCTAGAGGGGATACATGGCTTGTGGGTAAAGTTGTACCACCTCTGTAGAGTGTAAAACTGATATATCAGCCGTGCTCACGGTTAAGAGCAGCCTGGACTCCTCACATGATAATTGAACTTGAAGATGGAAATAAATCGAGATTCGATGACCTGACAATGGTTTGCTTAAGTGGTTTCACTTAAGTGTTTTTGATATACTCTTGTACCTTTGCTTAATGGGAATACTTGGGATTCACACTTATTAGTAAGACAGGTGTTGTTAATAAAATGTTGACCAACTAAAATGCTTACTGCTCAACCTTAGCCTCACCTTGTTAAACTTGCATTAGTTTTTTCCCCACTTGCTGAGCCCCGACCATAAGTGAGCTCACCCTTGCTTAATTTTGATCAGAAGTTGCAGATGAAGATATGATGCTGAATTCCAGGGATGCTAGTCTAGTGATACCCTCGGTCATCTTCCTGTGGATGGATGTCCTTGTTTCGCTGTACTTTGATGAATAAAGGTTAAGACATTATGTCTGTTCAAAGTGTAATATGTTAATGAAATCGTTATTTACGCTTTTATGCATTGTTCTTTTGATATATTACACTTGTGACGTCAACATATGTGTGGAAATAGATCCTGGCACACATATGCTATACACCCGGCTCTGCCCCTTGGAAACGGGTGTGACACTCCGACTGCACGGGGAAGTCTCCGGTGAGCATGGACCGGGTGAACCAAAGGGGTTGGGGGCGAACCGAGGGGTGTCCCAAGTTGCTGACGGCAAGGCGAAACTCACCGAGGCAACATGCGCGACGATGGCTCGACGATGACTGTAGAATGAGCGCGATACCACGACGAGTGGCGACGGAACTCCCTAGGCGCGCGCAGAGCGAGAGAGAGCGCGAAGGCATTCGACTGGGGGCGCAACTGAGTGAGGGAAGTGAGAGTGGGGTGCGGGCACTAAAAGGAGGTCGGGTGCGTGCAGAGGTGGCCGGGAAATGCGCGACGTGGGTGCATCCATGGCGAGGTGCGGGCGGGAGGTTAGCGAAGAGGAGGGGGTTGACGGGTGGGGTCCGCGGGCAGAGAGAGAACTCGCGAACGGGCGGTCAACGCTGAAATAGAGGTCCACCAGGCAGCGGGAGAGAACGGGCGCGGGCGCGGACGGTTCGGCGCTGACAGGTCGACCCCACTGGCAGCAAGCGAGAAAGGGATATAAAAGGAAGAGAGCGTGGGCATGGGTTGGCGCCGATAGGCGGGGTCCGCCTGTTAGGGGCGGGGGGCGCGCGGGCGTGCGGGCACGGGGCTGGGCCTGATGGGCTGGTTTGGGCCGAAATGGAGTTTTCCATTTTTCTAGAATTTCTAATGCCTTTTCTATTTTATTTTCTCTAGGGTTTTCAATTCAAATTTAAACCAAGTTTCAAATTCAAACCAAATCAAACATGTGCATAAATTCAAAGAATATCTTGGACTCAGCATGATGCAACAGTTGATGACTTACATTGTTTTAACAAAATAAATAATTAACCCCTCTCCTAATTAACTTAATCTTACTCAAAGAGAGAGAGAGAGAGAGACAAGAGTAACACCTCAATTTGGTAGATAATTAGAAAGAAATTTTATAGCCCCAAATTCATGGTGTTACATACCTACCCCCGTCTTAAAAAAATCTCGCCCTCAAGGTTCGGGGTTAGCTAGCAAAGAGTTTAGGGTACTTGGCTTTCAAATCATCTTCTCTTTCCCAAGTTGCTTCTTCTTCTGAGTGATGACCCCATTTGACTTTGCACATCCTAATATGCTACTTCTCCACGTCTTGCTTGAATCTGGTACTGTCCGATGTATCGAGGTGCTAGCTTGCCTTTGACTCCGAACCTTTTGATTCCTCTGATGGGTGACACTTTCAAGTAAACATAATCTCCCACTTCAAAACTCAATTTTCTTCTTTGGGTGTCAGCATAGCTTCGGTTTCTGGACTGCGCTGTCTTTAGATTTTCTCGAACCATTCTGATGTTCTCTTTGGCGTCAAGCAGAATATCTGGACCGAACACCTGCCTTTCGCAGGGTTGGTCCCAATGCAACAGAGTTTTGCAATTCCTCCCATAGAGTGCTTGGAACGGTGACATCTTCAGACTGGCTTGGTAGCTGTTGTTGTAGGAGAATTCTGCATACGTGTGATACCCAATTTGCAAAAAAAGAAGAGAAACTGAGTTTACTCTTTTTTCTGTGTTTTCTCTTGCGGGTTCCGTGCTTTGGGAGGTTTGGAATTTAAGGAGGTAAACATCTGTAAAATAGTAAAATGTATGTTTGATTTGTGCGCAGGGGTCGAGAGCTCGGGCGTAGGGATGGTTTTGGGCCGTCGATCACGATCCGGCTGTGGGAAGCCCACTTTTCCCCCCAAACCCTAGGCGCCACCTTTCTTAAGGCCCTTGTGGGCAGCCACCCCCTCCCTCCTTTTGGCCGCCACCCCCTTCTCCCCCATCTCCCCTCCTCTCTCTTCCCCAAGTGTTGCAGCGGCCCCCCATTCTCAAGCTTTTTGCAGCAGCCCCCTCCATCTCTAGCCGCCACCCCCATCTCCTCTTCTCCAAGTGTCGTTCTTCCTCACAGGATCTCCTTTGTGTGGGTGCAAGTTTCGATTGGAGAATTGGTGGGAGGAAGGAAGGAGGAAAGGAAGAACCCAAGGTGAATTTGTGATTATCTTTTTGTAACACCCTGCGCTTTAAGGGACAAAGTCGGGTGCATCTCATACATGCGCCAAAGAAGACAACATATATAATAATAGAGTGTATAGAGATAAATGTCACAATATAATCAGAGTATTTATTACATAGCGGAAGACTTACAAAAATAAAAGATAAATATAACAGGATCTAAAATCCATCCTTGGCGCCAAAAAGTCAACTGGGAGACGCCACCTAGATCGAATCGAACTCCTCGATGTATGGCTCCTCACCTCTCGAACCACATGTTCTTCTCCTGTGGGGGGTGTGAGACAGCAAGGGTGAGCTCACACATGTTCATCACTCAACAAGTTGTGGGGAATAATGTGGCATGAACTCACAAAGGTGGGAGTTCATGTGAAGTGTAAAGCTGATCAACAATAGGGGTTTAAAGCTGAGCATTGCTTTTAAAGTTGGTCAAAGTTTTATTAGCAATTACTAAATATAAGTAAATACCAACCATAATAAATAATAATAGAACAAAATTAATAATAAATCTCATGCAATGCATATGACAAATTGAGTTTAAGTTTCATAATTTAATCATGCGAGAGTCCTTAGCTGCTCGTGACCGTGAGCTCGGCTAGTATACTAGTTTTACACTCTGCAGACGTTGTACCCTGTACCCACAAGTCGTGTATCCCATGTCGCCAGGGTTTGCAAGGCCCTTAGACACTACCGAGGTGAATGGCTAGAGATCCACTACGAGGCCTTTACAAAGTTCCACTAGCTTCCGAAAACCCGCTACAGTTTATGGGAAGAGCACTTGCAAGAATCCCCCGTCTGACCGCTATCGCAGCAAAATCAACCCGAGAACCTCCTTGCATGCAATCCCCTACTACCCTTGCCCGTTTCGGGTAAGGTAGTCTTCCACTAGCTTTCCTAGTTAGTTGGCCAAGGGCGTCCCATTAAACCCTTGTGGTGGCATGTGTTTCTCAAGTAAAGCTCCATGTTCCAATTAACATTTAATGATCTTGACATGAACATAAATAACATAACAGAATAATTGGAACATGGATATAATGAAATATTATCCCAAAACCATATAAAGCGATAGCAAAACTACCCAAGTGATTCAGGGGTAAACAAGGTGTAATGGATAAACATACTAGGGTGACCTATTGGGTCCCATCAAAATTAAACCTATGCATTGAATAATGATAATAACAAATATTATTGGGTAACAAAGTGGATCAAGGGCACAACTTGCCTGGCACTTGAGATTCCAATTACCAGGGTGATTCTTCAGATCCTCGTGACCTCACGCTAGTCGTAGCAATACGAACACACATGGTATAGACAAAATTAACAACACACCAAACATAAGTACAAACTGAATAGTAATGATCTACAAGTTGCTACGAGATCACAGGTTCGATAACTACTAAGATCAGAGTTACGATTAAGGAGTTATGATTTTATAGATGATTTATGTGACTAAAATGTTAAACTATATTATAAATTGGTTAATATAAATCATATAAGGGTTATTCTACAAATAATTATCTCAACTTTAATCTAAGTTATAAATTAACCATAAATCATATTCTAGTAGTTTATAAGCAGTTTAACCAGACTAACCCACATTAGTTAACTACAAATATAATTATAAAATAATAAGACATGATATAATAAATGTTGTTATTGCATAGTAAATATTTATACGAAACTAACGCAACTGGAACGAGCTAATTCAGAATTAAAACGAAGGGGTTATGTTTTTCTGAGGATTCTATGTGTTTTGTACAAAATTAAATAGGATATAAATTTTAATGTGACTTTTATGTCAAAACAGTGGTACTAGAAAATAAACCATAATATTACAAAATTATAGGAATTGGAATGAATTAATTTGGACTCCATATGAATTTTCTAGGAATTATACAAGTTCTAGCAAATATTTTTCATATTAAATATCCATTTTCTAATTCATTTATCCCATTTTATTGATCCCTGGACTGCGCGCTAAATAAACAGAAACACAGGGTCCACTGCGCAAAAGGTTCTAAGACTCAGAATTTCACTCACAGGATTGCGGGTTGATATAGGTAAAGGTTAGGGGCTCTTTAAGAAAAGTGCACGGCGAAGGGGTATCGCGGGATCTTGGCCGATCGATCAGTTTTGGACGGTCCAGATTAGGGCAAGTCACAACATGAACCGCTAAGAACACGATCTAATCGCCACCATTGAAACCCGATCCAACAACCCAAATTTTAAGTACTGGAGAACGACTTGGATCCGACCGATGATGGATCAACGGCCATGGTTCCATCTGGCGAAACGGTACACGTGTTCCAATCGCAGCCATAAACTCCACAATCTATGGTCGCGCACTTCTCTCTCTCACCCGCTCCTGACCACGGCGGCGCGGCAGGTCTCGCGACGGGGCACTCGCCAGTGGTCACCAAACTACAGCCCAGGCGATGATTCCCCAAATCGAATAGGTGGTACGCACAATCGGGAACATAATGAGCACAATGAGGGTCACTAACCAAGGAATCAGGACTCACAGACCATCGTCCATGATGCAGCATGAGTTGGCGGCACCTTGGTGTCTCCGGTGAGAACTCGTCCGTGGTCCTGTGATCCTCCCCACCCAGGAAGGCTACAAGTACGTTCTTGACGACGGGGCGATGCTTCTTGGTCTGTGAAAGGGAAATAGGATCAAACCTTTTCCAATATGAATTTTGGTGGTTGAATTGCCCAACACAAATTATTGGACTAACTAGTTTGCTCTAGAATATATGTTCTACAGGTGCCAAAGGTTCACAACAAGCCAATAAAAAGACCAAGAAAGGGTTCAAATAAAAGGAGCAATAGACAACCGAAGTGTGCCCTGGTCTGGCGCACCGGACTGTCCGGTGTGCCACCGGACAGTGTCCAGTGCACCACCAGACAGTGTCCGGTGCACCAGGGAACCCAACTCCGAACTTGCCACCTTCGGGAATTCTGGGAGTCGCTCCGCTATAATTCACCGGACTGTCCGGTGTAACACTGGACTGTCCAGTGTGCCAGCGGAGCAACGGCTACTTCGCGCCAACGGTCGTCTACGAAGGCATTAAATGCGCTACAGTGCGCGCCTGCGCACGTAGAAGTCAGAGCAGGCGCCAGAAGGCGCACCGGACAGTCTACAGGACCTGTCCAGTGCACCATTGGACTATCCGGTGGCCCCACAAGTCAGAGGTCCAACGGTCGAACACTAACGGCCGGGTGATGTGGCTGGTGCACCGGACAGTGTCCGGTGGCGCACCGGACTGTCTGGTGCACCATGCGACAGCAGCCTCCACCAACGGCTACTTTGGTGGTTGGGGCTATAAATACCCCCAACCACCCACCATTCATTGCATCCAAGTTTTCAGCCTTCACACCTCATACAAGAGCTATAGTATTCAATACAAGACACAAACAAAGAGATCAAATCCTCTCCCAAGTCCGGAATCACTCCAAACAAATTAGTGACTAGAGAGAGAGACATTTGTGTTCATTTGAGCTCTTACGCTTGGATTGCTTTTCTTCTTCCTCTAATTCTTGTGCTCAATTCACTTGTAATCAAAACAAGAGACACCAAGTTGTGGTGGTCCTTGTAGTGGACTAAGTGTCCCATTTGATTGACGAGAAAGGCTCACTCGGTCTAAGTGACCGTTTGAGAGAGGGAAAGGGTTGAAAGAGACCTGGTCTTTGTGACCACCTCAACGGGGAGTAGGTTTGCAAGAATCGAACCTCGGGAAAACAAATCATCGTGTCATTCGCCCTATTTGCTTGTGATTTGTTTTTCGCCCTCTCTTCCGGACTCGACTTTAATTCTAACGCTAACCCCGGCTTGTAGTTGTTCTTAAACTTTGTAAATTTCAGATTTGCCTATTCACCCCCCTCTAGGCGACTTTCAATTGGTATCAGAGCCCGATGCTTCATTAGAGCCTAACCGCTCGAAGTGATGTCGGGAGATCACGCCAAGAAGGAGATGGTGACCGGCGACAAGCCCGTTACAAGCCAAGGGAAGGCTCCATCGGGAGAGTCCCGCAACAAGGGGAAGGAGAAGGAATCCCCTTCACACAAGTCGCATCGGAGTGGCGAAAAGAAAAAGAAGATGAGGAAGGTGGTCTACTACGAGACCGACTCGTCATCGCCATCCAGCTCCGGCTCCGATGCGCCATCCGTAACTTCTAAGTGCCATGAGCGCAAGAAGTTTAGTAAGATTCCCCTACACTACCCTCGCATTTCTAAACGTACTCCATTACTTTCTGTTCCATTAGGCAAACCACCGGTTTTTGATGGTGAAGATTATAACATGTGGAGTGATAAAATGAGACATCACCTAACCTCACTCCACACTAGTATTTGGAACGTTGTTGAGTTTGGTGTACAGGTACCATCTGTAGGGGATGAGGACTATGATTCGGACGAAGTTGCCCAAATCCGGCACTTCAACTCACAAGCCACCACAATACTCCTTGCCTCTCTATGTCGAGAGGAGTATAACAAGGTGCAAGGATTGAAAAGTGCCAAAGAAATTTGGGACATGCTCAAAACGGCGCACAAAGGAGACGAGGTGACCAAGATCACCAAGAGGGAGATGATCGAGGGGGAGCTCGGTCGATTCATGCTTCACCAAGGGGAGGAGCAACAAGTGATGTACAACCGGCTCAAGACCTTGGTGAACTAAGTGCGCAACCTCGGGAGTACCAAATGGGATGACCATGAAATGGTCTAGGTTATTCTTAGATCACTCGTATTTCTTAATCCCACTCAAGTTCAATTAATTCGTGGTGATCCAAGATATAAACTAATGTCTCCCGAGGAAGTGATTGGTAAATTTTTGAGCTTTGAACTAATGATCAAAGGCTCCAAAAAGATCATCGAGCAAGGCGCATCCTCCTCTGTACTCGAAGCACAACCCGTTGCATTCAAAGCAACAGAGGAGAAGAAAGAAGATTCTACTCCAAGTAGAATCCCCATCGACGCCTCCAAGCTCGACAATGAGGAGATGGCGCTCATCATCAAGAGCTTCCGTCAAATCCTCAAACAAAGGGGAAAGATTACAAGCCCTGTTCAAAGAAGGTTTGCTACAAGTGTGGTAAGCCCGGTCATTTTATTGCAAAATGTCCATTATCTAGTGATAGTGATAGGGGCGACGACAAGAAAGGAAAGAGGAGAGAAAAGAAGAGGTACTACAAGAAGAAGGGCGGCGATGCCCATGTTTGCCGGGAGTGGGACTCGGACGAGAGCTCCACTGACTCCTCCGACGAGGATGCCGCAAACATCACCGTCAACGAAGGGCTCCTCTTCCCCAACGTCGGCCACAAATGCCTCATGGCAAAGGACGGCAAGAAGAAGGTAAAATCCAAATCCTCCACTAAATATGCAACATCTAGTGATGAGGCTAATTCTAGTGATAATGAGGATGACTTGTTTACTCTTTTTGCCAACTTAAACATGCAACAAAAGGAAAAATTAAATGAATTGATTAGCACTATTCATGATAAGGATGAACTCTTGGATAGCCAAGAGGATTTCCTAATTAAAGAAAATAAGAAGCATGTTAAAGTAAAAAATGCTTATGCTCAAGAAGTAGAAAAATGTGAAAAATTAACTAGTTAGCTAAGCACTTGCCATGATATTATTTCCAACCTTAGAAATGAGAATGCCAATTTAATTGCCAAGGTTGGGAAGCTTGATGTTTGTGATGATTCAATTGTTAGTCTTAGAAATGATAATGCCAATTTAATTGCTAAGATTAACAAATTGAATGCTTCTCTTTCTAGCATTAGAAATGAGAATGAAAAATTGATTACTAAGGCTAAGGATTTAGATATCTGCAATGCTTCTATTTCCAATCTTAGAGATGAGAATGATATTTTGCCTGCTAAGATTATTGAATTAAATACTTACAAACCCTCTACATCTTCCATTGAGCATGTTACTATTTGCACTAGATGTAGAGATATTAATGTTGATGCTATTCATGATCACCTAGCCTTAATTAAGCAACAAAATGATCACATAGCTCAACTTAGTGCCAAAATTAATGAGCATGACTTAGAAAATGAGTAATTTAAATTTGCTAGAAGCATGCTCTATAGTGGGAGACGCCCTGGTATTAAGGATGGCATTGGCTTCCAACAGGGAGACAATGTCAAGCTTAATGCCCCACCTAAAAGATTGTCTAATTTTGTTAAGGGCAAGGCTCCCATGGTTCAGGATAACGAGGGTTACATTTTATACTCTGCCGGTTATCCCGAACACAAAATTAGGAAAATTCACTCTAGGAAGACTCACTCTGGCCCTAATCATGCTTTTATGTATAAGAGTGAGGCATCTAGTTCTAGGCTATCAACCCATGATAAATTGCCTAAAAGAAAACTCCTAAAGCATCAAATGATCATAATGTTTCTTTCAAAACTTTTGATGCATCTTATGTGCTTACTAACAAATCCGGCAAGGTAGTTGCCAAGTATGTTGGGGGCAAACACAAGGGATCAAAGAATTGTGTTTGGGTACCCAAAGTTCTTGTATCTAATGTCAAAGGACCCAAAACTGTTTGGGTACCTAAAATCAAGAAATAAATTTGTTTTGTAGGTTTATGCATCCAGGGGATCAAGTTGGATCATCAACAGCGGGTGCACAAACCATATGACTGGGGAGAAAAGAATGTTCTCCTCCTACGAGAAAAACCAAGATCCACAAGGAGCTATCACATTCGGGGATGGAAATCAAGGTTTGGTCAAAGGATTGGGTAAAATTGCTATATCTCCTGACCATTCTATTTCTAATGTTTTTATTGTAGATTCTTTAGATTACAACTTGCTTTCTGTTTCTCAATTATGTAAAATGGGCTACAACTGTCTTTTTACGGATACATGTGTCACTATCTTTAGAAGAAGTGATGATTCAATAGCTTTTAAGGGAGTATTAGAGGGTCAGCTATACTTAGTTGATTTCAATAGAGCTGAACTCAATACTTGCTTAATTGCTAAGACTAACATGGGTTGGCTCTGGCACCGCCGACTAGCCCATGTTGGGATGAAGAATCTTCACAAGCTTCTAAAGGGAGAGCACATTTTGGGACTAACAAATGTGCATTTTGAGAAAGACAGGATCTGTAGCGCATGCCAAGCAGGGAAGCAAGTTGGTGTTCATCATCCACATAAGAACATCATGACGTCTGACAGGCCACTTGAGCTCCTCCACATGGACCTATTCGGCCCGATCGCTTACATAAGCATCGGCGGGAGTAAGTACTGTTTAGTTATTGTGGATGATTATTCTCGCTTCACTTGGGTATTCTTTCTACAGGAAAAATCTCAAACCCAAGAGACTTTGAAAGGATTCCTGAGACGGGCTCAAAATGAGTTCGGCTTGAGGATCAAGAAAATTAGAAGCGACAATGGGACGGAGTTCAAAAACTCACAAATAGAAGGCTTTCTTGAGGAGGAGGGCATCAAGCATGAGTTCTCTTCTCCCTACACAACACAACAAAATGGTGTAGTGGAGAGGAAGAATAGAACTCTATTAGACATGGCAAGGACCATGCTTGATGAGTACAAGACTTCGGATCGGTTTTGGGCTGAGGCGGTCAACACCGCTTGCTACGCCATCAACCGGTTGTATCTACACCGAATCCTCAAGAAGACTTCTTACGAACTCCTCTCCGATAAAAAGCCAAATGTTTCATATTTTAGAGTCTTTGGTAGCAAATGCTTTATTCTTGTTAAAAGAGGTAGAAAATCTAAATTTGCTCCTAAGGCTGTAGAAGGCTTTTTACTAGGATATGATTTAAACACAAGGGCATATAGAGTCTTTAACAAGTCCACTGGACTAGTTGAAGTTTCTTGTGACATTGTGTTTGATGAGACTAACGGCTCCCAAGTGGAGCAAGTTGATCTTGATGAATTAGATGATGAAGAGGCTCCGTGCATCGCGCTAAGAAACAACACATTGGGGATGTGTGCCCTAAGGAATTCGAAGAGCCTCCTCAAGCACAAGATCAACCATCCTCCTCCATGCAAGCATCTCCACCAACCCAAGATGAGGATGAGGCTCAAGATGATGAAGGAGAAGATCAAGATGATGAGCTACCTCAAGAGAAGGTCAATGATCAAGGGGGAGATGCCAATGATCAAGACAAGGAGGATGAGCAAGTCCCAAGGCCGCCACACCCAAGAGTCCACCAAGCAATTCAACGAGATCACCCCGTGAACACCATCCTAGGAGACATTCATAAGGGGGTAACCACTCAATCTCGTGTTGCTCATTTTTGTGAACATTACTCCTTTGTCTCCTCTATTGAGCCATACAAGGTAGAGGATGCACTAAGAGATTCAGATTGGGTGCTGGCGATGCAAGAGGAGCTCAACAACTTCACGAGGAATGAGGTATGGCATTTAGTTCCATGTCCTAACCAAAATGTTGTAGGTACCAAGCGGGTATTCCGCAACAAGCAAGATGAGCATCTGAAAGGGAAATGTGCCCTTGGGCCATTTCTAAGTGTTTTGGTGATTTAGTGTCCAACACAAGTGCCTAAGTGTAAAGAGGTGGACAAAGTACAAATCAAGGATAAAGGTATGTTTCTCAGACTTAGTACATTGTTTTATGGACTAATGTATTGTGTCTAAGTGCTGGAAATAGGAAAAATCCAATTGGAAATGTCTTGGCTCGAGCAGCCAAGAATCTGCTGAGTCTAGGAGCACCGGACTGTCCGGTGGTGCACCGGACAGTGTCCGGTGCGCCAGGCTGGTTCGAGCGAACTGGCCGCTCTCGGGAATTCTCCGGCGACGTACGGCTATAATTCACCGGACTGTCCGGTGTGCACCGGACTGTCCGGTGAGCCAACGGTCGGCCGGGCCAACGGTCGGCCGCGCAATCTGCGCGGGACACGTGGCCGAGCCAACGGCTAGAATGGGGCACCGGACTGTCTGGTGTGCACCGGACATGTCCGGTGCGCCAACGGCTCTCAGGCTGCCAACGGTCGGCTTCGTTATTTAAGGAAGGAAATCGGGCACCGGACAGTGTCCGGTGTGCACTGGACTGTCCGGTGCGCTAGACGACAGAAGGCAAGATCTGCCTTCCAAGTTTGCTCCCAACGGCTCCTAGCTGCCTTGGGGCTATAAAAGGGACCCCTAGGCGCATGGAGGAGAACACCAAGCATCTCCTAATCATTTCTAAGCACCAAGACATCGATTTCGCGCATTCGTTTCATTGTGATAGCATATAGAGCTCTTGTGGAGTTGTGAACTCATTGAGTCGTGTTGCGAGCTCTTGTTGCGATTTGTGTGCGTCTTGACACTCTGATTCTTGTGTCTTGTGTGCGTTGCTAATCCCTCCCTTGCTCCGTGTTCTTTGTGAATTTCAAGTGTAAGGGCGAGAGGCTCCAAGTTGTGGAGATTCCTCGCAAACGGGATTGAGATAAAGCAAGCAAAACACCATGGTATTCAAGTGGGTCTTTGGACCGCTTGAGAGGGGTTGATTGCAACCCTCGTCCGTTGGGACGCCACAACGTGGAGTAGGCAAGCGTTGGTCTTGGCCGAACCACGGGATAACCACCGTGCCATCTCTGTGATTGATCTTTGTTGGTTATTGTGTTTTGTTGAGGATTCCTCTATAGCCACTTGGCAATTATTGTGCTAACAATTAACCAAGTTTTGTGGCTTAAGTTTTGAAGTGTGACAGGATCACCTATTCACCCCCCCTCTAGGTGCTCTCAATTGGTTTCGGAGCCATTCTCTTCAAGAAAGGGACTAACCGCCCGAAGAGATGGATCCTAAGGGCAAGGGGATGGTGATCAACGACAAGGAGAAGGAGTCTTTCGTCAACGAGCCCAATGATGACAGGCCCACCGACTCAGGCTCGGGCCACAAAAGAAAAGACAGGAGGAAGAAGAAGACAAGGCGCATCAAGGAAATTGTCTACTACGACAGCGACGAATCTTCCTCCTCCCAAAAGGACAACGACGACTACGACAGACGAAAGACGGTTAACTCAAACTTTTCTTTCAATTATTCGCGCATTCCGCATAGCTCAAATGCTCAATTGCTCCCCATTCCACTTGGCAAGCCCCCTCACTTTGATGGAGAGGACTACGGATTTTGGAGCCACAAAATGCGTACTCACCTGTTTTCTCTCCATCCAAGCATTTGGGAGATTGTGGATAGTGGAATGAAATTTGATAGCTCGGATAGTTCTATGTTTATTAATGAACAGATTCATAAGAATGCACAAGCTACTACTGTGTTGCTAGCCTCTTTGTGCAGGGACGAGTATCACAAGGTGAGCGGCTTGGACAATGCCAAGCAGATCTGGGACACCCTCAAGATCTCTCATGAGGGGAACGATGTCACCTTACTCACCAAAATGGAGTTGGTGGAGGGTGAGCTTGGAAGGTTCGCGATGATAAGGGGCGAGGAGCCAACTCAAACATACAACCGGCTCAAGACCATTATCAACAAAATAAGGAGCTACGGAAGCACGCGATGGACGGACCACGACGTCGTCCGACTGATGCTAAGGTCCTTTACCGTTCTTGATCCTCATTTGGTGAATAATATTCGTGAGAATCCCAGGTACACCAAAATGTCGCCCGAAGAAGTCCTCGGAAAATTCGTTAGCGGGCGAATGACGATCAAGGAGGCGAGGTACGTGGACGACGCCTTGAATGGTCCGATCAACGAGCCGCAACCCCTTGCTCTCAAGGCAACAAGAAGCAAGGAGGCGCTACCTAGGGCTGGAAAATTAGCTTGAGGCTCGCGAGCCGGCTCGAGCTCGGAGCGGCTCGGCTCGGCTCGGAGCGGCTCATGAGCCTCGAACGAGCCGAGCCGAGCCTCTTCTTCGAGCTCGTTTTTGCAGCGAGTCGAGCCGAGCTGGCTCGTTCCAGCTCGCGAGCCGGCTCGCGAGCCTTGCAAAAATGGTCAATTTATGGAATAATAATGAATATTAGATGATTTTATGGATAATAGCTCATTTTTTAGTCTTTGATGATGAATATATTACAAGTTATAATTTAATTTACTCATAATCTAGAAGGATGATTCTATATTTCAAATTTATATAATGTTAATTCACCAAATAATGCAAAGAAAAGTACCAAAATATGGCTCGCGAGCCGAGCCGAGCCTCTTTCGCCAGCTCGTGGAATGGACGAGCCGAGCCGAGCCGAGCTCGTTCAGGCACCGAGCCGAGCCGAGCCGAGCTCGGCTCGGCTCGTTTCCAGCCCTAGCGCTACCTAGCAAGGTGGCACAGATTGAGGCGGCCGGACTCAATGATGAAGAGATGGCCCTCATCATCAAAAGATTCAAGACGACGCTTAAAGGTCGCAAGGGACAACCAAGCAAGACCAAAGCCAAGGGGAAGCGCTCATGCTTCAAATGCGGTAAGCTTGGTCATTTTATTGCTAACTGTCCCGATAATGATAGTGAACAGGACCAAGGGAGCAAGAGGGAGAAGAAGAAGGCATACAAGAAGGCAAAGGGCGAGGCACATCTAGGCAAGGAGTGGGATTCGGATTGCTCCTCCTCCGACTCCGACAATGAAGGACTCGCCGCCACCGCCTTCAACAAGTCATCCCTCTTCCCAAACGAGCGTCACACTTGCCTCATGGCAAGAGAGAAGAAAGTAAGCACTCATGATACTAGGACTTATGCTTCTTCAAGTGAGGATGAGTCTAGTGATGATGATGAGATAGATTACTCATGCTTATTCAAGGGATTAGATAGATCTAAAATTGATAAGATTAATGAGTTGATTGATGCTTTGAATGACAAGAATAGATTACTAGAAAAACAAGAGGATCTTTTATATGAGGAGCATGATAAATTTGTTAGTGCACAAAAATCTCTTGCTCTTGAAATTAAAAGGAATGAAATGCTCTCTAGTGAATTATCTTCTTGTCATGAAACCATTGCTACTTTAAAAAGTGTTAATGATGATTTAAATGCTAAACTAGAAGTAGCTAGCAAATCTAATTCTTGTGTAGTGTTGGGGTCGTGCTTCGGTGCGCCGAAGGTCCCACACGAAGAAGCAGCTTCGGCTGAAGTCGTCTCCGAAAGATGGCCGAAGGTTCCTTTTCATGGAGCTTCGGCGTTACAAACCGACATAGAAATAGAATGACCTTTTTATCCATAAGAGGTCTGAGTCAATATTATAAACTTTTGTAAGGGGCATAATTGTAATTTGTCACAGGCTGCGACCTGTGCCTATAAATAGATGAACAGTACCTCTGTACTGTTCACGCGAACCTGTCATTTGGCCTTCGCATCACACTTGTACTCTTGCCTTCCTCAGGACCGAAGGTACATTTGTAATTTGAAGTCATTTATATTCATTCATATCAGTAGAAATAGAAATGATTTTATATTAACATTTGAATGTCTATTTTATACCTCATGATTTATATGAATGCTTCGTCCCTCGTTATTATGTTTACGAAGGTACGTCCTTCGTAATCTTCGTCCGAAGTTCTTTATATCCCGAAGGGATATAATGTAGTGGAGGACGAAGGACCTTAATATTTAACATTTTCTGTGTTGCCTTGTTCTTAACACTTAGCATTTGAGAACAAGCCCCCAACATGTAGAAATTGTTGAAACTTGTAATAGGTGTAAAGATTTTGACATTGATGCTTGTAGTGATCATTTAGTTTCAATTTCCAAATTAAATTAGGAATTAGCTAGTCTTAATGCCCAACTTAAGACTAGCAAGAATGAATTTGACAAGCTAAAATTTGCAAGGGATGCCTACACGATTGGTAGACACCCCTCAATTAAGGATGGACTTGGCTACAAGAGGGAAGCCAAGAACTTGACAAGCCATAAGGCTCCCATCTCCGCCAAGGAGAAAGGGAAGACCCCTATGGCTAGTAGTGTGCAAAAGAACCATGCCTTTATGTACCATGATAGGAGACAATCTAGAAATGCTTATAGGAATTGTAATGCATACAATGCCTTTGATTCTCATGCCATGTTTGCTTCTAGTTCTTCTTATGTGCATGATAGAAATGTTGGTAGGAGAAATGATTTTCATAATATGCCTAGGAGAAATGTTGTTAATGTTCCTAGGAAAGTAAATGAACCTTCTACAATATATCATGCTTTAAATGCTTCTTTTGCTATTTGTAGAAAGGATAGGAAGATTGTTGCTAGAAAATTAGGGGCAAGATGCAAGGGAGACAAAACTTGCATTTGGGTCCCTAAGGATATTTGTGCTAACCTTGTAGGACCCAACATGAGTTGGGTACCTAAGACGTCCCTAAGGGGATGCAGAGCTTACAGCGAAAAGTCAACGCTGATACTGCCTAAGTAAAAGGCGAAGAGGCTCCGAAGTCGTTCCTAAGGGAATGCAGAGCTAATGTGTGGTTGTTTCTAAGGAAGTAACGGCTGACAATGTGGCTTCGGACATATGCTTCGGACATTCATTCGCGCATTACATTACATCATAACATTTGCATGCATAAGCATTCATTCATAGCATTCGTGAACCAAAGTGGTTGCTTCGGCAGAAGGGAGAATTGGTTTTTTATGAATCAGTGTGTAAAAGAAAAGTTTCGGAGAAGTGGTTTTTTATGACTCGTTATGCTATGTTGTACACAAAAAAGAGAAGCTTCGGTAAAAAGAAGAATTGGTCTCTTATGCTTTGTTGTATACAAAAGAGAAAAGCTTCGTTGCTCGGCAAAAAGAAAAATTGCTTTTATGCTTCGTTGTGTACGAAAAGAAGGGAAGGTGTTTTTTCGCCTTCGGCTCAAACAACTGATTTCGTCCACATCAAAGCGCTTCAATCGAAGGGTAAGAATATGTTACAAGGTATGTACAAAGTTCCTTGGGGACAATCTAATTGTATTTACAAGAATTGTTACAAAACTATCCTGAGTTTTTCTATAGTATACTTCTACTGATCTTCATTAAGCTTCAGCTTCGGCGGCAGCTTCGACGATTGTAGGCATCATCTTCACCTTTGTCATCCTACATAAATCAAGGAATCGTGAGTACAAATCAAGTGCAAAGGAAAAGGTAAGTACGAAGTGTCATTTCTTACTGGTTCAAGATGACTTCGGGCTTCGTCTCCAGCCTTCTCCCGCCCGCCTTTTGTCCATATCATTTTTATAAATCTATTGGAGATACTTCGGGCGAGGTCAGGCATATCATCCAGAATTGATGGAGATAAGGTGAAGTTGGGCCTATTGACTATTTTTCCATGTTCGCAGCCGGCCTTCAGGAATGCAGCAGCGGTACCCCGAGAAGCTACCCAGGCACAGAAGTCGCCGTGCCCGGCTATAACTTCGTCAAGTTCTTCAATTTTGGCTTCAATATGATCGAAGGCCTGTGGTAAATTTTCCACCGAAGGGTTAAATTTCCCGCTGCTGGCTCCAACAGAGTAAAATATCTTTTTTAATCGTCCAATACAATTGTTGCTAAATTTTAAGCATTTGTCTTGAAGGCTTGCTAAAGATTTCTTCAATTCTGAGCTGGTCTGGACTTCGGCTTCAAGCTTCGAATTAAGCTCTAGCTTCTCCTGATCGACTTGTTTTGATTGACTGACAAGCTTCGAGTTCAATTCTGCTACTTTAGCCTCAGTCTCAGCCAGCAAGCCTTCGGTCGATTGCAGCTCGAAGTCTTTCTTTTCAATGATGGCAGATTGTTCTTTTATCTTGTTTTCTAAGTTTTCAATTATAGCTTCGTGTTTTCTGTCTTCTAGATCTTGCTGCATCTTCAGAGCTTTGCTCAGTAGCATGCTCTGCACAGAAAAATTTACGTTGGTAACATTTTCATTATTAACAGCAATAAAAACCAGAGAAAAGGTTGTTTACCTTGAAGTTGGAGTAAAATAAGCTGCCGACGATGTGTTGTCGTCGGTAGCGGCTGATGTCTGTCTCTAGCTTCGGAAAACCGATACTCTTTGATAGAGTACCGATTACCTTAGCTCCAGTCTGGTCTCGAATACAGCCCAATTTTTCATCGTCCACACCTCCAAATAGGAGGGCTCCTGGCTTGTAGCCACAAGATTTGGCATAGTCTTTAAGTTCTTCTATTTCGTCCTTCGTCAATTTTTGCCCAGCTAAACTCTGAAAAGAGTAGGCTTCGTCATCCGAAGTGTCTTCGGCTATTTCTTTCCCTTTCTCAGGCACTGTGGCCATGGTTTTTTCAGTAGTAGCACCAGCTTCTTCTGCAGCTATATCTTCCAAAATTTTGTTAATGTCCTCAATTGAAGTTTCCAAGTTTGTATCTTCGGCTGTAGCGGCTTCGGTAGCCGCGATCTCCGAAGGTGCGCCTTCGACGATTGTTGTGCCTTCAGCAGCTGCCGTTTTCTGAATTGATGCCCTAGGCGGCGTCTTGTCGATAACTTCAGTTACAGCAATAATTCTTTGCCGCTTGGGTTTGCTTATCTTTGTCTGATCCGGCTCGTCCACCTTTTGAAAAAGCTTCGTCAGTTGGAGCCCTAATGGACTTAGCTTCGTGGGCATGGGTTCAGTCATTACCTTTAAGATTTCTTCCACGTCGCTGGTAGAAGGCGGTGTGGGGGTCCCCTCTTCTTCGGATATTTTCCGTTTCGGAGTTGATATTTTCCTTTTCTTGGGAATTTTCTTCTCTGCTGCTGGTTGCTCTTCATCCTTGGTCAGAGTTTCGGCCACTCTTTTTCTTTTGTGGCCCTCGGCACCCTTGTTCAACTGCTCATAGTCTGGGTACTCGAAGCCCAGGGCATCGAATACTCGGTTCAGCCTTCGCTTCGGTCGGGCGCCGAAGGCCGCTGTCATTAATTGATCCTCTTTTTTGGAGTAATTCCCCAAGATTTCATTGCACATTACCTCAACCGTGTCTAACCACTCTTTGCAGGGTTTCTTAAAGTACTTCTTGAATTTAAAGTGATAAGGCAGACGGACAAGCTCCCCCTTCTTCTTCTCTCCCTTCAGCTTCGGCATTTCCCACTCTTTTAGAGTAGGGAAAATTCTGAATGCCAAGAACTCCTGAACTAGATCCCTGGTGCCAATATGTTCTGAAATAATTTCAAATTGACCCAGAGCAGCCCAGGTGGGACCTTTTAGATCGCCGATGCGGCAACGTGGCCTCGTCTCTCCGAAGATTAACTCCAGAGGGCTTTGTACCAATTTTTCTCTGTCTTCGTCAACTTTTACATAAAACCACTCAGATTTCCAGCCTGCTGGCCATTTGCTTCGGTAGCTGATGACAGGACACTTTGTTGTTTTCCGGTAGGCAAAATTATAGCAACCGAAATTATCATGTAGCCCATCTTTTCTGGCCTTTGTTTGATAATGTAATTCGTGAACTCGGCAGAAGCTGTCGGCAAACGGTTCCACAGCTTGGCTTCGGAGGGCCCAGATATAAACATTGAGCCTAACGATGGCGTTAGGAGTCAATTGATGAAAATAGATACCAAACCTCCTCAGTATCTCCGCAATAATATTGTGAAGAGGGAATCTAAGCCCAGCCTTTAGAAAGCTCTTGAAGATAACAATTTCATCCTTCCCTGGCTTCGGGGTGGTTTCTTCTCCCCCGAAGCGGAGTAGCTTCTTCTGATCTTCATTGAAATAACCTGCTTTTACCATCTTCGAAAGGTCAGCCTTTGAAACGGTTGATTTCCCAAAATCCAGGTGACTGGGCTTGCTGGGCATAGCAATGTGGTAGTCATCTTCGGGGTCAGTCCCTTCAATGTTCTCCTCTTCTCCTTCGGCTGTTGTCGGGTTTGCTTCAGCAGCAGGCATTTCTTCCGCAGTCACTAGACCGGAGCGCTGCATCGCTTCGGAGATGGGCACTGTGTCCGAACCTTCGGCTTCGTCTCCCTCACGTACAACTTTGGCAGTAGATCGCACTCTCGCCATTTGATTCTGAGTTTGGGGAAGTCAAAAACTTTTTTCTTTTTTCTTTTCTCCGAAGCTCTCCTTTCTGACGAAGCAGACGTCAAGACGGACCTTCGTTCGGTTCTGAAAGTCAAGCTTCGGCTATGGTGGAAAATTTTGGCAGCAAAACAGTGCAAATAGCAATGAATGCTGTGGTAACTTCACACCTACCCGTTTGTTTATATAGTGCTGCAGGTAAGAAGGCGAAGCGGCAGGATTTTTACACCAGACGGGCGGTCACTTGTACTCGCTGTGCAGTGGACCGCGAAGATCAAACAGTAACTCTGCAAGGTGGGCCTGGCACGCGCTCGGAAGCCGGATCGTTTCTCCGCAACGAGCTCAGGGAAGGTGTTTTTTGGACCTTCGGCTTCCCGAAGCTGAAGAGACTTTTTTCACGGGTCAAGCTCGTTACGAAAAACGATCTAGAACCGCGAAAGGGGCTACTGTTGGGGTCGTGCTTCGGTGCGCCGAAGGTCCCACACGAAGAAGCAGCTTCGGCTGAAGTCGTCTCCGAAAGATGGCCGAAGGTTCCTTTTCATGGAGCTTCGGCGTTACAAACCGACATAGAAATAGAATGACCTTTTTATCCATAAGAGGTCTGAGTCAATATTATAAACTTTTGTAAGGGGCATAATTGTAATTTGTCACAGGCTGCGACCTGTGCCTATAAATAGATGAACAGTACCTCTGTACTGTTCACGCGAACCTGTCATTTGGCCTTCGCATCACACTTGTACTCTTGCCTTCCTCAGGACCGAAGGTACATTTGTAATTTGAAGTCATTTATATTCATTCATATCAGTAGAAATAGAAATGATTTTATATTAACATTTGAATGTCTATTTTATACCTCATGATTTATATGAATGCTTCGTCCCTCGTTATTATGTTTACGAAGGTACGTCCTTCGTAATCTTCGTCCGAAGTTCTTTATATCCCGAAGGGATATAATGTAGTGGAGGACGAAGGACCTTAATATTTAACATTTTCTGTGTTGCCTTGTTCTTAACTCTTAGCATTTGAGAACAAGCCCCCAACATTGGCGCCCACCTCCGGTGAACTCACTTCCACTTTTCTGAGCTGATGGCTTCGTTCAACAATCAAGCTGGAGCTGCTTCGGCTTCGAAGCTGGTGCTCCCGATAACAGGCGGTTCCTGCTCAGAACCAGCTAACAAGAAGCAGAAGAAGGAGGCTCAGAGAAGAGTGCAGCATGTTGGAGTGCAGGGACCCTTCATCAAGTCAAAATGGTCCCACGTTCCAATTACTTTCTCTCAGGAGGACCTTCAGCTTAAGGATTATCCTCACAATGATGCCATGGTCATCTCTTGCGTGATCAAAGGATTTCTGGTCCACAATGTCCTAGTTGATACAGGCAGTGCAGCTGACATTATATTTGCTAAAGCCTTCAGACAAATGCAAGAGCCCGAAGACAAGATTCATGATGCTACGCACCCTCTTTGTGGCTTCGGAGGGCGGCAGATTGTAGCACTTGGGAAGATTACCATGCCGGTAACCTTCGGCTTTGTTAACAACACAAGGACTGAACAAATTGTGTTTGATATTGTTGACATGGAGTATCCTTACAATGCTATCATTGGTCGCGGAACTCTTAATGCTTTCGAAGCAATTCTTCACCCAGCTTATCTCTGCATGAAGATACCTTCGGACCAAGGACCTATTGCTATTCATGGAAGCCAGGAAGCTGCTAGAAGGGCCGAAGGAAGCTGGACTGATTCCAAAGCAATTCATAATATAGATGGAACTGAAGCTTGTGAACAGTACAAATTCAGGAGGGAGAAGGCAGCTTCAGCGGATCAGCCGAAGCCCATGTTATTGTGTGAAGACATAGCAGAGCAGAAGGTGCTATTGGGCTCGCAGTTATCTGAAGACCAGGAGAAAACCTTGATAAGGTTTTTATTCAACAACAAAGATGTTTTTGCATGGTCGGCCAATGATCTCTGTGGAGTGAATCGGGATGTTATTGAACATTCGCTCAATGTTGACCCCTCCTTCAGACCCCGAAAGCAGAGGCTTCGGAAAATGTCTGATGATAAGGCCGAAGGGGCTCGCAATGAAGTAAAAAGACTCCTCAGTGCAGGAGTTATCAGAGAAGTGAAGTATCCAGAGTGGCTAGCTAACACTGTTATGGTGAAGAAGGCCAATGGCAAGTGGAGAATGTGTATTGATTTCACAGATCTCAACAAGGCTTGTCCGAAGGATGAATTCCCGCTGCCAAGGATAGACTCTTTAGTTGATGCAGCAGCTTCTTCAGAGCTCATGAGTCTCTTGGACTGCTACTCAGGCTATCATCAAATCTGGATGAAGAAGGAAGATGAGCCGAAGACTAGTTTCATAACCCCAAGTGGTACATATTGCTATCTTCGGATGCCTGAGGGGCTCAAGAATGCTGGAGGGAGTTTCAGCAGAATGACTGCGAAGGTTCTCCAATCTCAGATAGGCAGAAATGTGTTGACTTATGTTGATGACATCATTGTAAAAAGCACAAAGCAAGAAAATCATATTGCTGATCTGCAGGAGACCTTCGCCAGCTTCAGACAAGCTGGTCTGAAGCTGAATCCAGAAAAATGTGTCTTCGGAGTGAAGAAGGGCAAATTTCTTGGATGCTTGGTTTCAACAAAGGGAATCGAAGCTAATCCAAATAAAATCGAAGCTATACTTCGAATGGAGCCACCAACCACAAGAAAAGGGGCCCAAAGATTGACAGGAAGGCTGGCATCTCTCAACAGATTTATATCCAGGTCAGCAGAAAGGAACTTACCATTCTTCGAGGTGCTGAAGTCAGCTGAAGTCTTTCAATGGGGCCCAAGTCAACAAAAAGCCTTCGAAGAGCTGAAGCAATATTTAATAGATCTCACAACATTAACTCCACCAACGCCAGGGGCTCCTCTGTTGTTGTATGTGGCAGCTTCGCACTCAGCAGTAAGCGGCACTTGTTCAGGAGAAGTTTGATGGACAAGTCAAGAAGCAGGTCCCAGTATATTTTGTATCTGAGGTCCTTAGTGTCTCAAAGAAAAATTATACAGAGCTGGAGAAGGTGTTGTATGCTGTTTTAATGGCATCCAGGAAGCTTCGGCATTATTTTCAGGCATACAATATCATTATTCCTTCTTCGCAGCCGTTGAAGGATATCATGAGAAATAGAGAAGCTACTGGCCGGATTGGAAAATGGGCTGCGGAGCTCAATGAATTTTACATTGATTATGTGCATAGATCCTCAATCCAGTCTCAAGCATTGGCAGATTTCATTGCCGACTGGACGCCAGGGGCTCAGGACGAAGAAACGAATAAAGATGCCGAAGCATGGACAGTGTTTTGCGATGGCTCTTGGGGAACCTTCGGAGCAGGTGCAGCTGCTGTTTTGATCTCACCGTCCAAGGTTAAAACTTGCTATGCAGCAAGACTTGACTTCAGCTGCACAAATAATATCGCTGAGTACGAAGCTTTGCTCCTGGGTCTTCGGAAACTGAAGGCAATGGGGATCAGAAGGGCGATTCTTAAAACTGATTCCCAGGTTGTTTCGGGTCATATTGACAAAAGTTGTAAAGCTAAAGACCCGAAGCTTGAAAAATACCTAGACACGGTCCGAAGGATCGAAGCTTCCTTCGAAGGATTTTCTGTTAAGAATATCCCTCGAGGACAAAATGAGCATGCTGATTTGTTAGCCAAGTCTGCAGCACAGGGGCTGCCGCTACCTTCGGACGTGTTCTTCGAAACAATAAAGGCACCTTCAGTGGAGCTACTTGAAAGGGCAGTCCTTAACATTTCTCCTGTCTACAGTGAAGATTGGAGAACTGAAATAATCTCTTACCTTCAGGGTAACTTCTTATCAGATGACGAAGCTTATAATAAAAGGATAGAGGCAAGAGCTCGTCCCTACGTCATGATAGAAGGAGAGTTATACAAGCATGGAGTTTGTGCCCCGTTGCTCAAGTGCTTGTCTAGGGCCGAAGGTATAGAGTTGATGAAGGAGATACATGCAGGCCTGTGCGGATCCCACATCGGATCCAGGCCGTTACTTGGAAAAGTGTTCCGCCAAGGATTTTATTGGCCGAAGGCAGCTTCGGATGCAGCGGAGTTAGTTCAAAAGTGCGAAGGTTGTCAAAAATGTGCAAGAGATCAAAAGCAACCTTCGTCATTAACACAGCTGATACAACCCATCTGGCCATTGCAAAGGTGGGGCCTCGATTTGTTGGGTCCATTGCCACCGGCCCAAGGGAACCTAAAATATGTTATAGTAGCTGTGGAATATTTTTCCAAGTGGATTGAGGCGAAGCCATTAGCCACAATAACTTCGGCCACTGTCCAAAAGTTTTTCTGGCAGAACATTGTCTGTCGTTTCGGAGTACCGAAGGCCATCACTGTGGATAATGGAACGCAGTTCGACTCCGAAGATTTCAGAAATTTCTGTGATCAAATTGGCACGAAGATCCACTTTGCATCAGTCAGACATCCGGAGTCGAATGGGCTTGTTGAAAGGGCCAACGGCATCATAATGACCGGAATAATGAAGCTAATCTTTAATCAACCAAGGGGAAAGTGGCCAGATCAGTTGACCAAAGTGGTGTGGAGCCACAATACAACAACATCAAGGTCTACAGGCTTTACCCCATTCAAGTTATTATTCGGTGACGAAGCAATAACTCCAGAAGAAGCTAGAGCTGGATCAATAAGAGTGGTAGCTTCGGCAGAATCAGGTGCCGAAGATACTTGTCTTGTGGAAAAAGATGCCTTAGAAGGGATCAGGCTTCAGGCCGTGGAAAATATCAATAAATACCAGGCTGAAACAGTCAAATGGCGAGATAGAAAGGTCCGGCTAAAAAATATTGAGACGGGACACTTGGTGCTTCGGAGAGTGGCCAACCCGGATACAGTGGGCAAGTTGCAATTGAAATGGGAAGGGCCTTTCTTAGTAGCATCTTCGTCAAGGCCTGGTTCGTACAGACTGAAGGACATGGATGGCAATGAAATTCCAAGATCTTGGAATGCGGATGAGCTTCGGCGATTTTATGTATAACTCGATGTAATTTTGTGTGTCTTTTCTTTTCTTTTTCATGGCACCCTTTTCCTTTCTAAAGGGGGAGAAAGGTTTTTAATGGGGCCATCATATGTAATTTTCCTTTTTAGTTTTATAAGAGCAAAATCCCCCAAAGAATGTAAATGTAAAAGCTGAGAGCGCACCATCGAGTGCCGAAACTGAAAAAGAGAAAAAGCTCCGAAGACGTCCCTAAGGGGATGCAGAGCTCACAGCGAAAAGTCGACGCTGGTTCCGCCGAAAGTAAAAGGCGAAGAAGCTCCAAAGACGTTCCTAAGGGAATGCAGAGCTTATACCGCCTAAGTAAAAGGCGAAGAAGCTCCAAAGACGTCCCTAAGGGGATGCAGAGCTTACAGCGAAAAGTCAACGCTGATACTGCCTAAGTAAAAGGCGAAGAGGCTCCGAAGTCGTTCCTAAGGGAATGCAGAGCTAATGTGTGGTTGTTTCTAAGGAAGTAACGGCTGACAATGTGGCTTCGGACATATGCTTCGGACATTCATTCGCGCATTACATTACATCATAACATTTGCATGCATAAGCATTCATTCATAGCATTCGTGAACCAAAGTGGTTGCTTCGGCAGAAGGGAGAATTGGTTTTTTATGAATCAGTGTGTAAAAGAAAAGTTTCGGAGAAGTGGTTTTTTATGACTCGTTATGCTATGTTGTACACAAAAAAGAGAAGCTTCGGTAAAAAGAAGAATTGGTCTCTTATGCTTTGTTGTATACAAAAGAGAAAAGCTTCGTTGCTCGGCAAAAAGAAAAATTGCTTTTATGCTTCGTTGTGTACGAAAAGAAGGGAAGGTGTTTTTTCGCCTTCGGCTCAAACAACTGATTTCGTCCACATCAAAGCGCTTCAATCGAAGGGTAAGAATATGTTACAAGGTATGTACAAAGTTCCTTGGGAACAATCTAATTGTATTTACAAGAATTGTTACAAAACTATCCTGAGTTTTTCTATAGTATACTTCTACTGATCTTCATTAAGCTTCAGCTTCGGCGGCAGCTTCGACGATTGTAGGCATCATCTTCACCTTCGTCATCCTACATA
The DNA here is from genome assembly GCA_029449295.1 of Zea luxurians. Taxonomy (NCBI): domain Eukaryota; kingdom Viridiplantae; phylum Streptophyta; class Magnoliopsida; order Poales; family Poaceae; genus Zea; species Zea luxurians. Next base: position 73,554 of record JAOPSE010001231.1, read on the forward strand.
AATCAAGGAATCGTGAGTACAAATCAAGTGCAAAGGAAAAGGTAAGTACGAAGTGTCATTTCTTACTGGTTCAAGATGACTTCGGGCTTCGTCTCCAGCCTTCTCCCGCCCGCCTTTTGTCCATATCATTTTTATAAATCTATTGGAGATACTTCGGGCGAGGTCAGGCATATCATCCAGAATTGATGGAGATAAGGTGAAGTTGGGCCTATTGACTATTTTTCCATGTTCGCAGCCGGCCTTCAGGAATGCAGCAGCGGTACCCCGAGAAGCTACCCAGGCACAGAAGTCGCCGTGCCCGGCTATAACTTCGTCAAGTTCTTCAATTTTGGCTTCAATATGATCGAAGGCCTGTGGTAAATTTTCCACCGAAGGGTTAAATTTCCCGCTGCTGGCTCCAACAGAGTAAAATATCTTTTTTAATCGTCCAATACAATTGTTGCTAAATTTTAAGCATTTGTCTTGAAGGCTTGCTAAAGATTTCTTCAATTCTGAGCTGGTCTGGACTTCGGCTTCAAGCTTCGAATTAAGCTCTAGCTTCTCCTGATCGACTTGTTTTGATTGACTGACAAGCTTCGAGTTCAATTCTGCTACTTTAGCCTCAGTCTCAGCCAGCAAGCCTTCGGTCGATTGCAGCTCGAAGTCTTTCTTTTCAATGATGGCAGATTGTTCTTTTATCTTGTTTTCTAAGTTTTCAATTATAGCTTCGTGTTTTCTGTCTTCTAGATCTTGCTGCATCTTCAGAGCTTTGCTCAGTAGCATGCTCTGCACAGAAAAATTTACGTTGGTAACATTTTCATTATTAACAGCAATAAAAACCAGAGAAAAGGTTGTTTACCTTGAAGTTGGAGTAAAATAAGCTGCCGACGATGTGTTGTCGTCGGTAGCGGCTGATGTCTGTCTCTAGCTTCGGAAAACCGATACTCTTTGATAGAGTACCGATTACCTTAGCTCCAGTCTGGTCTCGAATACAGCCCAATTTTTCATCGTCCACACCTCCAAATAGGAGGGCTCCTGGCTTGTAGCCACAAGATTTGGCATAGTCTTTAAGTTCTTCTATTTCGTCCTTCGTCAATTTTTGCCCAGCTAAACTCTGAAAAGAGTAGGCTTCGTCATCCGAAGTGTCTTCGGCTATTTCTTTCCCTTTCTCAGGCACTGTGGCCATGGTTTTTTCAGTAGTAGCACCAGCTTCTTCTGCAGCTATATCTTCCAAAATTTTGTTAATGTCCTCAATTGAAGTTTCCAAGTTTGTATCTTCGGCTGTAGCGGCTTCGGTAGCCGCGATCTCCGAAGGTGCGCCTTCGACGATTGTTGTGCCTTCAGCAGCTGCCGTTTTCTGAATTGATGCCCTAGGCGGCGTCTTGTCGATAACTTCAGTTACAGCAATAATTCTTTGCCGCTTGGGTTTGCTTATCTTTGTCTGATCCGGCTCGTCCACCTTTTGAAAAAGCTTCGTCAGTTGGAGCCCTAATGGACTTAGCTTCGTGGGCATGGGTTCAGTCATTACCTTTAAGATTTCTTCCACGTCGCTGGTAGAAGGCGGTGTGGGGGTCCCCTCTTCTTCGGATATTTTCCGTTTCGGAGTTGATATTTTCCTTTTCTTGGGAATTTTCTTCTCTGCTGCTGGTTGCTCTTCATCCTTGGTCAGAGTTTCGGCCACTCTTTTTCTTTTGTGGCCCTCGGCACCCTTGTTCAACTGCTCATAGTCTGGGTACTCGAAGCCCAGGGCATCGAATACTCGGTTCAGCCTTCGCTTCGGTCGGGCGCCGAAGGCCGCTGTCATTAATTGATCCTCTTTTTTGGAGTAATTCCCCAAGATTTCATTGCACATTACCTCAACCGTGTCTAACCACTCTTTGCAGGGTTTCTTAAAGTACTTCTTGAATTTAAAGTGATAAGGCAGACGGACAAGCTCCCCCTTCTTCTTCTCTCCCTTCAGCTTCGGCATTTCCCACTCTTTTAGAGTAGGGAAAATTCTGAATGCCAAGAACTCCTGAACTAGATCCCTGGTGCCAATATGTTCTGAAATAATTTCAAATTGACCCAGAGCAGCCCAGGTGGGACCTTTTAGATCGCCGATGCGGCAACGTGGCCTCGTCTCTCCGAAGATTAACTCCAGAGGGCTTTGTACCAATTTTTCTCTGTCTTCGTCAACTTTTACATAAAACCACTCAGATTTCCAGCCTGCTGGCCATTTGCTTCGGTAGCTGATGACAGGACACTTTGTTGTTTTCCGGTAGGCAAAATTATAGCAACCGAAATTATCATGTAGCCCATCTTTTCTGGCCTTTGTTTGATAATGTAATTCGTGAACTCGGCAGAAGCTGTCGGCAAACGGTTCCACAGCTTGGCTTCGGAGGGCCCAGATATAAACATTGAGCCTAACGATGGCGTTAGGAGTCAATTGATGAAAATAGATACCAAACCTCCTCAGTATCTCCGCAATAATATTGTGAAGAGGGAATCTAAGCCCAGCCTTTAGAAAGCTCTTGAAGATAACAATTTCATCCTTCCCTGGCTTCGGGGTGGTTTCTTCTCCCCCGAAGCGGAGTAGCTTCTTCTGATCTTCATTGAAATAACCTGCTTTTACCATCTTCGAAAGGTCAGCCTTTGAAACGGTTGATTTCCCAAAATCCAGGTGACTGGGCTTGCTGGGCATAGCAATGTGGTAGTCATCTTCGGGGTCAGTCCCTTCAATGTTCTCCTCTTCTCCTTCGGCTGTTGTCGGGTTTGCTTCAGCAGCAGGCATTTCTTCCGCAGTCACTAGACCGGAGCGCTGCATCGCTTCGGAGATGGGCACTGTGTCCGAACCTTCGGCTTCGTCTCCCTCACGTACAACTTTGGCAGTAGATCGCACTCTCGCCATTTGATTCTGAGTTTGGGGAAGTCAAAAACTTTTTTCTTTTTTTCTTTTCTCCGAAGCTCTCCTTACGAAGTGTCATTTCTTACTGGTTCAAGATGACTTCGGGCTTCGTCTCCAGCCTTCTCCCGCCCGCCTTTTGTCCATATCATTTTTATAAATCTATTGGAGATACTTCGGGCGAGGTCAGGCATATCATCCAGAATTGATGGAGATAAGGTGAAGTTGGGCCTATTGACTATTTTTCCATGTTCGCAGCCGGCCTTCAGGAATGCAGCAGCGGTACCCCGAGAAGCTACCCAGGCACAGAAGTCGCCGTGCCCGGCTATAACTTCGTCAAGTTCTTCAATTTTGGCTTCAATATGATCGAAGGCCTGTGGTAAATTTTCCACCGAAGGGTTAAATTTCCCGCTGCTGGCTCCAACAGAGTAAAATATCTTTTTTAATCGTCCAATACAATTGTTGCTAAATTTTAAGCATTTGTCTTGAAGGCTTGCTAAAGATTTCTTCAATTCTGAGCTGGTCTGGACTTCGGCTTCAAGCTTCGAATTAAGCTCTAGCTTCTCCTGATCGACTTGTTTTGATTGACTGACAAGCTTCGAGTTCAATTCTGCTACTTTAGCCTCAGTCTCAGCCAGCAAGCCTTCGGTCGATTGCAGCTCGAAGTCTTTCTTTTCAATGATGGCAGATTGTTCTTTTATCTTGTTTTCTAAGTTTTCAATTATAGCTTCGTGTTTTCTGTCTTCTAGATCTTGCTGCATCTTCAGAGCTTTGCTCAGTAGCATGCTCTGCACAGAAAAATTTACGTTGGTAACATTTTCATTATTAACAGCAATAAAAACCAGAGAAAAGGTTGTTTACCTTGAAGTTGGAGTAAAATAAGCTGCCGACGATGTGTTGTCGTCGGTAGCGGCTGATGTCTGTCTCTAGCTTCGGAAAACCGATACTCTTTGATAGAGTACCGATTACCTTAGCTCCAGTCTGGTCTCGAATACAGCCCAATTTTTCATCGTCCACACCTCCAAATAGGAGGGCTCCTGGCTTGTAGCCACAAGATTTGGCATAGTCTTTAAGTTCTTCTATTTCGTCCTTCGTCAATTTTTGCCCAGCTAAACTCTGAAAAGAGTAGGCTTCGTCATCCGAAGTGTCTTCGGCTATTTCTTTCCCTTTCTCAGGCACTGTGGCCATGGTTTTTTCAGTAGTAGCACCAGCTTCTTCTGCAGCTATATCTTCCAAAATTTTGTTAATGTCCTCAATTGAAGTTTCCAAGTTTGTATCTTCGGCTGTAGCGGCTTCGGTAGCCGCGATCTCCGAAGGTGCGCCTTCGACGATTGTTGTGCCTTCAGCAGCTGCCGTTTTCTGAATTGATGCCCTAGGCGGCGTCTTGTCGATAACTTCAGTTACAGCAATAATTCTTTGCCGCTTGGGTTTGCTTATCTTTGTCTGATCCGGCTCGTCCACCTTTTGAAAAAGCTTCGTCAGTTGGAGCCCTAATGGACTTAGCTTCGTGGGCATGGGTTCAGTCATTACCTTTAAGATTTCTTCCACGTCGCTGGTAGAAGGCGGTGTGGGGGTCCCCTCTTCTTCGGATATTTTCCGTTTCGGAGTTGATATTTTCCTTTTCTTGGGAATTTTCTTCTCTGCTGCTGGTTGCTCTTCATCCTTGGTCAGAGTTTCGGCCACTCTTTTTCTTTTGTGGCCCTCGGCACCCTTGTTCAACTGCTCATAGTCTGGGTACTCGAAGCCCAGGGCATCGAATACTCGGTTCAGCCTTCGCTTCGGTCGGGCGCCGAAGGCCGCTGTCATTAATTGATCCTCTTTTTTGGAGTAATTCCCCAAGATTTCATTGCACATTACCTCAACCGTGTCTAACCACTCTTTGCAGGGTTTCTTAAAGTACTTCTTGAATTTAAAGTGATAAGGCAGACGGACAAGCTCCCCCTTCTTCTTCTCTCCCTTCAGCTTCGGCATTTCCCACTCTTTTAGAGTAGGGAAAATTCTGAATGCCAAGAACTCCTGAACTAGATCCCTGGTGCCAATATGTTCTGAAATAATTTCAAATTGACCCAGAGCAGCCCAGGTGGGACCTTTTAGATCGCCGATGCGGCAACGTGGCCTCGTCTCTCCGAAGATTAACTCCAGAGGGCTTTGTACCAATTTTTCTCTGTCTTCGTCAACTTTTACATAAAACCACTCAGATTTCCAGCCTGCTGGCCATTTGCTTCGGTAGCTGATGACAGGACACTTTGTTGTTTTCCGGTAGGCAAAATTATAGCAACCGAAATTATCATGTAGCCCATCTTTTCTGGCCTTTGTTTGATAATGTAATTCGTGAACTCGGCAGAAGCTGTCGGCAAACGGTTCCACAGCTTGGCTTCGGAGGGCCCAGATATAAACATTGAGCCTAACGATGGCGTTAGGAGTCAATTGATGAAAATAGATACCAAACCTCCTCAGTATCTCCGCAATAATATTGTGAAGAGGGAATCTAAGCCCAGCCTTTAGAAAGCTCTTGAAGATAACAATTTCATCCTTCCCTGGCTTCGGGGTGGTTTCTTCTCCCCCGAAGCGGAGTAGCTTCTTCTGATCTTCATTGAAATAACCTGCTTTTACCATCTTCGAAAGGTCAGCCTTTGAAACGGTTGATTTCCCAAAATCCAGGTGACTGGGCTTGCTGGGCATAGCAATGTGGTAGTCATCTTCGGGGTCAGTCCCTTCAATGTTCTCCTCTTCTCCTTCGGCTGTTGTCGGGTTTGCTTCAGCAGCAGGCATTTCTTCCGCAGTCACTAGACCGGAGCGCTGCATCGCTTCGGAGATGGGCACTGTGTCCGAACCTTCGGCTTCGTCTCCCTCACGTACAACTTTGGCAGTAGATCGCACTCTCGCCATTTGATTCTGAGTTTGGGGAAGTCAAAAACTTTTTTCTTTTTTTCTTTTCTCCGAAGCTCTCCTTTCTGACGAAGCAGACGTCAAGACGGACCTTCGTTCGGTTCTGAAAGTCAAGCTTCGGCTATGGTGGAAAATTTTGGCAGCAAAACAGTGCAAATAGCAATGAATGCTGTGGTAACTTCACACCTACCCGTTTGTTTATATAGTGCTGCAGGTAAGAAGGCGAAGCGGCAGGATTTTTACACCAGACGGGCGGTCACTTGTACTCGCTGTGCAGTGGACCGCGAAGATCAAACAGTAACTCTGCAAGGTGGGCCTGGCACGCGCTCGGAAGCCGGATCGTTTCTCCGCAACGAGCTCAGGGAAGGTGTTTTTTGGACCTTCGGCTTCCCGAAGCTGAAGAGACTTTTTTCACGGGTCAAGCTCGTTACGAAAAACGATCTAGAACCGCGAAAGGGGCTACTGTTGGGGTCGTGCTTCGGTGCGCCGAAGGTCCCACACGAAGAAGCAGCTTCGGCTGAAGTCGTCTCCGAAAGATGGCCGAAGGTTCCTTTTCATGGAGCTTCGGCGTTACAAACCGACATAGAAATAGAATGACCTTTTTATCCATAAGAGGTCTGAGTCAATATTATAAACTTTTGTAAGGGGCATAATTGTAATTTGTCACAGGCTGCGACCTGTGCCTATAAATAGATGAACAGTACCTCTGTACTGTTCACGCGAACCTGTCATTTGGCCTTCGCATCACACTTGTACTCTTGCCTTCCTCAGGACCGAAGGTACATTTGTAATTTGAAGTCATTTATATTCATTCATATCAGTAGAAATAGAAATGATTTTATATTAACATTTGAATGTCTATTTTATACCTCATGATTTATATGAATGCTTCGTCCCTCGTTATTATGTTTACGAAGGTACGTCCTTCGTAATCTTCGTCCGAAGTTCTTTATATCCCGAAGGGATATAATGTAGTGGAGGACGAAGGACCTTAATATTTAACATTTTCTGTGTTGCCTTGTTCTTAACTCTTAGCATTTGAGAACAAGCCCCCAACATGTAGAAATTGTTGAAACTTGTAATAGGTGTAAAGATTTTGACATTGATGCTTGTAGTGATCATTTAGTTTCAATTTCCAAATTAAATGAGGAATTAGCTAGTCTTAATGCCCAACTTAAGACTAGCAAGAATGAATTTGACAAGCTAAAATTTGCAAGGGATGCCTACACGATTGGTAGACACCCCTCAATTAAGGATGGACTTGGCTACAAGAGGGAAGCCAAGAACTTGACAAGCCATAAGGCTCCCATCTCCGCCAAGGAGAAAGGGAAGACCCCTATGGCTAGTAGTGTGCAAAAGAACCATGCCTTTATGTACCATGATAGGAGACAATCTAGAAATGCTTATAGGAATTGTAATGCATACAATGCCTTTGATTCTCATGCCATGTTTGCTTCTAGTTCTTCTTATGTGCATGATAGAAATGTTGGTAGGAGAAATGATTTTCATAATATGCCTAGGAGAAATGTTGTTAATGTTCCTAGGAAAGTAAATGAACCTTCTACAATATATCATGCTTTAAATGCTTCTTTTGCTATTTGTAGAAAGGATAGGAAGATTGTTGCTAGAAAATTAGGGGCAAGATGCAAGGGAGACAAAACTTGCATTTGGGTCCCTAAGGATATTTGTGCTAACCTTGTAGGACCCAACATGAGTTGGGTACCTAAGACCCAAGCCTAAATTTGCCTTGCAGGTTTATGCATCTGGGGGTTCAAGCTGGATTATTGACAGCGGATGCACAAACCATATGACGGGGGAGAAGAAGATGTTGACCTCCTATGTCAAGAATAAGGATTCCCAAGATTCAATAATATTCGGTGATGGGAATCAAGGCAAGGTAAAAGGGTTAGGTAAAATTGCAATCTCAAATGAGCACTCTATCTCTAATGTGTTTTTAGTAGAGTCTCTTGTATATAATTTGCTATCTGTTAGTCAATTATGCAATATGGGATATAACTGTCTATTTACAAATGTAGATGTGTCTGTCTTTAGAAGATGTGATGGTTCACTAGCTTTTAAGGGTGTACTAGATGGCAAACTTTACTTAGTTGATTTTGCAAAGGAAGAGGCCGGTCTAGATGCATGCTTAATGGCTAAGACGTGCATGGGCTGGTTGTGGCATCGCCGCTTAGCACATGTGGGAATGAAGAACCTCCACAAGCTTCTAAAGGGAGAACACGTGATAGGTCTAACCAATGTTCATTTCGAAAAAGATAGACCTTGTGCAGCTTGTCAAGCAGGTAAACAAGTGGGAGGAGCACATCACAACAAGAATGTGATGACCACGTCAAGACCTCTGGAGCTGCTGCATATGGACCTCTTTGGACCCGTCGCCTATCTGAGCATAGGAGGAAGTAAGTATGGTTTAGTTAGTGTTGATGACTTTTCCCGCTTCACTTGGGTGTTCTTTTTGCAGGATAAGTCTGAAACCCAAGGGACCCTCAAGCGCTTCCTAAGGAGAGCTCAAAATGAGTTTGAGCTCAAGGTGAAGAAAATAAGAAGCGACAACGGGTCCGAATTCAAGAATCTTCAAGTGGAGGAGTTCCTTGAGGAGGAGGGGATCAAGCACGAGTTCTCCGCTCCCTACACACCACAGCAAAATGGTGTGGTAGAGAGGAAGAACAGGACGCTCATAGATATGGCGAGGACTATGCTTGGAGAGTTCAAGACCCCCGAGTGCTTTTGGTCGGAAGCCGTGAACACGGCTTGCCACGCCATCAACAGGGTCTACCTTCACCGCCTCCTCAAGAAGACTTCATATGAGCTGCTGACTGGTAACAAACCCAATGTATCGTACTTTCGTGTATTTGGGAGTAAATGCTACATTCTAGTGAAGAAGGGTAGGAATTCCAAATTTGCTCCCAAAGCCGTAGAAGGCTTTTTATTAGGTTATGATTCAAATACAAAGGCGTATAGGGTCTTCAACAAATCATCGGGTTTGGTTGAAGTCTCTAGCGACGTTGTATTTGATGAGACTAATGGTTCTCCAAGAGAGCAAGTTGTTGATCTTGATGATGTAGATGAAGAAGACGTTCCAACGGCCGCGATACGCACCATGGCGATTGGAGATGTACGGCCTCAGGAACATTTGGAGCAAGATCAACCGTCTTCCTCAACTATGGTGCATCCCCCAACCCAGGATGATGAACAGGTACCTCAAGTGGAGGCGCATGATCAAGGGGGAGCACAGGATGTTCAAATTGAAGAGGAAGAAGCACCTCAAGCACCTCCAACCCAAGTTCGAGCGACGATCCAAAGGGATCATCCCGTCGACCAAATTTTGGGTGATATTAGCAAGGGAGTAACTACTCGTTCAAGATTAGTTAATTTTTGTGAGCATTACTCTTTTGTCTCTTCTATTGAGCCTTTTAGGGTAGAAGAGGCCTTGCTAGATCCGGACTGGGTGTTGGCCATGCAGGAGGAACTCAACAATTTCAAGCGCAATGAAGTTTGGACACTGGTGCCTCGTCCCAAGCAAAATGTTGTGGGAACCAAGTGGGTGTTCCGCAACAAACAGGACGAGCACGGGGTGGTGACAAGGAACAAGGCTCGGCTTGTGGCAAAAGGTTATGCCCAAGTCGCAGGTTTGGACTTTGAGGAGACATTCGCTCCTGTGTCTAGGCTAGAATCAATTCGTATCTTGCTACCATATGCCACTCACCATTCTTTCAGGTTGTACCAAATGGATGTGAAGAGCGCTTTCCTCAACGGGCCGATCAAAGAGGAGGTGTACGTGGAGCAACCCCCTGGCTTCGAGGATGAACGGTACCCCGACCATGTGTGTAAGCTCTCTAAGGCACTCTATGGACTTAAGCAAGCCCCAAGAGCATGGTATGAATGCCTTAGAGACTTTTTAATTGCTAATGCTTTCAAGGTTGGGAAAGCCGATCCAACTCTTTTTACTAAGACTTGCGATGGTGATCTTTTTGTGTGCCAAATTTATGTCGATGACATAATATTTGGTTCTACTAATCAAAAGTCTTGTGAAGAGTTTAGCAGGGTGATGACGCAGAAATTCGAGATGTCGATGATGGGCGAGTTGAACTACTTCCTTGGGTTCCAAGTGAAGCAACTCAAGGACGGCACTTTCATCTCCCAAACGAAGTACACGCAAGATTTGCTAAAGAGGTTTGGGATGAAGGACGCCAAGCCCGCGAAGACGCCGATGGGAACCGACGGACACACCGACCTCAACAAAGGAGGTAAGTCCGTTGATCAAAAAGCATACCGGTCCATGATAGGTTCTTTGCTTTATTTATGTGCTAGTCGACCGGATATTATGCTTAGCGTATGCATGTGTGCTAGATTTCAATCCGATCCTAAGGAGTGTCACTTGGTGGCTGTGAAGCGAATTCTTAGATATTTAGTCGCTATGCCTTGCTTCGGGATCTGGTATCCAAAGGGGTCTAACTTTGACTTGATTGGGTACTCAGATTCCGACTATGCTGGATGTAAGGTCGATAGGAAGAGTACATCAGGGACGTGCCAATTCTTAGGAAGGTCCCTGGTGTCATGGAACTCTAAGAAACAAACCTCCGTTGCCCTATCCACCGCTGAGGCCGAGTACGTTGCCGCAGGACAGTGTTGTGCGCAACTACTTTGGATGAGGCAAACCCTCCGGGACTTTGGCTACAATCTGAGCAAAGTCCCACTCCTATGTGATAATGAGAGTGCTATCCGAATAGCGGAAAATCCTGTTGAGCACAGCCGCACAAAGCACATTGACATCCGGCATCACTTTTTGAGAGACCACCAGTAAAAGGGAGATATCGAAGTGTTTCATGTTAGCACCGAGAACCAGCTAGCCGATATCTTTACCAAGCCTCTAGATGAGAAGACCTTTTGCAGGCTGCTTAGTGAGCTCAATATCTTAGATTCGCGGAACTTGGATTGAATTGTAGCATATATGTGTTTATGCCTTTGATCATGTTCACTCTGCATTTTGTTGCTTGTTGTGGTGCTCAAGTTGTACAAACACTCCCTGGACCTCACAAGTACTTTTTGCAAAGTGATGCACATATTTAGGGGGAGCTGTGCTACAACTTGACCCTTTGAGACTAACCATGTACTTGAGTTTGGTTGTTTTAGTCTCCAAGGAGAATTGAAAGGGAAAAGGTGGACTTGGACCATGCAAGACTTCCACTGCACTCCGATGAAAAGAGTAACTTCTCCAAGTTCATCTTTATACTCTTATTGCCTTTGTGTTCTCTTTTGATGATTTTGGTGAGGCAATGGGGTTCAAGGGCCAAGATTGATCCCGTTTTGGTGCTTGATGCCAAAGGGGGAGAAAATAAAGGCCAAAGCAATAAATGGATCAGCTACCACTTGAGAAATTTTGAAAATAGTAGATTAGAGCTTTTGGTTTGACAAAACTCTTTTATTGTCTTTTATGTCAAAAGTTGGCCTCTTGTGGGGAGAAGTGTTGATTATGGGAAAAAGGGGGAGTTTTTTGAAATCCTTGATCAAATTTCTTTGGAAAACCTCTCTTTATGTCTCTACGTCTCTACAAGTGGTTTTGACTTAGAGATAGGAATTTGAGTTTTGATTTGCAAAAACAAACCAAGTGGTGGCATAGAGTGATCCATATATGTCAAATCGAATCAAAACAATTTTGAGTTCTAATTTGAATTGTTTTTGTACTTGTTCTACTTGCTTTATGTTGTGTTGGCATAAATCACCAAAAAGGGGGAGATTGAAAGGGAAATGTGCCCTTGGGCCATTTCTAAGTGTTTTGGTGATTTAGTGTCCAACACAAGTGCCTAAGTGTAAAGAGGTGGACAAAGTACAAATCAAGGATAAAGGTATGTTTCTCAGACTTAGTACATTATTTTATGGACTAATGTATTGTGTCTAAGTGCTAGAAACAGGAAAAATCCAATTGAAAATGTCTTGGCTCGAACAGCCAAGAATCTGCTGAGTCTGGGAGCACCGGACTGTCCGGTGGTGCACCGGACAGTGTCCGGTGCGCCAGGCTGGTTCGAGCGAACTGGCCGCTCTCGGGAATTCTCCGGCGACGTACGACTATAATTCACCGGACTGTCCGGTGAGCCAACGGTCGGCCGGGCCAACGGTCGGCCGCGCAATCTGCGCGGGACACGTGGCCGAGCCAATGGCTAGAATGGGGCACCGGACTGTCCGGTGTGCACCGGACATGTCCGGTGCGCCAACGGCTCTCAGGCTGCCAACGGTCAGCTTCGTTATTTAAGGAAGGAAATCGGGCACCGGACAGTGTCCGGTGTGCACCGGACTGTCCGGTGCGCCAGACGAAAGAAGGCAAGATCTGCCTTCCAAGTTTGCTCCCAACGGCTCCTAGCTGCCTTGGGGCTATAAAAGGGACCCCTAGGCGCATGGAGGAGAACACCAAGCATCTCCTAATCATTTATAAGCACCAAGACATCGATTTCGCGCATTCGTTTCATTGTGATAGCATATAGAGCTCTTGTGGAGTTGTGAACTCATTGAGTCGTGTTGCGAGCTCTTGTTGCGATTTGTGTGCGTTTTGACACTCTAATTCTTGTGTCTTGTGTGCGTTGCTAATCCCTCCCTTGCTCCGTGTTCTTTGTGAATTTCAAGTGTAAGGGCGAGAGGCTCCATGTTGTAGAGATTCCTCGCAAACGGGATTGAGATAAAGCAAGCAAAACACCGTGGTATTCAAGTGGGTCTTTGGTCCGCTTGAGAGGGGTTGATTGCAACCCTCGTCCGTTGGGACGCCACAACGTGGAGTAGGCAAGCGTTGGTCTTGGCCGAACCACGGGATAACCACCATGCCATCTCTGTGATTGATCTTTGTTGGTTATTGTGTTTTGTTGAGGATTCCTCTATAGCCACTTGGCAATTATTGTGCTAACAATTAACCAAGTTTTGTGGCTTAAGTTTTGAAGTGTGACAGGATCACCTATTCACCCCCCCTCTAGGTGCTCTCAGCATCGTGTGGTCATAAGGAATAAAGCCCGACTTATAGCCAAAGGGTATTCACAAGTCGAAGGTTTGGATTTCGGTGAAACTTACGCACTCGTAGCTAGGCTTGAGTCCATTCGTATATTATTAGCCTATGCTACTTACCATAGCTTTAAGCTCTACCAAATGGACGTGAAGAGTTCCTTCCTCAATGGACCAATCAAGGAAGAGGTCTATGTTGAGCAACCTCCCGGCTTTGAGGATAGTGAGTATCCTAACCACGTGTATAAACTCTCTAAGGCGCTTTATGGGCTCAAGCAAGCCCCAATAGCATGGTATGAATGCCTAAGAGATTTTCTTATCACTAATGGATTCAAAGTCGGAAAAGCCGATCCTACTTTATTCACTAAAACCATTGAAAATGATTTGTTTGTATGCCAAATTTATGTTGATGATATTATATTTGGGTCTACTAACAAATCTATTTGTGAGGAATTTAGTAGGATCATGATTCAAAAATTCGAGATGTCTATGATGGGGGAGTTGAAGTATTTCTTAGGATTTCAAGTCAAGCAACTCCAAGAGGGCACCTTCATTAGCCAAACCAAGTATATTCAAGACATTCTCACCAAGTTTGGGATGAAGGATGCCAAGCCCATCAAGACACCCATGGGAACCAATGGGCATCTCGACCTCGACACGGGAGGTAAATCCGTAGATCAAAAGGTATACCGGTTGATGATAGGTTCTTTACTCTATTTATGTGCATCTCGACCAGACATTATGCTTTCCGTATGCATGTGTGCAAAATTCCAAGCCGATCCTAAGGAAGTTCACCTTAGGGCCATGAAGCGAATCATGAGATATTTAGTTTATACACCTAAGTTTGGCCTTTGGTACCCCAAGGGATCCTCATTTGATTTAATTGGTTATTCCGATGCTGATTGGGCAGGGTGTAAACTTGATAGAAAGAGCACAACAGGGACCTGCCAGTTCTTGGGAAGATCTCTGGTGTCTTGGGCTTCAAAGAAGCAAAATTCTGTAGCTCTTTCTACCGCCGAAGCCGAGTACATTGCCGCAGGCCATTGTTGCGTGCAATTGCTTTGGATGAGGCAAACCCTTCGGGACTATAGCTACAAGTTTAGCAAAGTCCCTCTCCTATGTGACAATGAGAGTGCAATCCGCATGGCGGAAAATCCCATTGAGCACAGCCGCACTAAGCACATAGCCATTCGATATCACTTTTTGAGGGATCACCAACAAAAGGGGGATATCGAGATTTCTTATGTGAGCACCAAAGAACAATTAGCCAATATTTTTACCAAACCACTAGATGAGCAAACTTTTACCAAACTTAGGCATGAGCTAAACATTCTTGATTTCAGGAATTTTGATTGATTCTTTGCACACATAGCTCATTTGTATACCTTTGATCATATCTCTTTTATTTCTATGACTAATGTGTTTTCAAGTGTATTATTATGATTAGTCATAGATATTGAAAGGGAAATGAAGTATTCGGCAAAGAAGGCGCTTCGACTCAACTCCAATTGTATTTGTCGGTACTCCGCATCGTTCTCCACTTTGGTATAATCCTCACTTTTATCTATGTGTTTGCCAAAGGAGGAGAAAGTTTGAACAAGGGCTTATATTCCACTCACAAGTATCCGTTTTTGGCGATTCATGCCAAAGGGGGAGAAAGTATGAGCCCAAATCAAAAGAACCGCACCACCACCTAATTTTAAAATGAAGTTTTTAAATTGATATCTTATTGTGTTCGAAAGGGCGAGAGAGTAGTATCTTCGAAAATTGCAAAACCCTCTTGAACACTAAGAGGAGAATTCTATTTAGGGGGAGTTTTGTTTAAGTCAAAGGAAAAGCATTTGAAACAGGGGGAGTAAATTTCAAATCTTGAAAATGCTTTCTTCAATCTTATTCATATACCTTTGACTATTTGCAAAATGATTGTGAAAAGATTTTTACAAAGGATTTGCAGAAACAAAACTCGTGGTGCAAATGTGGTCCAAAATTTTAAATAAGAAGAAAACCATCCATGCACATCTATTGGATTAAGTTTATTGGTTTCAACTCCAAGCAACCTTTGCACTTACATTATGCAAACTAGTTCAATTCTGCACTTTTATATTTGCTTTGGTTTGTGTTGGCATCAATCACCAAAAAGGGGGAGATTGAAAGGGAAATAGGGTCAAACCTTTTCCAATATGAATTTTGGTGGTTGAATTGCCCAACACAAATTATTGGACTAACTAGTTTGCTCTAGAATATATGTTCTACAGGTGCCAAAGGTTCACAACAAGCCAATAAAAAGACCAAGAAAGGGTTCAAATAAAAGGAGCAATAGACAACCGAAGTGTGCCCTGGTCTGGCGCACCGGACTGTCCTGTGCACCAGGGAACCCAACTCCGAACTTGCCATCTTCGGGAATTCTGGGAGTCGCTCCGCTATAATTCACCGGACTGTCCGGTGTAGCACTGGACTGTCCAGTGTGCTAGCGGAGCAACGACTACTTCGCGCCAACGGTCGTCTATGAAGGCATTAAATGCGCTACAGTGCGCGCCTGCGCACGTAGAAGTCAAAGCAGGCGCCAGAAGGCGCACCAGACAGTCTACAGGACCTGTCCGGTGCACCACCCGACTGTCCGGTGGCCCCACAAGTCAGAGCTCCAATGGTCGAACACTAACGGCCGGGTGACGTGGCTGGTGCACCGGACAGTGTCCGGTGGCGCACCGGACTGTCTGGTGCGCCATGCGACAGCAGCCTCCACCAACGGCTACTTTGGTGGTTGGGGCTATAAATACCCCCAACCGCCCACCATTCATTGCATCCAAGTTTTTAGCCTTCACACCTCATACAAGAGCTATAGCATTCAATACAAGACAAAAACAAAGAGATCAAATCCTCTCCCAAGTCCGGAATCACTCCAAACAAATTAGTGACTAGAGAGAGAGAGACATTTGTGTTCATTTGAGCTCTTACGCTTGGATTGCTTTTCTTCTTCCTCTAATTCTTGTGCTCAATTCACTTGTAATCAAAAAAGAGACACCAAGTTATGGTGGTCCTTGTAGTGGACTAAGTGTCCCATTTGATTGAGGAGAAAGGCTCACTCGGTCTAATTGACCGTTTGAGAGAGGGAAAGGGTTGAAAGAGACCTGGTCTTTGTGACCACCTCAACAGGGAGTAGGTTTGCAAGAACCGAACCTCGAGAAAACAAATCATCGTGTCATTCGCCCTATTTGTTTGTGATTTGTTTTTCGCCCTCTCTTTCGGACTCGACTTTAATTCTAACGCTAACCCCGGCTTGTAGTTGTGCTTAAACTTTGTAAATTTCAGATTTGCCTATTCACCCCCCTCTAGGCGACTTTTAGTCTGCCAGCGGGCCACCGACGGTGGAGATGGCATGTTACCCCGACGACGACACCGACATGGAATCCCTAGGCCCGGCTGTGTGGCAGCCCTCCCAAGTTATCGTGCCCACATGCACCAATTCTTGCCTTGATGGCCTTAGATGGCTATGCACGTGTACCAAGTAACTTAACAAGGCTATCACGAGTTCAACAACTTGAACTCATCATCCCAAGGATCTCCCACCATACATGCATATTACAGTAATCGCATTCGATACACACACTTCGGAGATAAGAGCGGAAGACTTCACAAAACATTCTTTTCATTTTTAAAACTGAAGGTTATTACATAGGAAGAGTTACATTTATTACAAGTCCTGATATACTCAAAGTGCATAACTTTTTACAATAGCAGGAAGATAGGAACCATCCAAAGCTTGTACACAAGCCTAACTAATCCTCCTCCAGAACTATAAACGCCTTCCAGCCACAGGAACACTTAGAGTACTCCTCATCACCTACAACAACATGGGTTCGAAAACCCTAAGTACGGAGTGTACTTTCGCACGTCTTACCCGACTAAGGAAAAATGACTCTCAAGGATATGCTGGTTAAATAGGAATCAAGGAAAAGGCTTTAGCAAGAACAAAATTAGATACATTTGCAGAAATAGCTTACTAAAGTGAGTCCTCACTTTCAATATTTTAATGCCAGATTAAATATTAATAGACTCTAGTTGCATCTAGTCTAATTTCACCATCTCATCAACACAACATCATTTTTATTCATAATGTTTACATCCTGACTTAGGTTGCAGGTCGAAGATCAAGTCTCCACTATCCGGGGATATAACGGCGATCCGAATCGATTCACTCAACTGAGGATCTCTAACCACACGACATATGTTTCTCGTAACTCTTGCATATTTCTACCATTCCCACGGATCCTACACTGCATGAACAGGTCCGCGCCACCCGAGAGCACACCACCCTTTTTAGGCGGTCCTTTGCCAGGAGGGTACGTGCCAGTCTCGCCATCTCTCCACTCCCAGTGCGCGATTGTCTTTTCATGTATGGAATAGCCGGGTTCAAGCTTACCCTGTCCCATATCCAGGGCATGTGGCTAGTTAAGATAGTCCTTGATCATATAGGCCTACATACGCATCCAATCCTTAATTAACCTGGGTGGAGCATCACCTGTTCCTAACCCAAGTCTCGAGTTAAGTACTTACACCCTTAGGATTGTTTTGTGTTCCTTAGGATGAAAAGAGCATTATAGGGAACTTTGCAGTAATATCCCACCATGCTCCCAATGAAAATATTCATGCAGGTAGAAGCCATCCTTCCTTAGGATAACCCCTGAGCTAGGCATTAATGCAAAAGACAATCTCTATCCACAAGATCTAAGCAGGGCTAAGCATTTTTGTAAATCATATTTTGATACTTCATCAGAAGTATTTATAAAGGTATGGATATCAAGGTAGGCAATGCATCTAATAGTTTCCAAGCAACTCCTATAAACTTAATGCACATTTCACTAGACTTAAAGTTTATAAAAATCTTTTTAAAACACAAGGAAGGGGTAAATGCACTAGGGCTTGCCTTTGTTGCAGTGAAGAGGTTCAAGACCTTTCTACCCAATAACCAGTTAGATAGCTCCATCCACTTGATGAGCAGGCACTGGAGTAGACTCCTTCAAACACCACTTCTTCTAGGTGTTCAACAAGTCAATTACAAATACATGTATGCTTATGTTATGATATGAAATGCAAACTCTCACAAGGAGAGGTGGGGAACACAAACACTCCTAAATAAGTACATGACAGGTATACACATACATCTACACAACCTAGCACTTAATAAAAGTGACCAATTTGAATTCACTTAGGTAAACCAGGGAACTAATCCAACTTATATCTCATCCAAAAGCTTAAAACTTTTAAGCAACTACATCTCTTCCCTAGATAAACTTATCTCCTTTCCAAAGCACTAACTCACACTTGATTAGGGATTAACCATTTTATTTTGGGGCTTACAATGTTTTCAGAGCAAATGGATTCCAAACAGCCTCAAACCTTTACCACACCCTCCACTGACCAAAACAAGGTTACTCAAAAATTTCCATAATTTTTGGCATTGTACTTTTATTTCTAAAATCCAAACAGTCCTCCCAAAAGCACCTTTAATTCACTTAATATTTTCTAATGGCTCTAAAAATCCTAAAACCAACTTTACCAAAGAGCTCTTGATTGTAGACATCCAACAAATTTGTCCTATGATTTTTGGAATTTTCTACTATTTTTGGCGCTATTCTCAAGTTCTCTAGAAAAGGAAAACGCCAAACTTACTTAATGAGACTTTTTCACCATCCGATGAGTTTCTCTATCTTATGAAGAGCACAAAAAATGCACAACTCAACTGAGAAAACCCTTGAAGTTACCTGGCCACGGTGAGGGTGAGCAACCAGTGAGCATGGTCACCATGGCATTCCTAGTGAGATGGCACACAAGCTCTGAACAGCGTCAACTGATGGCTGGGGAGAAGGTTACATAGGCTTGCAAACTCAAGGATCACCACACATAAGCAGTGAGCCAAGGCTAGGGCCTGAGGCAAGAAGGAAACTTCACTAAACTATGCCTCAAAACACTGAATATATAGGCAGGAGTATGGAGCTCGACAAAACCTAGTGAGCATAAACCTTGGGGATGCCAACGCTGCATGGCTCCACGACGTGGCTCTCATGCCCAGGCACCACACCAGCCACAAGCACAGCCAAACCTTGAACCTAGGCTAGTTTCACGTGGACACGGCAAGTAGATAAACTTGCATTTGTTAATAGGTACACAACAGTCTAAAAATTGATATTTCTGAAGGGAGAAACCCCAAGATCTTTATCCATTCACTCCAGCCTTACCCCATCTCGAGTACAATAGTGGAGTACAAAAAAGAGAAAAAGATCTCCTTCAGTTCACAATGGCTAACTTTAAATTCCCTTCGTCCATTACTGCAGATAGTAAACAAATTGGATAAGGATTCTGCTGCCCACTGCCCACAAAACAGCTAGTATTTGATATTTTTCCATAGAAAGTGGGGCCTCTAGCACTTGAGCTATGCACCAGATCCTTATCTCCATCAAAATTCACAAGCAACACTAGCAGGGAGGGGGTAATCTTCTTCAGGTTCCCAAAAGCAGCACAGGTCGACTGTGAAGGAAACGGGTTACGCCTAAGGGGGGGGGTGAATTAGGACTTCTAAAACTTTTACTAAACTAGGCCACAATTAAATCCCTAGAGCAAAACCTATGCAAATAATCAAAACTAGAATGTGCAAACTAGGTTTTGTCTAAGTGTTGCTATCTCTACCGCAAAGGCTAAGTTTCAATCTACACTAAATAAGTTTGACTACAAGATTGAAACTTAAATGCTTAATATAAATGCGGAATGTAAAGAGCTAAGTAGAGAAGCAAACTCTCGTGGATGACGCTGGTATTTTTACCGAGGTATCCGGAACCACGCAAGGTCCCGACTAATCCTCGTTGGTGCCCCTACGCAAAGGGAAGCCCACGCGAGGGCCAAGCACCACGGTCGAGTAACTCCGTAGAGAGCTGCGGGCCTTCTCCACACGCAAGTGGTGCTCCGCTTCCGGCTCCTCTCGGACGCTCCCCGCCGTCTCCACTATCGAGCTTCCGGCCGAAAACGCCGCGGGCCTCGTTCCCTCCGGTACACGGTGGCGGCCGTGACACAAACTCGGTTGTCACGGTCTCGCAAGACTCTCGCCCCACTCGGTACAATTACAACGACTCACGCAAGAGCCGAGGGGTTGTGTGGTTTTACAAAACTCACTCAACTAACTAGGGTTCACCTAGAGCAAGCGCTAAAGCGGTCTAACTAACCTAAGCACTTCGCAAAGCACCTACGCTAATCACCGAGTGATTCTATTAAGCACTTGGGTGTTTGAGCACTTGGAAATATGCACTATGTGTCTTGGTATGTTGCTTGGGCTCTCACACTTGAGAATGGCCGGTTGGGGTGGTATTTATAGCCTCCACACCCCCAACTAGCCGTTGGAAAGAAAGCAGCAGCTTTCTGTCGTCGGGTGCACCGGACAGTCCGGTGCACCACCGGACATCTACCGTGCAGTGTCCGGTGCATGCCACGTCAGCCGACCGTTGGCGCCTGTAGCAGTCGACCGTTGGATCCGACCGTTGCCGTCTGCCCGTTAGCACACCGGACAGTCCGGTGCACACCGGACAGTTCGGTGCTACAGCCAGAGAGCGCCTGTCTGCGGCCTCTCTGCGCAGACTGTCCGGTGCCTCACCGGATAGTCCGGTGCACACCGGACATCAATGTCCGGTGCGCCACCAGGCGCTGGCTGACAGCCCGTTTCTTGGATTCCTTTGCTGATTTCTTCGGGCTTCTTTTGTTCTTGAGTATTGGACTCCTATGCATCTTTTTATGTCTTCTTTTGAGGTGTTGCATCCTCATTGCCTTGGTCCAATTCTCTTCGCACCCTGTGAACTATAATTATAAACACTAGCAAACATATTAGTCCACAGGTTGTGTTAATCATCAAACACCAAAACTCAATTAGCCAAATGGCCCGGGGTCCATTTTCCTTACAATCTCCCCCTTTTTGGTGATTGATGACAACACAACCAAAGCAAGCAAATAATACAAGTATTTGAATTAAAATATGCAATCTACTTGCTAAGATGCATGATTGTCCCCACAATATGAAATTATGGACTTAAGCCTCCCCCTAACTCCATAATTCACTTACTTCCTATTTTTGGACCAAATAACCAAAACCACTGGAAAAACCATTTGTAGATATAAAATTTTAAATTGGTGGTGTTTGGTGTTTGATATAGTTTTCATTGCTTTGGTCCCTAAACTTCTCCCCCTTTGGCATCAACCACCGAAAAGGAAGACATTAAAAGCATGTAGGAAGTAAATAACAACTTGCCCTCAACAAGAATTGTATCAAATGATATCACTAGAAGGATATTAAAATAAACCATATGAATGATACCAGTTGAAAGGAACTCCCCCTAAATGAGTGTTCTCTTTAGAAAGAAGTTTCTCCCCCTGACAGAGATCCTCTACTTAGTAAAAAGCATGTGAAAATTAGAGGTGCAAGACATGTTTTGAAAAGACTAACTTCCCTTATGCATAGGTAACATAATATGAGTTAACTACTTATGCATTTTTGCAACATGGAAGCATATGATATGAAATATAGTCTAATCAAATTTAGGAGAAGACATGTAAATGATACTGAATGTAGTCTCAAAAGATACCAATTGAAAGTCAATGGTGAGCTTGAGAGACATGAGAGTTCTTGGAGATTTTGCAGTGGAAGATTGTTGTCTTTCTCCGGGGATCTTATTTTCCTTACAATGAGACTATCACAAGAAATAGACTTGAAAAAGGTGTTAGTCTCAAAGTGTTAGATTATAGAGTAACCTCCCCCTAAAGGTGTGCATACAAGTTTTGAATACTTGTAGGAGACATGCACTTTGATTTGATATCAAGAGGGGCAAATTATCTATAATCCTAACTTTGGCACATATAAGTTAAATGATACAACTTGTAGAAATCAAAATTTTCAATTTATGCATCATTTACTATGGAGTGATATTGTTGGTGACTTGTTCTCAAATGCTTCGGATTAAGAACAAGGCAACATAAAAAGTGTTAAGTAATAAGTTCCTTCGTCCTTTGAAACATCATTTCCTTTCGGGATATAATGTGCTCCGGACGAAGGTCACAAATAATATATCTCCGTAAGTTATGACGAAGGATTTATACGCAACATAAAAGGTAATGTAAACATTTAAATTTTATCACAATGTCATTTCTATTTTATTATCATATAACAATAGAAATGACTTCAAATTACAAGTGTACCTTCGGATTGCAGGAAGACAAAGGTACAAGGATGACGCAAAAGCGAATGCCAAGTCAGCGTGAACAGTACGGGAGTACTGTTCATCTATTTATAGGCGTGGGACGTAGCCCATGTAAAATTACATTCATGCCCATTACATTTGTTAATGACTTATGGGAATCTGTCAAGGCCTAAGTAGTCTTTTCATCTTTAAGTTGGTTCCCCTTCCTGCTATCGTGACGAAGCTTTCTTGCGCACAGCTTCGGATGTGCACCATCCTTCGTACAACTTGGTAACCAGCCCGTCCTTCATCTCAATCCCCCTTCGTCTGGCTTAGGCTTCGTCCTGACCGTACTCCATGTTCATAATTCTGAGTCCGAAGATACCTGTTCATATAATCCACATGGAAAACATTGTCAAATCATGTTTTTGAGGACCTTCGGAGGACGAAGGTCCCCAACAGTAGCCCCTCGCAATATTAATTTGTTAATGATAAATTCAGATTGCGATATGGACGAAGGCCTTAAGCCGAAGGTCCGAAAAAACACCTTCCCTTTGCTAGAATAGCAACATTCACTGACAAGCGGGGTCTTTCAATTTTCAACGCACTGGGCGTATAAATAAGATCGTACCGCAAACTCATTTTGGTACTCTCACTTGCCATCTGCTTCCGCCCACTAAATTTTTAGCTCTTGCGCACTAAGATTTGCTGATCTTTTGGTTTTGAAGCTTCGGCCCTAAAAACAGTTTTTTAGTGTTTCCGAAGATGTCTGAAGACAAGAAGGTCCCTGCTGAGATGAAGCTGAGTCTCGACGAAGAGAAAAACTTGGGGTTCCTTATAGCGATGGCGGAAACCAATACGGAAAAAATCACCAGGGAAATTCTGGAAGGTTTGTCTGAAGATACTAGTGACAGCGACAGTTATGATGCAGAAAGCTGTGGGGAAGAGTCCGAAGATCGACCATGGTGGCCAAGTCACACGGTTTTCGGGAAAACCACTGTTAAGCAGAGCCATATTGACAATATGAGGGGGAGATATTTTCGAGATATATCTATTGTGAGGGCTGATGCTGGAGAAAAAACTTCTCCCACCCCCGAAGAAGATGAAGTCGTAATCTTCCGAAGCTTTCTCAAGGCTGGGCTTCGATTCCCCCTAAGCAGCTTTGTTGTCGAAGTCCTGAAGACATTTCAAATCTACCTTCATCAAATTACTCCCGAAGCTATCATTAGAATGGGGATCTTTGTCTGGGCTGTAAGAAGCCAAGGTTTGGAACCAAATGCTAAAAGCTTTTGCAACATTCATGAGTTGTTATATGAGACGAAGCCCTGGGGGAAAGAACAATATCACAACAACTTTGGTTGCTACAGCTTCGGTGCCCGCACCGGGTCAAGCTGCCCCGTGCCAACCTTTCGGAAGAGGTGGCCCGGTGCCTGGATGACAGAATGGTTTTATGTAAAGAATGACTTGACAGCGCAGGAAGATATTAAAAGTATCATTATGCGCCCCATCTGGCAACGCTTCGGACTTCGAAGGCCGAAGGTTGAAATGGATGAAGCAGCCGAGGAATGCCAAAGAGCCTTCGGCGTAATCTGCTCTTTTATTGGGACAAGGGACTTGGTCCAAGAGCATATTGCCTTCAGGGTGTGGCCACTTGCAGGAAAGTGGGAAATGCCGAAGGAGACCATCAAAGAGTCCGACGAAGGTGGACTGGTCAGACTGAAATACACATTCAAATACGGGGATAAGTTTGTTGAACCTGATGACGACTGGTTGAAAAGCATTGAAACATTAAGTGACGAACTGCTTGGGGTGTATTCCAAGGCCGAGAACACTGCATTATCGGCAGCCTTTGGAGGCCGAAAGAAGAAAAGGCTCAACCGGGTATTTGATGCAATCGGGTTTGTCTACCCTGACTACCATTATCCGGTGCCGGGCCGCAAAAGAAAAAATACTTCTCCCGCAACAGAAGTTGCCACAAGTGCTTCTAGTGAGCCAGCGCCGCAAAGAAAAAAGATGAAGGTGCTCACCCACCGAGCACGTTTTATTGAGCCAGCCACAGTGCCTGAATTTATTGGTGAAGTCTCTTTGGCCACTGAGACTACAGAACCAGCTCCAGTGCCGAAGATAGAAGAAAAAACTGAAGCGCCTTCAGCAGAGAAGGCAGAAAAACCGAAGATTGAAGGTCAAAAGATATTGGATATCTTAAGTCCTTCAACAAATGTCGAAACAATAAAAAATCAAAAGGGCCCATCGGTGACCCCAAAAAGAAAAAGAATGGTGAACGTGCTAGATGTCTTGGAGACAATTAAGTCTTCAAGCACAACTCCAAAGAAGACTGTTGAACTTGCTGAAGCGTCTACTGAAGCTCCGAAGCAACAACTTGAAGCTGAAGCTGGGCCTTCAGAGCCCACCAAGGAACAATCTTTGGAAACCGAAAAATAAAAATATCAGAACCAGTTTTGGTTGAAGAAATTGACACTGCCGCCCCCGAAGCTCCTTCCAACATATACGATTACATCGTGCGACATGCTTCGGGGAAGAAATTATCTGAAGAAGAGACTTATGAAGCCAATCACTATGCTAGAGAGTTAAAATATCCGAAGGGGGCACTAGTGTTTAATGGGACAAATGAAGATGACTTCCTATACTGCCTCCCTGACAACAAAGAATTATCTGTCTGCCGGGAGATGGCTAGAAGTATGGGGTTTCCGAAGCTCGAAGCTGGATTATGTGCTATGACGAAGGAGGATCTCGCGGACAGTCTTGCGTACAATAGCCTAAAGGTATGGGAATTAGGCGCTTGAAATTTTTTTTTAATTCGTAACTCCTTCTTTTATTCTTATACCAACTTTTTTACATATAGGGTTTAATCCTAAGCAATGCATTAAGAGCACAAAAGAGTGCCGAAGATGAGAGCTATGAAATTGCATTCAACAACCTACGGTCAGAAGTTATTAAACTGAGAAACGAAGCTCTGGAAAAGGATAAAATTCTGCTTACATTGGTAGACAAGGTAAAAAAGGACGAAGCTGCCTCAAATGTCTAGGCCAAAGCCCAAAAACGTGAGATTAAAGATCTTCAGAAACAGCTAGCTAGAGCTAAAGAGGAACGTGTGCTTGAAGAAACAAAACGAGAGCTTAGTGATCAGTTGGTCAATCATTTAGAGTTAAGCGTTAAGGAGCTTCATGCATCCCAGAGGAAATGCTATGTTAAATCTATAGAATGCGTCAAAAAGATAAAATCCAGCTTCGCCAGCGTTGGCGCATTTTCTAATGAAGAGAATTTCTCAAGAGGCAATCCCGAAGGCCCACTGGATTGGATCAGTCACGAAGCAGAGGCCTTCGAGGAAATCCTGAGTAGCCGCGGTGACATCTGCGCTTTTTCGGGCGCCAGAGGAGTTGCTACTGTTTTGGAGAAGAAAGGTTGTGAGCATGTAAAATCCTTAGCTCAGTCCGAAGCTGCCTTGTCCTCCGAAGACATCAAAGACCCCTCGACCGAAGCAAGCATGGTTGGTGGTAAATTCTTTACTGATATTTGGGACAACGGCGGCCGAGAAATGGTGCAAGAAATTATTCAAAGGAGTGAAAAAGGCATCCATGATGCTAGGAAAGTGACAGAAGTTGCCGGAAAAAGTACAGAGCCCGAAGGGCGAATAGGTATTAATTAGTCGTTCTTATTGTGTTGTAATTTTTATTTCAAACTTTGTTTGCGGTTTGTGATAGTAATGTAGACATATTTCCTTCCCTCAGAACCTACTGGATCGTCTGCTGACCCTCACACAAAAGGGGATGACGAAATTAAACAAATGGCCGAAGCTATCATGGATAAAGTTGTTGAACAACTTCTAAATGAGGCTGCCGAAGTAGTACTAAGAGAAGACTAGATGTTATTGGAAAAAACATTTGAGATGTGATCTATGTAATATTTTGTACATTTGAATGTAATATACAAGTTTCTTTTCATTATTCAATTCTTTACGATGCATGAAACTTTACATACATACCGTTTTTAAGCCTTCGGCGAAAAAACACCTTCCCTTCTTTTCATGCTTCGTGAAGATAGAAAAACTTTTATGCATCACAAAATCCACAGCGCTCTGAAAAAATATCCAAACTTCGTGAAAACATTCTCCGAAGCTATATTCCGAAGATTTTTACTTTCTCAAAGCATTCTTCCGAAGGTTGATACTGTCCTCCCTTCTTTTGCCATATGCAATATGATGTATGATGCTTATGCTATGCAAAATGATGTGATGATGTTATGTTATGTAGATGAGATTGATTCCGAAGATACACACATATCCCCGTGAAACACACAATCTTTTTATATCAGCGCTGACTTTTCGCTATAAGCTCTGCATTCCCTTAGGAACGTCTTTGGAGCTTCTTCGCCTTTTACTTAGGCGGTATCAGCGTTGACTTTTCGCTGTAAGCTCTGCATTCCCCTAGGAACGTCTTTGGAGCTTCTTCGCCTTTTACTTAGGCGGTATCAGCGTTAACTTTTCGCTGTAAGGTCTGCATTCCCTTTGGAACGACTTTTGAGCAGAAAACTTACACTGCGCTCCCTTTGGAACGGCTTTTTGTGACTTCAGCAACTTACTCTGCGTTCCTTAGAACGACTTTCTGTTGCTTCGAAGGATTTTTAATAATTCGAAGGTCCTCCTTGTTATCGCAAATTTTTAAGCTTCAGCAACTTAAGCCTGTGGAGAAAATAGGTTTTCCTCGTGGGAAACAACGAAATTATTACATGAAAACTAACAATGTTCTTTGTTACACAGAAAATAAAACTGAATAGAAAAGACTGCTATCAAAAGTAGGATATGTGTCAATAAATGTGCTTCGACTCTGGCACAGTGCTATTGACTGTGCGAGCTTCGGATTGTTCTCTGAAGTCCCTTTGGTGTGGAGCATATTGGCTCCCTTCTGGCTGTTGGCCTTGTTGCAGTGGAGGTGGAGGCGGAGGCTGTTGCCAGGAAGCTTGAGGTTGACTTGCCGAAGCTACAGAAACTGCAGGGTGGTTGTCTATGTATTGTGGGATGTAAGGCGGATGGTACGAAGCAGTATGCATGACCTGCTTCGGCTGAGCTTGTTGCGCTGCAGCTTCGGCTATTTCCTTTTGCTTCTGGATTGTAACATGGCACATCCTGGTGGTATGGCCCTTGTTTTCTCCACAGAACAAGCAAAACATTTTCCTTGGTTGATCTCCAAATCTTCCGCCGAAGCCCCTGGCGCTTCTGCCTCTTGGAGCTGGTGGCCGGAAGAAATTTTGCTGTTGCCCCGAAGCCTGTGAGGAGCACTGCGGCCTGTTCTGCTGACTCCCCTTATCATCATTTTGAGTAGAGTTGTGGATGGACCTAACATGCCTCGGATAGAATCTTCCTCCGAAGCCCCTGGTCATTTCAGAAAATCTGAAAGCCTCCTCCCTTCTTTGGCGAAAATCATTGTCGGCGCGAATGTACTCGTCCATCTTCTGGAGTAGCTTCTCCAAAGTCTGAGGTGGCTTCCTAGCGAAGTATTGAGCTGAAGGTCCAGGTCGAAGCCCCTTGATCATGGCTTCGATGACAATTTCATTGGGAACCGTTGGTGCCTGCGCCCTCAAACGTAAGAACCTTCTGACATACGCCTGAAGGTATTCTTCATGATCCTGAGTGCACTGGAACAAGGCTTGAGCAGTAACCGGCTTCGTCTGAAACCCTTGAAAGCTGGTTAACAACATGTCCTTCAGCTTTTGCCATGAAGTAATCGTTCCTGGTCGAAGGGAGGAATACCAGGTCTGAGCAACATTCCTGACAGCCATAACAAAAGACTTTGCCATGACTGCAGCATTGCCACCATACGAAGACACTGTTGCTTCGTAGCTCATCAAAAACTGCTTCGGGTCTGAATGGCCATCGAACATGGGAAGCTGGGGTGGCTTGTAGGACGGAGGCCAAGGTGTAGCCTGCAGCTCAGCGGACAGGGGAGAAGCATCATCGAAAACAAAATTTCCATGATGGAAATTGTCATACCAGTCATCTTCGTTGAAGAAGCCCTCCTGATGAAGGTCTTTTTGTTGAGGCCTTCTGTTCTGCTCATCGTGAGTAAGATGGCGAACTTCTTCAGAAGCTTCGTCTATCTGCCTCTGCAGCTCAGCTAGCCTGGCCATCTTTTCCTTCTTCCTCTGCACCTGTTGATGAAGCATCTCCATATCCCTGATCTCTTGGTCTAGTTCATCCTCCTGAAGCGTCGGGCTGACGGCCTTCCTCTTCTGGCTTCGGGCCTCCCGAAGAGAGACAGTCTCCTGGTTGGGGTCCAGCGGTTGCAGTGCTGCAGCCCCAGTCGCTGAAGCTTTCTTCGGCGCCATAGCGAGGGTCTATGGCTTCCGAAGGTGTTCAAAAAACTCAAAGTGGAAGTGAGTTCACCGGAGGTGGGCGCCAATGTTGGTGACTTGTTCTCAAATGCTTCGGATTAAGAACAAGGCAACATAAAAAGTGTTAAGTAATAAGTTCCTTCGTCCTTTGAAACATCATTTCCTTTCGGGATATAATGTGCTCCGGACGAAGGTCACAAATAATATATCTTCGTAAGTTATGACGAAGGATTTATACGCAACATAAAAGGTAATGTAAACATTTAAATTTTATCACAATGTCATTTCTATTTTATTATCATATAACAATAGAAATGACTTCAAATTACAAGTGTACCTTCGGATTGCAGGAAGACAAAGGTACAAGGATGACGCAAAAGCGAATGCCAAGTCAGCGTGAACAGTACGGGAGTACTGTTCATCTATTTATAGGCGTGGGACGCAGCCCATGTAAAATTACATTCATGCCCATTACATTTGTTAATGACTTATGGGAATCTGTCAAGGCCTAAGTAGTCTTTTCATCTTTAAGTTGGTTCCCCTTCCTGCTATCGTGACGAAGCTTTCTTGCGCACAGCTTCGGCTGTGCACCATCCTTCGTACAACTTGGTAACCAGCCCGTCCTTCATCTCAATCCCCCTTCGTCTGGCTTAGGCTTCGTCCTGACCGTACTCCATGTTCATAATTCTGAGTCCGAAGATACCTGTTCATATAATCCACTTGGAAAACATTGTCAAATCATGTTTTTGAGGACCTTCGGAGGACGAAGGTCCCCAACAGATATAGAAGCTATGTGCCGTGCTTAAATAAACATTTTAAGCCATGTAGGTTTGCTTAAGTATATGAATTAAAAACAAGCAATCCTACCATATGATTTACCTAGTATGCATGATTTTAAACAAGAGTACATAACAAATGTAATACTAGGCAAGAAAAGGTAAACTAGATAAAAGGTAAATAGATACACATATCTAAAAACGAAGAATACAATAAAACTCGTTACCTTTGTCATGGGTGGGAAATTTGGGTCCAAAATTTTCACTAATCCACTTGGCAATAAACTTGATCCAATATGATGTATCCCATGATATACATCCCAATTTTGCCAAGTCTCCAAATTTCCCGATGACCTTTGGTCCACTCACTTCCCTTTCGGGATCCAAACCTTCTTGGTGCTTTTCATGGTTGAAATTATTTCCTTTGGCACCCAGATGCGTTTGGCCCCCTTTCCTTTGTTGACTTGCTTGTTGGCCTTGATTGCTATCACCTTTCCATTCTTTTTCTTCTTGATCAAATATGGTGTAGCATCCTTTTTGTTCACCTTTTTGATGTATGTGTTGGAGATTTTGCTTGATGGCTTTTGCTTGTGTTTATCCCCGGTCATCGCCTTGCATTGGAAAGACTTGTGGCCTTCCATGTGGCATAGCCTGCAAATCACAGTTTCTCCCTCTACAGGCTTGTTCACTCCCGCAGTGGTGTTATCCTGTGGAGGTCGGATTTGTTTGGCTTTGCCTTTCTTGTCATACAAAGCCTTGCCAAGGCGAGCCACTTCTTGCTTTAATTGTTCATTTTCCTTTGCAACCTCATCCGAACATGTCTCTACAACAATATTCTCAACAACGACTTGGTTGGAGGGGTTAGAATCATCAAATAAATCAAAGCAGGAAGTAGAAGCATTTTTCTTAATTGTTTCAGGTATTTCAACTAAAGATGCTGCTGGGGTGCTACCAATGTTTTCTAGCTTAGTAGTTAGCTCATTATTGTG
Source organism: Zea luxurians (assembly GCA_029449295.1). NCBI lineage: Eukaryota > Viridiplantae > Streptophyta > Magnoliopsida > Poales > Poaceae > Zea > Zea luxurians. The sequence continues at coordinate 103,627 of JAOPSE010001231.1, forward strand.
TATGCTAAGAATCTCCATTTTCTCTAGCAAATTTTCAATAGCTTCTTGGGAGCTAGCTAACTTAGCCTTAAGTTTTTCATTCTTTTTAATAAGGTTGTCATCGGTAGCAGTGGATGGAGCACTAGATTATAATAGCTCAATTTTAGTTGATAGCTCACTATTTAAGTTTGCAAAAGTTTCAAATTTTTCTAGCAAACCTTTGTAATCATTTTGAGAGCTAACCAACTTATTTTTCAAAGTTTTAAGTTGAGCTTTTTGCTTAGTGCAAACATCCTGGAAAAATTCTACGGCTTCCGCAAGCTCATCTAGAGAGGGCTTTCCCTCACCTTCATCATCACTACTACTTTCATCACTAGAGGATGGAATGCTTTTGTTACCTCTTGCCATAAGGCATTTGTGTGATGACCGTGATGATCGTGACGAGGACCGGTGGCTGCGCGTCCTTGGAGGTTCATCTTCACTTGAAGAATCATCCCAAGTTCTAACACTTGTTAGCGCCTTGCCTTTGCTCCTCTCCTTTTTGGGTTTGGCCATATTTGGATAGTTGTCCCTGAAGTGGCCCTTCTCCCCACATGCGAAGCATCCTCTCTTCCTTTGCTTTTTCCTGTCAATGTTAAAGAGAAGATCCTCGACCTGCAGGGGCACACCCATTAGATTAATCTTGCGGATCATCCTCATTACCTTTCCGACGCGTCGGATTGTTTCTTCGTCCTCGGAGGATGATGTGCATGGTTGATTATCTTCATCATCATCATCACTTTCTTCTTCTTCCTCTTCTTCGCTTGAGGAACTTGGAGTGGGAGCCTTATTTTTGCCCTTCCTTTCATCACATGCAAAAGCATATGGTCTTGAGGATGTTGGCTCCTCTCCCCGACTCATTTTTCGCGACATCTCAAAAGCCACGATTTTCCCAATCACAATGGTCGGGGTCATGTTGCTCAAGTCCTCCATGTTGTGAAGGATGGTGATGATGCTCCCATATCTTTGTTGTGGTAGCAGGGAGATAATCTTCCTCACAATGTCCGCATCACCTAGCTTATTAATGCCAATCGAATTGAGCTCATTGATAATTAGATTCAAACGAGAATACTTGTCTCTAACAAGCTCATCATCTTTCATAGCAAAAGAATTATACTCATTTAAGACAAGGCAATGTTTTTGCTCACGGACATTGGATGCGCCGTCATGGAGCTCATGCAATTTTAGCCAAATCTCGTTAGCAGTTTTTAAGGTAAATACTTGATTAAAAATATCCATGCTAAGAGATTCATACAAGCAATTTTTGGCTCTAGCATTTAAATGAATTTTTTTTTCCTCACTCGTGGTGGGTTTCTCGGGATTCTTGAGGGGTTTCATCCCGTCACGAGTGACTCTCCAAACACCTAGATCAACAGCCTCTAGGTAACAAGCCATTCTAGCACTATAATATGGGAAGTTAGTGCCGTCGAAGTGTGGTGGCCTATGGGTATTCATCCCTTCCTCCAAAAAGCGTCGACTCTTTTAGCGGTGAAGCTAAAGCGTTTCAAATGAGCCAAACCGGGTTCTGATACCATTTGAAGGAAACGGGTGACGCCTAAGAGGGGGGGGGGGGGTGAATTAGGACTTCTAAAACTTTTACTAAACTAGGCCACAATTAAATCCCTAGAGCAAAACCTATGCAAATAATCAAAACTAGAATGTGCAAACTAGGTTTTGTCTAAGTGTTGCTATCTCTACCGCAAAGGCTAAGTTTCAATCTACACTAAATAAGTATGACTACAAGATTGAAACATAAATGCTTAATATAAATGCGGAATGTAAAGAGCTAAGTAGAGAAGCAAACTCTCGTGGATGACGCCGGTATTTTTACCGACGTATCCGGAACCACGCAAGGTCCCAACTAGTCCTCGTTGGTGCCCCTACGCAAAGGGAAGCCCACGCGAGGGCCAAGCACCACGGTCGAGTAACTCCGTAGAGAGCTGCGGGCCTTCTCCACACGCAAGTGGTGCTCCGCTTCCGGCTCCTCTCGGACGCTCCCCGCCGTCTCCACTATCAAGCTTCCGGCCGAAAACGCCGCGGGCCTCGTTCCCTCCGGTACACGGTGGCGGCCATGACACAAACTCGGTTGTCACGGTCTCGCAAGACTCTCGCCCCACTCGGTACAATTACAACGACTCACGCAAGAGCCGAGGGGTTGTGTGGTTTTACAAAACTCACTCAACTAACTAGGGTTCACCTAGAGCAAGCGCTAAAGTGGTCTAACTAACCTAAGCACTTCGCAAAGCACCTACGCTAATCACCGAGTGATTCTATTAAGCACTTGGGTGTTTGAGCACTTGGAAATATGCACTATGTGTCTTGGTATGTTGCTTGGGCTCTCACACTTGAGAATGGCCGGTTGGGGTGGTATTTATAGCCTCCACACCCCCAACTAGCCGTTGGACAGAAAGCAGCAGCTTTCTGTCGTCGGGTGCACCGGACAGTCCGGTGCACCACCGGACATCTACTGTGTAGTGTCCGGTGCACGCCACGTCAGCCGACCGTTGGCGCCTGTAGCAGTCGACCATTGGATCCGACCATTGTCGTCTGCCCGTTGGCACACTGGACAGTCCGGTGCACACCGGACAGTCCGGTGCTACAGCCAGAGAGCGCCTGTCTGCGGCCTCTCTGCGCAGACTGTCCGGTGCCTCACCGGACAGTCCGGTGCACACCGGACATCAATGTCCGATGCGCCACCAGGCGCTGGCTGATAGCCCGTTTCTTGGTTTCCTTTGCTGATTTCTTCGGGCTTCTTTTGTTCTTGAGTATTGGACTCCTATGCATCTTTTTATGTCTTCTTTTGAGGTGTTGCATCCTCATTGCCTTGGTCCAATTCTCTTCGCACCCTGTGAACTATAATTATAAACACTAGCAAACATATTAGTCCACAGGTTGTGTTAATCATCAAACACCAAAACTCAATTAGCCAAATGGCCCGGGGACCATTTTCCTTACAGACTGAAACAACCATTATTGTTCGATTTATCCACCTCCATGTATAGCCCCTTTTATCTCACACTTTCACATAGCAGCAGACCAAACCTTCTTAACCAAAGTTATACTCCAACTATAGCTCTACCACCTTTGTACAACACCCCAAGGCTGCAACTACAAAGAACACAAGTTATGGGCACCAAACTGGAGCCAAAAAGCACTGAAAAGTGCAGTTTCAGGTTAACTGAAACAACCCAAAACAGTCTGTCAGAGGGACTTTAGATGCATACTACTCCATAGATTGCATGACACTAATCTCACTTTAGGAGACTTTTACCTCTTTATTTGGTATCTAATTTCACTATATGATTCTCAGTCCAAATCTTAATAGAATGGTCACACTAGCGCCACAAAATGGGTATCAAGAACTGAAATTTTGGTTTTAGCTTACTGAACTGAGTTCAGTCACAACCACTCTGACAGAGAAGATTGGGAGGTACTTTACTCCCTGGTTTATGTAGAACCAAGTCCAACTCTCTTTAGGAAACTTGTTCTCTATACTATGGGCTCCAACTCTGCTATGGAAACTTTAGTCCAAAACCACTTGGATTGATCACAAATGAGCTCCAAATTGGGCACCATTTACTGCATTTCAGTTTTAGTTAACTGAACCAATTTCAGTCACCAGTAACCTAATAGTCCGTTTTAGTTTACTTTTTCTCCACTTTTTGTGTAGGATCATATCCATCACCCTTAAATACATTTGTACACCAACTTATGGTCTTCAATTCCTCTGTAGAAACCATAGTTCAAAACCATATGGATTGTGCACAAGGAAGCTCCAAAGTATGTCACAATTACTGAAATTCAGTTTTCAATAACTGAATATAATTAAGTTTCATCCATAACACAGTCCCACTTTAAGCAGTTATTACTCCAATTCTTGTATGGGATCATGTCCATCACCCTTTAAGGAAGTTGTTCATCAATATATGTTCTTTAATTCCTCTACAAGCACCATAGTCTAAAACCTACTGAAATAATCACAAATGATCTCTAAACTAGGCATCCCGCTGCAATTTCATTTCTCAAAACTGAACTAAGTTCAGTTGAAACACTGTCTACCAGTCCAACTTTGAACAAGTTTTTCTCCATTTTCTGTGTGGAATCAAGTCAAAGCCACTTTAGTAGATTTGTTCACTATCATATGGTCTTTACTCCCTTCATAAATATCACAGCTCAAAACCCTCTAGATCAGCCACAAACAGGCTCTAAAACAGCTATCAAAACACAGAAATCTGATTTCAGACACTTCACAATCTGAAATTCAAAAGTCTGACAGCCTCACTTCGGATCACCTTTTTCTCCTAGTTGTTTATAGTTCCAGGGCTGTGACACTTAATAACAGTTGTTCTCTTATACTTATTCTACAAGTTTTCTATAGTGGTCATTAACCAAAACCTCTTGGATTCCAAACTACAATAGCTCAAAGTTTGCTCCAATTGCTGAAATTCAGACTGAATTCTACCAAGTCTGAAATCCAGAAACTCTGTTAGCTCTTCTTTGGATTAGTTTTTCTCCATGTTCCAAATACCTTTAGGGCTAGGTGACTTAACCAAACTGATACTCCTCATGTAGCTCTATAACTTTGTTATAATGACCATCTTCAAACTGTTTATAGATCAAAAGTTATGAAGGCCCAAAAACAGCTAGTTGATATTATTTTCAGCAAACTTCAAATCTGATTCAAAACTGAATTAAGCTTTTTACTCCAACTTTTCCTCTAAAACTTGGAATTCTCCATACATGAAAGTTGTTCAACTTTCCAAAATCTACAACTTTGATATATGGACTGCTAGAAAATTCTCTCTAGATTTAAAACTCCACTTTTGGGCTAGTTGAGGGTTTCATTTGAGTTTGCCTTTCTCCAGACAAATATCTTCCAGTCTGATCCCTCACTTAAAGCAAGGTTGTACTTTACCTCAAAGTCCAATTTTGATACTTGGATTTCATGGCCAAGGCCTTTTTAGCTTAGAAGTAGTTTGCTCTCACTCAACCACTAACTAACTCTTCAAACTCTTTAGCTCATATCAACGCAACACACTATCTTTGTTTCAAAATTTTTAGACCTAGTAGATGCACTCTAGGTGTATCAAGCAAGATAATGCAAGTGCATATGATGACATTCCAAAGTTTTAGTTATTGTAACACCAGGGTGTTATAGGCTGCTCCCGCGGCGTCAATCCGGCCGCGACATCGAAGCCCGGCCATACATCCGCTGCGAGGACACGGCGAGGATTGTTGCACCTCGCTATGCCCGCACTTCCATGACGCGACCCAAGTTAAATGGTGATGGCGACAAGAATTCCGCGGCGGCACCCACATTTCTCTCCTACAAGCCGCGACGGTGGCTCCCTGATGAATTGAGTCGGGGGAAAGCAGGGGAAGATGGCTGGAGGGGGCAGCAGAGTCGCCGGACCTGGGCACCATGGAGGAGCAGCATGGCGAGCAGGGAGCTGCTGCCCCGGCGAAGGGCATGGTCATGGCGAGAGGAATGGAGAGGAGAGTAGCGGAAGGACGGTCAGATCTCACTATCACTCAGCGGCGTCGTCTTCCTCCCTCTAGCTCTCGGTTGTGTGGATAAGAGAGGATGCAGCATTCACTAAATACACCAATGTGAGAGAATCTCGGCATGGAGGTTAGAATGGCCCACGAATTCCGCGTGGGATCCACGGCGCTGCCTGCCCCAGCGTGCGCATGAGGTCAAATACGCCAGAGGAGAAGGAGCTGGCAGTGTCCGCCCACCAAGCAGTGACCTGCGCGCGAGGGTGAGTGCCTAGCCGTGGGGCCCGATCGTTAGTGACACAGGCGCAGGTGGGCAGGCATAAGCAGAAATGGGCTAGCGCGCGTTTGAGGGGGAAGGAAGGAGATGGGCCAAGCGGCGCCAGAAACGGCCCAAGAGCAGAGACGAGCTTCACCTTTTCTTTTCTATTTTCTTTCCTTATTTCTTTTCAAGTTTGTGCTTCAACTTCAATTTAAATTTAATTTTCCTATTTCAAGTCTCAAATATCCAATTCAAATTCAAAAACCTGTTTGAATTTTTATGATCTCAAATATAATTTTAATGTAAAGATAAATCCTCCTTTCATTATTTTTTTGAGTCTCACATTATGTTTAGAACTTTAAATGTCCAGTTTAGATTGAGTCATCAAACTTTAATACTATCCTTATGTGTCTATACTCATTTAAATAAATGCTTGTAATGTTTCATTTTTTAAATGAAATGAATAATCATTCAGTTGGATACTAAACCTTTCTACGTTCATTCTTTGTTTCGAAAGCTCAGTCCTCAAAATCCAAAGCTCAAGTATAGATTGAAGATATCTCACTATACTATTTTATTTCTTTATTTATTTTATTATTATTTTTTATACCAATTTTGGGCCTTACAATTACTACCCCCCTTAACGGAAATCTCGTCCTCGAGATTTGTAAGAAAAGTGTATATAACCACGTTACCTCAAAACATATGCACAAACAAAAATCACAGCATGATGCATAATTTATTAGCAACACATGAGGTCAATTAGACCTTATTATTCCTCCCACAATAGTATCATACCAAATACCGACTAAAGTAACATTTAGGTCTTACAAATAGTAATAATATATATATTTATGTAGCTTGGTGGAGCTGGTGGTGGTGGTGGAGGTAGTGGAAGATTGGGAGAGCATAGGTATCCAGCTACCATTTATGTGGGATATAAACTGAACACGTTGAGGTAAGAAAGATTATGGCAAGGAAAAGACTTTATCCAAAATGTTTAAGTCCTGATTCATCTTGAGATTCACTTTGACTGTTATACCCTTCCTTGTCGATGTTGATCTTTTCTCCTCCGGTCTTGGTCTCATTGTTTCACGGTTAGTGTATATTATCGGAGTTGGGAAATATGGTTAAGATAGATATGGATGAGGTAAACCACATGATGTAGATCTAAAGTTTGTTTGATGTTAGGTGAGGATAGATAGATTACGCATTCCAACATGACTCTACTGGTTGAGTTGGCTCATGATTGAGTTGATCTAATGTGCTAAGTTAACACCGGGCTAGTATGGTTTAATCTCTTCTACCAATATCACTAATCTGTTTAAGTAGACCACATTAGATTAGGTCATATTAGATTCCATAATCCTATTTAAGAATACCATTTAGTTGAGCATATCCAACTAACTTTATCTTTATGTAATTCTAGTATATATATATTTTTTTATCTCAGTGGAACTTCCAATTAGTATATATTTTTATACACCTAAAATTTTCATGCCATTAACATGTGTGGCATAGAAAACAAGGGTACATCATGTTTTGGCTATTTGGTGAGTGTAGAGCAGATTTGAGGCAGAAGAAAGTTTGGTAAGGGAGACTTTTATTCTGGGTGGTGGATCTTGATTCATCTGAAGATCTGTTTCTACTCATATCACTCAGTGCCGAAGATAGCCTTCTTCTTGGGTCGGATTTAAGAACCCTCGGTTGTGGCGTTGGATGCCTTTGTCTGAGTTAGGATAACCATTGCGGTTACATGGAGTAGATCATGTTTGTTACACCATTATGAGATAAGCAAAGTGGTGGGGATAAGTATGATTGTTAGGTCAAGATGAGTCTCTAAGATCATGGTAGAATCTTTTGAGATTAGTTAGATCTATTAGGATAAGATGAGAATCTTTTCGAGATGAGATGAGTCTATTAAGGTAAGAGAGTATCTTTTAAGACAAGATGAATCATTTAAGATAAGAGAGAATCTATTAGGATAAAATGGATCTTTTAAGATAGGAGAGTATCTTTTGAGATAAAATGGATCTATTAAGATAAGAGAGCGTCTTTTAAGATAAGGTGGATCTATATAGAATAGATACACTTTAATGGAGGATAATCTAAGTTGTTTAGTTATCTTATAAATTTTATTTATTTATTTTTATGCATATACATATATGTAATTGTGGACATTACTCCACAACTCATCACACTCAATCAAAGATCCAAATCAGACAAGTATCATAAGAACAAACACACAAGCGTATAGATACCTATAAAAATAGTTTTGTTTTTGATCCTAAGAGTAGGTCTCCTATTCCTAAAGGTCACTTTAGGCACAGGATTTCAAAGTGTGAAATCCACATTTGTCTTTTAGAAAGAACAGGTAAGAATAATCAGAGTAAAGCGAAATTAGATGAGAAAAGATTAAGATAAGTTTAGGAAAGAATCAGAGTAGCAAAGGTAAGGTTAATCAGAGTAGAACAGTAGAAGGTGAATCAGGATTAAGATAAGTATAGAAAGGATCAGAGTAAGGTAAGTAGGTAAGGATTTGTCCATTTCTTTCTAGGTTTCGTCCTACAGTCAACATTGCTCTGATACCACTTCTGTAACACCCCGGGCTTTAAGGGACAAAGTCGGGTGCATCTCATACATGCGCCAAAGAATACAACATATATAATAACAAAGTGTATAGAAATAAATATCACAATATAATCAGAGTACTAATTACATAGCAGAAGACTTACAAAAATAAAAGATAAATATAGAAGGATCTAAAATCCATCTTTGGCGCCAGAAAGTCAACTGGGAGACGCCACATAAATCGAATCGAACTCCTCGATGTATGGCTCCTCTCGAACCACATGTTCTTCTCCTTTGGGGGGTGTGAGACAGCAAGGGTGAGCTCACACATGTTCATCGCTCAACAAGTTGTGGGGAATAATGTGGCATGAACTCACAAAGGTGGGAGTTCATGTGAAGTGTAAAGCTGATCAACAATAGGGGTTTAAAGCTGAGCATTGCTTTTAAAGTTGGTCAAAGTTTTATTAGCAATTACTAAATATAAGTAAATACCAAACCATAATAAATAATAATAGAACAAAATTAATAATAAATCTCATGCAATGCATATGACAAATTGAGTTTAAGATTCATAATTTAATCATGCGAGAGTCCTTAGCTGCTCGTGACCGTGAGCTCGACTAGTATACCAGTTTTACACTCTGCAGAGGTTGTACCCTGTACCCACAAGTCGTGTATCCCATGTCACCAGGGTTTGCGAGGCCCTTAGACACTACCGAGGTGAATGGCTAGGGATCTACTACGTGGCCTTTACAAAGTTCCACTAGCTTCCGAAAACCTGCTATAGTTTATGGGAAGAGCACTTGCAAGAATCCCCCGTCTGACCGCCATCGCAGCAAAATCAACCCGAGAACCACCTTGCATGCAATCCCCTACTGCCCTTGCCCCTTTCGGGTAAGGTAGTCTTCCACTAGCTTTCCTAGTTAGTTGGCCAAGGGCGTCCCATTAAACCCTTGTGGTGGCACATGTTTCTCAAGTTAAGCTCCATGTTCCAATTAACATTTAATGATCTTGACATGAACATAAATAACATAACAGAATAATTGGAACATGGATATAATGAAATATTATCCCAAAACCATATAAAGCGATAGCAAAACTACCCAAGTGATTCAGGGGTAAACAAGGTATAATGGATAAACATACTAGGGTGACCTATTGGGTCCCATCAAAATTAAACCTATGCATTGAATAATGATAATAAAGAATATTATTGGGTAACAAAAGTGGATCAAGGGCACAACTTGCCTGGCACTTGAGGTTCCAATAACCAGGGTGATTCTTCAGATCCTCGTGACCTCATGCTAGTCGTAGCAATACAAACACACATGGTATGGACAAAATTAACATCACACCAAACATAAGTACAAACTGAATAGTAATGATCTACGCGTTGCTACGAGATCGCGGGTTCGATAACTACTAAGATCAGAGTTACGATTAAGGAGTTATGATTTTATAGATGATTTATGTGACTAAAATATTAAACTATATTATAAATTGGTTAATATAAATCATATAAGGGTTATTCTACAAATAATTATCTCAACTTTAATCTAAGTTATAAATTAACCATAGATCATATTGTAGTAGTTTATAAGCAGTTTAACCAGACTAACCCACATTAGTTAACTACAAATATAATTATAAAATAATAAGACATGATATAATAAATGTTGGTAGCTACAACCCAGGTGAGAAGGGAAAAGATGAGGAGAAAAAAAAGAAAGGGCGTGGGCGGTCTCCAAAGGCGTCTTCCCCCTGTTCATCCTCGGCCCGCGCCACATCGTCCGTGATCCATGGGCCATCTTCTCTGCGTTCTCCCCGCACAGTTCGAGTCTCCGGAATTTCGCCTTCGGTCGCGGCCCAGGGCGTCGTGTACGACGAGTCGGAGCGCGGTGGAGGGTTGTCTTCAGGTAAGCGGCTAGGGTTTTCGCCTGATTTTGTAGGATCGCATTCTTTCCCCCATTTTGCGTCGCGTCTCTCTCGGCTTTGGTCTCTCCCGTGCTCGTCACGTTCGAGCTTCTGTGGGGGTTGGTTTTCTTCTCCATTTTGTCCGCCCGAGATGTCCGAGGAGTGGCCCCTCCAGGGTCGCTCTGCTGCTCTGCTCCGGATGGATTCGAAGAATCGTAAACCTATCTGGGACCGTTGGGGCAGAAAGATGCTCCTCAGGGGTCCCAATCCTGGGGAAAGAACCGGAGTCTTAGCTGGCGCTTGAAGCCGGGGTCTGGAAAGCCCGAGAACAAGGATGACATCCTTACCTCTTCTTTCGGCGATGGCGGGCAGTCAGGTATTCTTAAAACCCCTCCTCCCCCCATTCTGAAGGTAGAGAATGAAATGGTGCATAGGGTTTTCTGTCAAAAATGCGGTATGGATGGGCATCATGCTAGGGATTGTTTCAAATCTTTATGGTGTGAGATCTGTCACAAAGAAACGCATAATACCGCTCGGTGCGTTCTCCCCAAACAAAACAAGCCATGCATGCCTATTGTTGGGATGGCAGCAGATGGATTAGGGTTTTACTCTTCCCACTTTTCCAAACCGCTGTCGAATAAACCGAAGCGCGGTTTTATTGGTTTGGTTAAAATTGTGGAGGGTTTGATCTTGGCTGAAGATCTTGAGAAGGATTTCGGTTTTCATTTCCCCTGGGGTCATACTTGGAAAGCCATCAAGTGTCACTCTGGTTTCCTGATGCAATTTCCTTCTCAAGAGAGGCTTGATGAGATGATTAATTTCCCTGAATTGAAGATGAAATTGTCTAGTGCAAAAATCTCTATATCATCTTGGAGTTCTCAGGCTAAACCTAAGTCCAAACTCCACTCTATTTGGATTGTGGCTGAAAATGTGCCCGAAGAACTTCAGAATTACCAGGCTATCTGTGAGTTGGGCTCTACAATTGGGGCTGTTGAGGAAGTAGACATTTTATCTTTAAACTCTAAAGATATTGTAAGATTCAAAGTTCATGTTAAAAGTGTCGCCATGATTCCCCCTATCATTGAAGTTGGGGTCAAACCTTTTCTGTATGATATCTTTTTTAAAATAGATAATATTACTGACAAAGGGTGGAATGATGATTCTATAAATCTGGGTAAGAGGGCTTCTGTTGATAGACAAGGCTTTGGTGACATCTCTTTTGAGAAATCTGTTAAAAAGGCCAAAAGTGGTGATGAAAAATCTAGCATGTATGATAAGGGAAAATCTCCCTTAAAGGTTTCCTCAGTTCATGGTAATGTAGCTGGGTCTCAGTCTGAACATTCTGATAGTTTGAAGATTGGGAAAATTCCTGAAGGAGTCAAAGGATACCTTGACAATCAGGGTAATGAAGATGATGATTATAATGAAAGTGAGGATGATCTGTTGGATTCCCAAGAGCTGGAGGAATTCATCAAGGATGAAGAACTTATTCCTTCTCCTCCTCAAGAGAAAGGAAAAATGAATATAAATGCTTCTGTTTCTGAAGATGCTGGTAAGGTTGCTGGAGTTAAGAAAGGAGGTTCCTTGGAAGGGGAGCCTGCAGAAGTAGTTAGGAGGAGCAGCTGGTTGGAGTCTAATGATGAAATGAAGATTGCAGACAAGGCTGCAACAAGAGCAATGGCTAAAGATGCATTCATTAACAAAGGTACGTCGTACAATCCATTTTTTGTTCTTAATACTAATAATGCCGTTCTTATGGATGTTGCGCATAAAATAGGGGTTGAATTAGGTTCTTCTTTTAATGATGCTGTGGAAAATTTAAACCTGATTAAGTCCTTAGAGCTTTCTAGAAAAAATTTGGTTGTTCAATCTATTAAGTTTAATGCTGATAATTCCAAGGCAGACATTCTTGATTCTGATATGGATAATAATAGTCAAAATGAAACTGTGGATAATGCTTTGGCTGATCTTGATGATGTGATGGTTCTCAGAAAAAGTCGTAAAATTCATTACAGGAAAAAACTGTGAGGAAGAAAAAAAGGATAGTAAATCTCCCAATAATAGGAACATTCCTATTAAGTGGAGAGGTCAGAATGAGGAGCCTACCCAAAATTGTTCAGAATGATAGGCTTAATTTGGAACTGTTAGGGTCTGGGTAAAGATGTGAAAAGTGAGTTTCTTCAAGATATTATTAGGAAAGAGAGAATTGATTTTATTGGTTTGCAAGAAACCAACAAGAAAAACTTTGAGGACTCTTGGTTGAACTTTATTAGTGGTAACAGAAATTTTGTTTGGGTCTGGTCTCCCCCTAATGGTAGGTCTGGAGGCTTACTAGTTGGGTTTGATGCTGACATCTTTGATGTTAGAGAGAAAGAATTAGGAGAATTTATGATTCGTATTCTGGTGATTCAAAAGGAATCAGGATTTATTTGGAATTTCATTAACGTTTATGGGGCTGCTCAAAATGATCAAAAACATAAATTCTTGATTGAGTTATCCGCTTTTTGCTCCAAGTGCTCTCACCCAATGTTTATTGGTGGCAACTTTAACATTCTTAGAAAGGAATCAGATAAAAACAAACCTGGCGGCACCAATAAGTGGAGTTCTTTATTTAACTCTATTATTGATGTGCATAATCTGGTTGAATTGGAGCTTAGTGGTAGGCTTTTTACCTGGTCTAATAATAGAAATCCCCCACTTATGAAAAGTTGGACAGATTTCTTGTTAGCCTGGAGTGGGATATACATTTTAATAATGTGAATGTTTCTGGTGTTAGTAGATCTTTTTCTGATCATGTGCCTTTATGTCTCAATACTGATTTTACTCCCCCTATTGTGAGAGATTTTAGATATGAGTTGTGTTGGATGCTTAGACCTGAGTTTAGGAATATGGTTGAAAGAAATTGGGCTTTGCCTGTTAGAGGTAAAAAGAGTATTGAGATTTGGAAAGAAAAAACAAAGCGTCTCAAGAAAATGTTGAAAGGTTGGAATCTTAATGTTGAAGGTAGATATTTGAAATTAAAAAAAGAGCTGATGAATAAAATTGACATTTTAGATAAAAAATGCGAAGTTATGGGTATTTCGGATGCTGAAAGAATCGAAAAACTTGATTTGGAGTGGAATTTGAAAAAAATCATGGAAGAAGAAAGTTGCAAAAAAAGCAAACTGCGAGAGAAAATTCATCAATGAGGGTGATGAAAATACTAAATTCTTTCACCTTATTGCGAAAGGTCGGAAGCGACGTGTTAAAATCCCCTTTTTGTGTCATGACGGTGTTTCTATGAATGATTCTGAAGGTATTAATAATATTGCGTCTTCTTATTATAAAGATCTTTTTGGCCCTTCTGTCCTATCTAGTATTAATATTTCTAATCTCAATATGAATCAGTTGTCTGATACTGACAGATCATTTCTAACAGCTCCTTTCAACATTAATGAAATTAAAAAAGTGGTTTTCGAGATGAAGCATAATAGTGCTCCTGGTCCGGATGGTTTGCATGTAGAATTCTTTCAAAACTTTTGGGATCTGATTCAAATGGATGTTTGGAACTTATTCAAGGATTTTTACGTTGGAAATCTTGATATTGCAAGACTGAATTATGGGATGATTACTCTGTTACCAAAGGTTGATAATGCGGTTGACATGAAGAACTTCAGACCTATCTGTCTTTTGAATGTTTGTTATAAAATTATTAACAAAGTTTTGAATAATAGGCTGGCGAGTTGTATCACAAAGGTGATAAGTGACTCACAATATGGCTTCATTAAAAACAGATACATTATGGATGGGGTTTCTCTCTTAATGAAATTCTTCATGAGGTTAAGAGGAAAAATCAGAGCGGTGTGGTTCTTAAAATTGATTTTGAAAAAGCCTGTGACAAAGTGAATTGGCATTTCCTTTATGCCATGATGGAAAAAAGGTTTTGGGAGTACTTGGTGTGATTGGGTAATGAGAATTGTGCGAGGTGGCAAAGTAGCCATAAAAACTAATGATATGTTAGGGCCTTATTTCACCACTCACAAAGGGGTTAGACAAGGGGATCCTTTTTCTCCCCTTTTGTTCAATTTGGTTGCTGATGGCTTGGTGTGCATGATTCATAAAGCTCAAGTTGAGGGTCTGATTGAGGGTCTTATTCCTCATATCATCCAAAACGGATGTTGTTGCCTCCAATATGCTGATGATACCATTTTCCTTATCCAAGATTGTTTAGAAGGCGCAAGAAACCTTTAATTCATTTTGTGTTTGTTTGAAAGCATGTCGGGGTTGAAAATAAACTTTCACAAAAGTGAAAGTTTGTGTTTTGGAAAAGCTAAGGAAATTGACTATTTGTATGCTGATATCTTCACCTGTCCTATTGGTTGTCTTCCTATGAAATATCTTGGTGTGCCAATTGATAATAAGAAGATAAATAAAAGTCTTTGGGTTCCCATGATTGAAAAATTGGAAAAAGGCTTGCTGGGTGGCAGGGTAGATTTTTGAGTCTGGGTGGTAGGCTAACTCTTTTAAACAGCTGCTTATCCAATGTTCCGTTATACATGCTTTCGATTTATCCTGTCCCTAAGTCGGTTATCAGAAAGGTTGATATTCTTAGGAGGCGTCTCCTTTGGCAAGGGGGGCGTCAGTCCAAAAAATTTCATTTGGTTGATTGGATGTCTGTGTGCTCTCCCAAAAGTCAGGGAGGTTTGGGTGTTTTGAATCTTGATTTTATGAATGATTCCTTACTTACTAAATGGCTTTGGAATATCGAAACTTCAAATGGCTTATGGAAAAAATTATTGCCTGTAAATATATTTAAGGAAAACCCCTTATTTCGATCAAGCAAAGACAAGGTGATTCACACTTCTGGAAAAAAATCCTGAGTCTGCGTGATAATTTTTACTAATATTGCAAATCTGTGGTGGGAAATGGTTTGAATACTAGCTTTTGGAAAAGTATCTGGATAGGAAATCTGCCCCTGTCTGTTCAGTTTCCTGTTTTATTTGACTTGGCTTATGACAAAGACATTTCGGTTAATGCTGTTTTGGCTTCTAATTTTGAGTCTCTTACTTTTAGAAGAAGGATGGTTGGTAATCTGAGGGTTTTAATGGATGAGCTGATGAGTTGTTGCAATCATGTGTTCTTGTCTGATCAGGAGGATAGAATTATGTGGAGTCTGGGAAGAAAAGGTTTTTCTGTTAATTCTGTATACAAAAAGAAAATGATAGATCAAGTTTCTATTTCATATAAGTTCTTGTGGAAATCCTAGTTGCCACAGAAAATCAAGATTTTCATGTGGTTGGTGGTGAGAAATAAAATTCTTACTAAAGATAATCTGAAGAAAAGGAACTAGAATGGTTCTATGGAGTGTTGCTTTTGTGGAGTGGATAAATCCATTGATCATTTATTCTTTCATTGTCCCATTGCGAGATATATGTGGAGAGTAATTCAAGTGGCCTTGAATCTGGTGATGATTCCGAGTAGTATTAGCAACCTTTATGACAACTAGTTTTGTAGACCAAATGACAAGATTGCTAATCTGGTTTTTTTGGCTGTGGAGCTATGTTCTGGGCAATTTGGCGCACTAGAAATGATTGGTGCTTTGGGAATAAAACTATTCTTGATCCCTCTAACATCATTTTTCTTTGCTGCTTCTGGCTGGATTCCTGGGCTATTCGACAGAGAAAGAAGGAGCAAAAAATGGTGGTCCAAGGAAGCAAGCTAATTCAAAGTACAGCAAGTGAAGCGTTTGGCTGGGCGTTTGGGTGGTGCCCGATGGACAGGCGAATTTCTGTGTGATCAAAAACTGGATTTTGAACTATGAAGCTGGAGCTATCCTTTCTTTTGGGGGTCGTCTTGGTTCAGTATCTTTTGTTGCACCTGTCTGTCATGTTATGGTTGTAAATAAGAAAATCTTATGCTGCTTGTCGTAGGTCGAACTATATCTGCTACCCTAGGCCCTCCACTAATTTAGTTTGATAGTGTAAGGAGTCTAGATAGAGATCTGACCTTGTTTGATCCTGTCAGATCGTTTGATCGTGTTGGTGCCGTTGTTACAAACTTTCCTATTTCCTAATGAAATAGGGGGCTTTGCCCCTTCGTCAAAAACAAAAAATGATATAATAAATGTTGTTATTGCATAGTAAATATTTATACAAGACTAACTGTGGCGGAACCGCCCGAATTATTCCAACTTAAGTGCCTAAGTCCCACCTTAGAGGCCAGACCACACTTAAATAGGAATAACACGTTAGTCCCTCGGATCTAGTCCGACGAGGCCACTGACACGATCAAGTACCACATACTCACTCGATGGTGAGGCAACAGAGCAAATACAATAAAACATAAAACCATGCATAAAGGAGTATCAAATTTATTACATCATCATCAGAGTTTTAGCAAAAGTAGTGACCATTGTTCGGAATGCAGCGGAATAAACTAACGATAAATAAATGGAGGGATGGGGAAGCCTGTCCCATCACTCCTCATGCTCCTCCTCAGCCGAGGTAGGGTCCCACTCGACGGTCCAACCTGGTGGCAAGGTGGACGGCCAAGTCACTCCAGCAACCATGTCCTCCAGAGAACCTGTAAAAAATTATGCCACAAGCAAGGCTGAGTATACTAATACTCAGCTAGACTTACCCGGTGTGAGGAGTCTACTCCTCTACCTCTAGAAATGCAGCTGTTTGGCTGAGGGGTTTGGTTTGCCAAAAGCACTAGCTGAGTCTAAAATCAAGTTTTAGCTTTTCATGTTTTAGTATGATCCTTTTTAAACTAGATGAGTACCTAGCTACTCGTACATGATATCAAACATTTTTTTAAGCAATCAACCTTTTTGCCAGTCAACTCATTTCCACTTATTACTCAATGTAGCAGCATGGATCAAGCAGTCTCATTAGCTGCGAGAAGCAGACGATTCGAATCAAGTTTTTAATCCTTGCAAGGTAAACCTAAACACACGACGCGGCGAGGCACTCCGTCCCCACACACATCAACCGTCCCCATCGATTCCCTAGCAACAGAAAGGGGCTCACCGCCTTGGCGTACAATGCCTCACTGACCCCGACTGCCGTCGTGCAGTGCCCGCACTTGTACCCACCATAACCGGAATGGGAGACCACGTCTCAGGTCGCGTGAGGAGGGCAATCTGTGGGCAGGTTCACTCAGGTACTAGGCTTACCGATTTACCATATTTCTCGGCATGTGCTTAGTACGTTCAAATGCTTGACACACGGTACCACACCTTAATCCTTATTCCAATTTCCATCTCGTAGACAACGCATCCCCATGGATCGTTGTCCACAGACCATCATCATTACGATATAAAAATGGATACAACCAATTCCTGACCTCGCGCGAGTGCTAGAAAAATCACTCGACTTCTACCGAGATCCCTAATTAGTAAAGCAGCTGTCGGGGACCATAATTAGGGGTACCCTCAAGACCCCTAAATCTCAGCTGGTAACCCCCATCAGCACAAAGCTGCAAAGGCCTGATGGGTGCGATTAAGTCAAGGATCGGTCCATTCAAGGGACACGATCGTGCCTCACCCGAGCCTAGCCTCGGGCAAGGGAAGCCGACCCCGGAGAACCTACGTCTCGCCCGAGGACCCCCCTCCAGCAACGGGCACACTATCGGCTCGCCCGAGGCCCAGTCTTCACCGAGAAGCAACCTTGGCCACATCACCACGCCGACCGACCAAATCGACAGAGCCCTCCAGTCGACAGAGCCGAAGTGACTGCAGTCACTTCACCGCTCTACTGACCGGTCTGACAAGAGGACAGCGCCGCCTGCGCCGTTCCGACTGCTGAGCCACCCGACAGAGTGAAGCTGACAGCAGCCAAGGCTGGCCTCGGGCGTCATAGGAAACTCTGCCTCGCCCGACCCCAGGGCTCGGACTCGGGCCCAACCCCGGAAGATGGCGAACTCCGCTCCGCCCGACCCAGGGCTCGGACTCTGGCTCAGCCCCGGAAGACGACGAACTCCGCTCCGCCCGACCCAGGGCTCGGACTCGGGCTCAGCCCCGGAAGACGGCGAACTCCGCTCCGCCCGACCCAGGGCTCAGACTCGGGCTCAGCCCCGGAAGACGGCGAACTCCGCTCCGCCCGACCCAGGGCTCGGACTCGGGCTCAGCCCCGGAAGACGGCGAACTCCGCTCCGCCCGACCCAGGGCTCGGACTCGGGCTCAGCCCCGGAAGACGGCGAACTCCGCTCCGCCTGACCCAGGGCTCGGACTCGGGCTCAGCCCCGGAAGACAGCGAACTCCGCTCCGCCCGACCCAGGGCTCGGACATGGGCTCAGCCCCGGAAGACGACGAACTCCGCTCCGCCCGACCCAGGGCTCGGACTTGGGCTTAGCGCCAGAAGACGACGAACTCGGCTTCGCCCGACCCCAGGGCTCGGACTCAGCCCTGGCCTCAGCCGACGGTCTCCGCCTCGCCCGACCCAGGGGCTTGGACTCGACCACGGCCACGGAAGACAGACTCGACCTCGACCTCGGAGGAGCCTCCACATCACCCAACCTAGGGAGCGGACCAACCACGTCGACAGGAGGCGCCATCATTACCGTACCCCGAGCTGACTCAGGCTACGGGGAACAAGACCGGCGTCCCATCTGGCTCGCTCCGCCAGATAGGCAATGATGGCGCCCCGCACGCTCTGTGACAACGGCGGCTCTCGGCCCCCTTACGAAAGCAAGAGGACGTCAGCAAGGACTCGACAGCCCCGACAGCTGTCCTTCCGTCAGGCTCCAGTGCTCCTCCGACGGCCACGACACCACACGAACCGGGTGCCAAAACCTCTCCGGCTGCCACGATGGCATGTACTTAGGGCGCTAGCTCCCCACCGCTAGACACGTTAGCACATTGCTACACTCCCCATTGTACACCTTGATCCTCTCCTTATGCCTATAAAAGGGAGGACCAGGGCCTTCTTACAGAGGGTTGGCCCGCGCGGAGAAGGACGGGACGGCGCTCGCGCAAGGCCGCTCGCTCCCACTCCCACGTGGACGCTTGTATCCCCCTACTACAAGCGCACCCGACTCAGGCGCGGGGCTAACACGAAGGCCGCGGGATCCACTCTCTCACGCCTGCCTCCCTCCGGCTGCTTCCTTTCCCTCCTTCGTGTTCCGCCTCGCGTCGACCCATCTGGGCTGGGGCACACGGCGACAATTCACTCGTCGGTCCAGGGACCCCCGGGTTTCGAAACACCGACAGTTGGCGCGCCAGGTAGGGGCCTGCTGCGTGTTGACGAACAGCTTCCCGTCAAGCTCCAGATGGGCAGTCTCCAGCAACCTTTCCAGCCCAGGATGGTGCTCCGTTTCGGGAATCTTGAGTTCATGTCCCTCGACGGCAGCTACGACATGATACTCCTTCCCCCGCCGTGCGACAGCGACAATGGCAGTCGACAACCCGCTCGCCGGCGGGGAAAGCGACGACGCCTTCCCCACGAGGTGGAAGGACGACATTTGGGCTTGTCCCGTCCCCTCCCCCGCCGACGGAGGAGGAGGCGGGGCAACCTAGGCCAAGCGGGAAGCGGCACCTCGTTGGCTGTCGAGCGAGTCGACGGCGCCGACGCCCCAACGGAGGGCGCGTCGGGCATCGATCTCGCGTCTGAGACGAAGACGAGCGCCGCCTCCCCGCAACACGCCAATCTCAAGCAAATGCACGACGCCAGCACGCTCGCGAAGGACTTACTGGGCGTCACCCTCGTACCTGAGACAACGGTGCAGTCAGTCCCAGACGCGACCTCATCACCGACCGTCGACCGAAAGGTACCGACCGGTTCCCATCTCGTGTCTTTTGGATTCGGCCTCGACCCACCAAGCGACTCCGCTTGGGTGAGCACTCTCTTAGAGGCGAGTCCAAACCCTCTGGGGTATCGTGTGCGGTCACCCTGGGACCGACTAACGGCCGACTCGACCTATGAGCCCTCAGGGTCCGAGGAAGATGGCGAGCCCAACCTCTGTTGGGATTTCTCCAGAATTGGTAACCCCAGTGCCGTACGGGACTTCATGACCGCATGTGACTACTGCCTTTCCGACTGTTCCGACGGCAGCCACGGCCTCGATAATGAGGACCGCGGCCCAAGTCGTGAATGTTTCCACGTCGATCTAGGGGTCTCGGCGAAGGCAACCATCTTGGTATGCCGAAAAACGGTGATCCCCCTAGGCCTGTGCCTCGCGTTGACATCCTTCGGGAGCTAGCTGTGGTCCCCATCCCGGCGGGGGGTCCTGACCCACAGCTTGAGCGAATCCGCGAGAGGCAGGCCAGGCTTGACGAGGGAGCAGGAACACTTGTGCCGATCCGCCTGGACATCAGGCAGGAATGGGCAGTCCAACCCCTGGCCGGAGAAGCACGTCGTCTCCCCCAGGACATCCAGCACCACATCGCCGACGACGTCAGGGTGAGGCCGCCGCCGGATTCCAGCGGAGTCGGCCAGAACCTGGCTGCAGCGGCAATGCTCCTCCGCGCGATGCAGGAGCCATCAACCACCGAGGGGCGGCGTATCCAGGGAGAGCTCAAGAATCTCCTGGAGAACGCCGCGGTCCGACGGGCCGAAAGCTCTGCCTCCCGAAGGCAGGGGTTCCCCTCGGAACATCGCGCCGCGACTTCCCGATTCATGCGGGAAGCCTCGGTCCACTCCGGGCGCACGCGCAACACAGCGCCTGCGGCCCCGGGTCGCCTCGGCAACGAGCGCCATCATCACAGCCGTCAGGCCCACCTCGACGACAGGGCGCGTCGAGGCTACCACCCCAGGCGTGGGGGACGCTACGACAGCGGGGAGGATCGGAGTCCTTCGCCCGAACCACCCGGTACACAGGCTTTCAGCTGTGCCATACGACGGGCACCGTTCCCGACCCGGTTCCGAACCCCGACTACTATCACAAAGTACTCGGGGGAAACGAGACTGGAACTGTGGCTCACGGACTATCGGCTTGCCTGCCAACTGGGTGGAACGGAGACGACAACCTCATCATCCGCAACCTCCCCCTGTTCCTCTCTGACACCGCTCGAGCCTGGCTAGAGCACCTGCCCCCGGGGCAGATCTCCAACTAGGACGACCTGGTCCAAGCCTTCGCCGGCAATTTCTAGGGCACGCACGTGCGCCCTGGAAACTCCTGGGATCTCCGAAGCTGCCGCCAGCAGCCGGGAGAGTCTCTTCGGGACTACATCCGGCGATTCTCGAAGCAGCGCATAGAGCTGCCCAAAGTCACCGATTCAAATGTCATCGGCGCGTTCCTCGCCGGCACCACCTGCCGCGACCTGGTGAGCAAGCTGGGTCGCAAGACCCCCACCAGGGCGAGCGAGCTGATGGACATCGCCACCAAGTTCGCCTCTGGCCAGGAGGCGGTTGAGGCCATTTTCTGGAAGGACAAGCAGCCCCAGGGCCGCCCACCGGAAGATGCTCCCGAGGCATCAACTCAGCGGCGCCAAGAAGAAGGGCAAGAAGAAGTCGCAAGCGAAACGTGACGCCGCCGACGCGGACCTTGTCGCCGCCGCCGAGTACAAGAACCCTCGGAAGCCTCCCGGAGGTGCCAACCTCTTCTACAAGATGCTCAAGGAGCCGTGCCCCTATCATCAGGGGCCCGTCAAGCACACCCTTGAGGAGTGTGCCATGCTTCGACGACACTTCCACAAGGCCGGGCCACCCGTGGAGGGTGGCAAGGCCCTCAACGACGCAAAGGAGGAAGATCACAAGGTAGGAGGGTTCCCCGATGTCCGCGACTGCTTCATGATCTACGGCGGGCAAGTGGCGAACGCCTCGGCTCGGCACCGCAAGCAAGAGCGTCGGGAGGTCTGCTCGGTAAAGGTGGCGGCACCAGTCTACCTTGACTGGTCCGACAAGCCCATCACCTTCGACCAGGCCGACCATCCAGACTACGTGCCGAGCCCGGGGCGATACCCACTCGTTGTCGACCCCATCATCGGCAGCGTCAGGCTCACCAAGGTCCACATGGACGGAGGCAGTAGCCTCAACATCGTCTACGCCGAGACCCTCGGGCTCCTACGGATCGATCTATCCTCGGTCCGGACGGGCGCTGCGCCTTCCCACGGGATCGTCCCCGGGAAGCGCGTTCAACCCCTCGGACAACTCGACCTACCTGTCTGCTTCGGGACGCCCCCAACTTTCGAAAGGAGACCCTCACGTTCGAGGTGGTCGGGTTTCGAGGAACCTACCACGCAGTGCTAGGGAGGCCATGCTACGCCAAGTTCATGGCCGTCCCCAACTACACCTACCTCAAGCTCAAGATGTCGGGCCCCAACAGGGTCATTGTAACACCCCAGGTGTTACCATGGCTAGAGCCCACTTTGCTATTGAAGGGTATGAGCACCTGTGGAGGAACTTAATGAATAAAAGCATAAGGGCCTTGGAAAGCTAGAGGTTAACCAAGGATGGTGAGTAACCAAAAGCATTACTCCAGTCTTTGCACACTTATTCTCTGGGATGAGAGGGGAGAAGAACCCTAGACCTCTCTTAAACCCTATCTCCCAAAACCCTAGAAAAGAGGGAAAAGAGAGTGGGCAAGTGTGCAAAACATGAGTAACATTTACCCAAACCTTAAGTAACCTTGTAACCAACAATTAGGGGAGGGAATTATTACAAAAAGGCCCCTGGTGAAACCCCAAATCAAATCATTAAGTGGAGAGAGAGCTAGAGCTCTCTATTCCTCTCTAAGTCCATTTTTGACCCTAGTTTAAGGATCAGCCGTGTTCACCTTGAAGATGGCATCAAATCCACTTGTGATCTATACCAAAAACGTGGCATACTACCTGGGGCACCCACTGGAAAAAGTTGAGCCCGAGACTCGGACGTTTGACATGCCATGGCATGGCTTTTGTCGCGAAGTGCCCAGTGAGACACACCTGTTTTGGCATCCAAAGATCTCCCTCCCTAGGCCGTATCTGCCCCGACTTCTCACAGTTGAGTGACAGCCCTAGGTGCCAGGAAGAGGTCTGCGCCGAACCTTTGCAAAGATTCGCACGTTTGCGACCTCTGCCGACGTTTGAACACTGGAAGAAACAAACCGCCACGTGTTCGACGCGTTCTGCCGCGCCAGAGCACGCCCGCGCGTGCCCCCGCGAGCCCCGCGCCGCGCCCGAGCCAAGCCAGCGCCCTGGTCCGCGTCCGCACCTATAAAACGCCCAGGATCCTTGGCCGTACCCCTCCGCACGCGCCCAAGTCTCACCGGAGCTCAGTTCGCCGCCGTCTGCCTGTGCGCGACGTGCCCGCGGCCGCTCGAGCCACTGCCGCCGTAGACCGGCCAGCCCTGCCCTCCACAGTCCCGTCCAACCCTCGGACACGAGTGTGCACCCACCAGTGAAGCTCCTCGAGCGAAGAATCGGGCTCTGCTTCGCCGGAGACGCCGGAACAAGGTCACCGGAATTCACCCGACCGCCGGCAACCGTGGACCGAGGTACACGGTGAGTCTCTCGTCGATTCCTTGCACGGTTAGACTCCTTAGACCTCCATGAAGCTCCCTATGCCCTTGGATTGAACTATACCACCGTGGATAGGCCGGAGCACACGCCGCCGACGAGCTCGCCCGCCTGCGCGAGTGGACCGGGTGATTCCGGCCATCCCCGACGACGAGCCGTACCTCGACGTGATCGCCAGAACCTCCCCGAGCGAACCCTGCCCTTCGCCGGACCTCCCTCACCGCCGGTAAGCCGCGCCATTCTTTCCTTCTCCGCGGTTACTGTTCCAGTTGGGGGAGGGACCGCGGGTGTGAGGGAGAGAAACCCTGGGGGTTAAGTGTAAAGCCAAAGACTCAAGTGAATAGTGGCGTAAGGACAGATCTGTGAGGTTGGATTCAGTTTAAACCTAGGGGCCTCGGCGCAAACTGCGTTTTCAGAAAAACCTAATTAAAACTTGAGTTAAATTCAAACAGAAACTTTAAAAACCCATAACTTCTATTTGGTTTATCCAAATTTGGTCAAACTAATTTTGCCAGACTCTAAATAATATAACCTGTCTAAGAAAAATATAAAACCCATAAGTACTAGAGAAAAATATAAGATTCTGATTTATTTTCAGTTTTGGCCAAAAGCTTAATAATAGCAAGAAAAATAGTTGTACTATTTAACTAGGGTTAGAAAAATTTGGAGAAGTTTATATCTACCTACTGACCTAGTTAAAAATGTTAAACCTCTCTGTCCATTACATTAAGTTAGTTTTAACCCCTTATTCCATAATATGCCTAAGGTAAAGAAAAATAGAAAAAGTGTCATAAATACTGAACCAGAGGGAACCCCTATTTTTGTTGAGACACTTAGTTAATATAGTTCACTGGAAAAATATATCATGCCCTGTTGTAGTGTAAAATAAGGAAGCTACCTTTTAAACTAATAAAATAAGGATAACTTAGAAAAACCCTACAAAAATGACCCTAAGGTGAAACCTCCCCAAACCTTAGGATAACTAATGTTTTGATAATAAGAACTTAAGAAAAATCTGAAATCTGTTGTTTGATATTTTTCAAATAACAAGTTAGTTCTAATCACCCTTTTTGCACCAAATTGTAGAAATCCACCATTAATTAACCATCATGTGGCTCTCTGTCATTTTTGGTACAAGAGCTTAGTATCCCTAATAGAGGCCAACAAAAATAACCTTTAGGACAGAATCTACCCCTAACTAAGAGGTGTAGTGTAAAGTGGCCCATTTGCCTAACTATTGTTATTTTTGTTTAAAGCCTAGCTTTTATACTTTGAGCCTCAAATTCTTAAAACCAGCTAGGATAACAAGTGACAACCCACTGTAATTTTTATAGAATTTTTGGAAATTTTTAAACTACTATCATAGTTCAAACCCCTACTAGAAACCCTAAATGGAAATTAAGGAGAGGAAAATGGATGATGGAATCTAATATCCTCCTAAGACCTTTATAACTTGTCCACTGAAATCCATAAAGGCAATGCAAATCCAATATGTTATCCTAAAGAGAAAAAAACTAAACCTAAAGGGTAATGAGTCTATATATACCACTCGAAGATGCACATAGCCAGGGAACCCTAAGTAATTCTTGACTTAATTTTAGTGGCTTAATGTTCTTAAATTTTGCATAATCATGACATACATGTTCATTGCATTTCGATAGACTGTAATCTTGCTGACGGAGAGTACGTCCTCGTGCCGGAGCAAGGAGCTGCCCAGGAGGTTGCCCCCGACCCAGCACCAGAGCCTGCACCAGAGGACCTGCCTGCCACTGCTTTGGAAGGCAAGCCCCGGTTTTACGCATAACCTGTTCTATATGATATTTTACTACACTTAATGTTTGTAGGCTTGTATTGTGCACTTAAGTGTAGGAGTTGATTTAAACCCTAGTTGCATGATCTCAGGAATCCTATTGAGATGAATACTAGTATGCTAGGTCGAGTAGCTGCTTTATTAATTAGGATCTCGGTAGAAGTCGAGTGATTTTTCTAGCACTCGCGCGAGGTCAGGAATTGGCTGTATCCACTTTCCTATCATATTGATGTTGGTTTGTGGGCAACAATCCATGGGGATTGGTTGTTCACGGGATAAAAAGTTGATTAAGGATTAAGGTGTGGTACCGTGAGTCAAGCGTTTGAATGTACTAAACACATACCGAGAAATATGGTAAATCGGTAAGCCTAGTACCTGAGTGAACCTGCCCACAGACATACCTCCTCACGCGACCTGAGACGTAGTCTCCCATTCCGGTTATGGTGGGTACAAGTGCGGCCACTGCACGACGGCCAGTCGGGGTCAGTGGGGCATTGTACGCCAAGGCGGTGAGCCCTGATCTGTTGCCAGGGAATCGATGGGGACGGTTGATGTGTGTGGGGACGCAGTGCCCCTACATGTCGTGTGTTTAGGTTTACCTTGCAAGGATAAAAACTCGATTCGAATCGTCTGCTTCTCGCAGCTAATGAGACTGCTTGATCCATGCTGCTACATTGAGTAACAAGTGGAACTGGTTGAGATGATACAAACTGTTGAATGCTAAAAATGCTTGCTACTATGTATGAATAGATAGTACACTTTTAGCCTTAAGAGAGTCACACTTAATTTTGATTAAGTTAAAATCTTGATTTAGAAACTCAGCTAGTGCTTTTGGCAACCGAACCCCACAACCAAACAGCTGCATGTCTAGAGGTAGAGGAGTATAGACTCCTCACACCGGGTAAGTCTAGCTGAGTATTAGTATACTCAGCCTTGCTTGTGGCATAATTTTTACAGGTTCTCTGGAGGACATGGTTGCTGGAGTGACTTGGCCATCCACCCTACCACCGGGTTGGACTGTCGAGTGGGACCCTGCCTCGGCTGAGGAGGAGCATGAGGAGTGATGGGATAGGCTTCCCCATCTCTCCATTTATTTATCGTTAGTTTATTTCCGCTGCACTCCAAAACAATGATGGTTACTTTTGCGAAAACTCCGATGGTGACAATGGTGATGTAATAATTTAATACTCTTCCATGCATGGTTTTATGCTTTATTGTATTTGCTCTGTGACTCACCATCGAGTGAGACTGTGGTACTTGATCCTGTCAGTGGCCGTGTCGGACTAGATCCGAGGGATTGACGGGTTATTCCCATTTAAGTGTGGTCTAGCCTCTAAGGCCGGACTTAGGCACTTAAGTTGGAATAATTCGGGCGGTTCCGCCACAGCTGGTATCGGAGCTTGTACCACCACAGAGGAATCAATAAATCATAAATGCCACCCCTTTTCTAAAGTAAAATCTGATAGAAACAATGTTGGATAGATCTTAGGACGAGCAGGATAGACCTAGGACGTGAAGCCTTAGGATAGTAGAAGGGTAGCTAGGTGGCTAATTAACTAGGCCCTACAGGCCACTTTTACAGGATGGGAGTTCTCCCCTGTTCCTTTTATTTTCTTGTGAGGTCGTACAGGACGTGCATGCATGCATTCTTACTTGAGCAAATGAATGACTAAGTAAAAGCCAACTAGGTTCCAGTGCCTTTTCTTTTAACTAGAGACAGGCTGAGTTTTATTTTCTTTGTTCTTTTTGTAATTCTTTTTTTTTTCTTTTACTTACGCTTAACCGTGCACAGATGACTTCCCACGGATCCTCCGAGGATGGAGATGCACTGACCCACACAGACGGACTTGCACGAGAGGGTTTTCCCCGCATCTTGTGGGAGGTACTTCAGGGGGCCGGATACTTGACACCCCCTCAGTACGCGGTGCAGCAGTTCGAGAAGCACCGGGTACCTCGCTGTAGGGTGAGGATGACTCTGGAGCCTCATCCCTTGCAGCCAGGCTGGCGCTCCTTGGACTCCGAGTCTTTCGGGTACCGAGCGGAGGACACCATCGAGGCAATTGCTCTGCATGGACTGACCACCTTCTGCGGATTCCATCCCTTGGAGCTGGCTACCCACCCCATTGGGTTGTTCCCCGCGGAAAAGGAGGACGACCCGATGTGGAAGGACCGAGTGGAGCATGCCAAGGACATCTGGGCTCTCTACCCAGGCCACACCGCTCACTTGTCGGTACGATGCATGAATGCTCTGTATCGTCTGCAAGTGATGCGTGGGGAGGCCATGTCCCACCTGATGGCATTACTGGAGGCCACCAAGATCACCCTGGACAACCGGGAAGAGCTCGTGGTGGATTTATCCCAGGAGCTGGTAGAGAAAGATTTACAGGTGGAACAGCTGACTGACGAGATTCATGAGTTGGAGGAGCTAGTGGGCACCAGGGAGAATACCATCGAGGTCCTCGAGGATCAGCTCCTCAACACCCAGCAGCAGCTAGCAGAGGCTAATGCGCATCTGGACATGCATCACCAAGAGATCCAAAATGCGGAGGCTGACGAGGACGTTGACATTGAGGGAGGAGATGAGCCTGCCTCCAGTGTAGACACCGCTGGCTCAGGGAGACCACCTTCCCCCGAGTCTAGCGTTGCCTCGTTCGCTCACTAGATGCCAGGCTAATACTAGAAGTTGACGATAGTTGGACTCCTCGCCGCTAGCTTAGCTTTTGCACCCTTAGGGTACTAGGCTGGGTAGAGTTGAGTCTTTTGATCTTTGATGTAATCCGTGTTAGAAACTCTTTTGGAGGTTCAGGGATGATTAATGGTAGTTTGAATGTGGACGGAAGGCTTATGTTTTCATTTGTTTTATTTGGAATCTATCAAATTGCTTTAACTTCCCTACCATGTTCGAACCTTAAGCTTGGAGATGTGTTATTGAGCAACCGTGTGATTTTTCAGATGGCTGGGAGAGCGCGCCGTGGTCAGAATGAGCACGTTCCCCCACCGCCACCGCCTCCCACTCTGCAGGAGCTCATGGCCCAGCAGAATGAGATCCTAAGACAGCTAGCTCAGCGTCAGCCACCACCTCAGCATTATGGTGGAGACCATCAGCGTCACCCCGTCGCTGCTACTTACCAGGAGTTTCTCAGCACCCAGCCACCATTGTTTACCAGGACGGAGGACCCACTCGATGCAGATGTGTGGTTGAGGGTGGTAGAATCCAAGTTCCCACTGCTCCATGGGGTTTGCTCAGAGGTCACCAAGGTCAGGTTCGCCACCCAGCAGCTTCGCGGACCCGCAAGGACTTGGTGGGATCATTTTCTTGCTATGCAGCCAGATGGTAGAGAGGTGGAGTGGAGGGAGTTCAAGGCCGCTTTCAGAGGGCATCATATTCCCGCTGGCATCATGGACCGGAAGCTCAATGAGTTTCTGGCACTCACTCAAGGCAGCAGGACAGTGTTGCAATATGCCCAGGCCTTCAATGATTTGTGTCAGTATGCTGGATATCATGCAGATACGGATGAGAAGAAGCGAGACAGGTTCAGGAGGGGGCTCAGCACCAAGCTCCGTGACCGTCTCAACACCGTCAGGGCCAACAGTTACAATGAGTTGGTTAACATGGCTATCTCCCAGGAAGACTGCATCTTGGCTCGACAGGCGGAGAAGAAGAGGAAGACCCCTGTGGCAGGACCCTCATCTCAGCTACAGCGCTTCAGGATTGTGTCTGACTCACAGAGCAGGGGACCTCAGCAGCAGCAAGGGAGGTGGGTGATCAGGCCACCGCAGCAGCAGCAGCAGGCACCCAACCGCGCCCAGTTTCCAGCTCAGAGGAACAATCAGCAGCAGCAGTACCGCCAGGCCAATGATAACAGGTGTTTCACTTGTGGCAGCACTGGGCACTATGCCAAGAATTGCCCCAAGAATCAGCAGAGGCAGGGGCAGAATGTTAACCAGAACCAAGGGAAGAGGCAGAAAGTGCAAGTGAGGCAGGGCAAGCTGAACTTCACTGCAATGGCTGACATCCCAGAGGGAGCACCCGTCATGACTGGTGTCTTTACAGTTTTAAATTTTCCTGCTATTGTTCTTTTTGATTCTGGTGCTTCGCATAGTTTTGTCAGTGCCAAATTTAGTGTCAAGTGCCAGTTGCCCTTTCACCACACCAACGGGGCTATTACCATTTCAACCCCAGGAGGCAGGATTGCCACTAATCAAATCAGCAGGCATGTGCCCATAAAGTTTGGTAGTTTGATAATTAAAACTGACCTTCTTATCTTGGGACTGGATAGTGTGGATATCATCTTGGGAACTGATTGGTTGACCAACCATCAGGCTATATTGGACATTGCAGCCAGAGCCATTGAAATTCATTCCCCTGCTTATGGCGATACTGTTTTGTATTTACCCAACCAGGGTGGTACCCGGTCTTGTGCCTTTGTGATGGCAGAATCCCCAGTAAGGCAGATCCCAGTGGTCTGCGACTACCCCGATGTTTTTCCGGATGAATTGCCCGGAATGCCACCTGACAGAGATGTTGAGTTTGCCATTGAATTACAACCCGGGACTGCTCCTATCTCCAAGAGACCTTATAGGATGCCTCCCGCGGAACTGGCAGAAATGAAGAAACAATTGCAAGAATTGTTGGACAAGGGATTTATTCTTCCAAGCACTTCACCATGGGGATGTCCCGCCTTGTTCGTGAAGAAGAAGGATGAGAGTTGGAGGATGTGTGTTGACTACCGCCCTCTCAATGCGGTGACTATCAAGAACAAGTACCCGTTACCCCGCATTGATGTTCTGTTTGATCAATTGGTAGGAGCCAAGGTATTCTCCAAGATAGACCTTCGCTCGGGCTACCATCAGATCAAGATCCGAACCAGTGACATTCCCAAGACGGCTTTCTCTACCAGATATGGGCTCTATGAGTTTCTGGTAATGTCTTTTGGGCTAACCAATGCCCCGGCTTATTTTTATGTACTTGATGAACTCAGTATTCACGCCAGAATTGGATATGTTCGTGGTTGTTTTCATTGATGACATTCTGGTTTATTCCAAGAACGAAGCGGAGCACACTAAACATCTGCATATCGTGCTTTAGAGACTTCGCGACCATCAGTTGTATGCTAAGTTGTCCAAGTGTGAGTTCTGGCTGAAAGAAATAAAATTCTTGGGTCACACAATTTCTCAGGGTGGGATATCAGTCGACCCTGAAAAGGTACAGGAAGTGATGGACTAGAAACCCCCGACTACAATGAAGCAGATTAGAAGTTTTCTGGGATTAGCAGGATACTACCGACGATTTATTCCGGATTTCTCCAGAATTGCCAAACCAATGACTGAACTGTTGAAGAAGGGAGTCAAATTTGTGTGGAGCCAAAAGTGTGAAGAGGCTTTTCATACCTTGAGGCAACAATTGACAATAGCCCCAGTGCTAGCCCAACCCGACAATACCAAGCCATTTAAAGTTTATTGTGATGCTTCTGGTACAGGATTGGGTTGTGTCTTGATGCAAGATAACCGGGTCATTGCTTATGCTTCCCGAGCCCTCAGACCCCATGAGCAGAACTACCCGACACATGATTTGGAGTTGGCAGCAGTAGTTCATGCCCTCAAGATATGGAGACACTACTTGATGGGAGCTCACTGTAACATTTACACTGATCACAAGAGTCTCAAATACATTTTCACCCAGGCTGATCTGAACATGAGGCAGAGAAGATGGTTGGAATTAATCAAGGACTATGATTTGGAGGTGCATTACCATCCTGGCAAGGCCAATGTTGTGGCGGATGCCTTGAGCCGAAAGGCCCAATGTAATTGCATGAACATGGATGCAAGAATCACCACCTTGTGTGATGAGTTGTGCAAGCTGAACCTGGAAGTTGTTTCTTCCGGTGAATTGAGATATATCGTAGTGGAGCCCACGTTGCAAGAACAAATAGCTCAGGCATAGTTTGGGGATAAGGGTGTTCAGGTCATCAAGGAAATGATCAAGCAGAAGGCAGAAAAATACAAGTGTTTCCGCCAGGACAGCAAGGGAACTTTATGGTTTGAAGATCGATTGGTTGTTCCCAAGAACCCTGAGCTCAGAAAGAAGATATTGGATGAAGCTCACCTATCCAAATTTTCCATGCACCCGGGTAGCAACAAGATGTACCATGATCTCAGACCTCTTTATTGGTGGACCAGGATGAAGAGGGAAATTGCCAAGTACGTCTCAGAATGTGACACTTGTCAGAGGGTAAAAGCTAGTCATTTGAAAGCAGCAGGCCCTTTGCAACCCCTTCCCATACCATCTTGGAAATGGGAGGACGTTTGCATGGACTTCATAGTGGGATTACCCAATACCTCCAGGCACCATGATTCCATATGGGTTATTGTGGACAGATTGACCAAGACTGCTCATTTCTTGCCAGTGCACACCACCCACCGGGCAGAGAAGTATGCGGAGATCTACATCGACCAGATAGTTCGTCTGCATGGGATACCAAGGACTATAATCTCTGATCGAGGAGCACCTTTTGTGGCACGCTTTTGGGAGCAATTACAAGAATCACTTGGGACCCACGTAATCCGAAGCTCAGCGTATCACCCTCAAACAGATGGCCAAACAGAAAGGGTGAACCAGATTTTAGAAGATATGTTAAGGGCTTGTGCACTGCAATATGGGAAGGATTGGGACAAATGCCTTTCCTTGGCAGAGTTTTCTTACAATAACAGCTATCAGTCCAGTCTGAAAATGGCACCTTTTGAGGCTTTGTATGGGAGAAGATGCAGAACCCCGCTAAATTGGTCTCAAGCAGGAGAAAGGGAAATATTTGGGCCAGATTTGGTAATTGAAGCAGAGGAAAAGGTCAGAGTCATCAGGAAGAACTTGGAAGCTGCTTAGGCCAGGCAAAAGAGTTATCATGACGAGAGGCGGAAGCCTCTACAGTTTGAGGTGGGAGATCATGTCTATCTTAAGGTATCACCAACCAAGGGTATCCAGAGATTCGGGATCAAGGGCAAGTTGGCCCCTCGCTACCTTGGACCATATAAGATCAAGGAAATTTGTGGACCCGTAGCTTACCAATTGGAATTGCCACCTTGCATGGCAGCAGTTCACAATGTGTTCCATGTATCTCAGCTGCGGAAATGTGTTCGTCTACCCACTGAAGTGTTACCAGAACTAGACATTGAGATAGAACCAGACTTGTCCTACCAAGAGTACCCCGTCAAGGTATTGGATCAGAAGGAAAGATCAACTCGGGCAAGGTCAATCAAAATGTATAAGATTCAGTGGAGTCATCATTCAGCAGAAGAAGCTACATGGGAGACGGAGGAATTTCTACGCTCTCGCTTCCCCGACTTTCTGCCCAAGGAAATCGGTATGTAACCCCAAAACCCCACCCCCGCCTGCCCTTTGAAGTCAATTATAAGAAAAACTTAGATAATAAGAATAGTCTAAGTTATGGACTTAACTTAAGAAGGGCTTCCTTCTGAAGTTGCAAAGAGGATGACATTCGAAGAACAGTTAAGAAAGTGGAACTTGAGTTTAAGGGAAAAGTAGCACCAACACACCTTCAAAGCATCCCTCCAAGGGACTCTACCTAAAAATCTCGGGACGAGATTCCTTTAAGGGGGGAGGGCTGTAACACCCCAGGTGTTACCATGGCTAGAGCCCACTTTGCTATTGAAGGGTATGAGCACCTGTGGAGGAACTTAATGAATAAAAGCATAAGGGCCTTGGAAAGCTAGAGGTTAACCAAGGATGGTGAGTAACCAAAAGCATTACTCCAGTCTTTGCACACTTATTCTCTGGGATGAGAGGGGAGAAGAACCCTAGACCTCTCTTAAACCCTATCTCCCAAAACCCTAGAAAAGAGGGAAAAGAGAGTGGGCAAGTGTGCAAAACATGAGTAACATTTACCCAAACCTTAAGTAACCTTGTAACCAGCAATTAGGGGAGGGAATTATTACAAAAAGGCCCCTGGTGAAACCCCAAATCAAATCATTAAGTGGAGAGAGAGCTAGAGCTCTCTATTCCTCTCTAAGTCCATTTTTGACCCTAGTTTAAGGATCAGCCGTGTTCACCTTGAAGATGGCATCAAATCCACTTGTGATCTATACCAAAAACGTGGCATACTACCTGGGGCACCCACTGGAAAAAGTTGAGCCCGAGACTCGGACGTTTGACATGCCATGGCATGGCTTTTGTCGCGAAGTGCCCAGTGAGACACACCTGTTTTGGCATCCAAAGATCTCCCTCCCTAGGCCGTATCTGCCCCGACTTCTCACAGTTGAGTGACAGCCCTAGGTGCCAGGAAGAGGTCTGCGCCGAACCTTTGCAAAGATTCGCACGTTTGCGACCTCTGCCGACGTTTGAACACTAGAAGAAACAAACCGCCACGTGTTCGACGCGTTCTGCCGCGCCAGAGCACGCCCGCGCGCGCCCCCGCGAGCCCCGCGCCGCGCCCGAACCAAGCCAGCGCCCTGGTCCGCGTCCGCGCCTATAAAATGCCCAGGAGCCTTGGCCGTACCCCTCCGCACGCGCCCAAGTCTCACCGGAGCTCAGTTCGCCGCCGTCTGCCTGTGCGCGACGTGCCCGCGGCCGCTCGAGCCACTGCCGCCGTAGACCGGCCAGCCCTGCCCTCCACAGTCCCGTCCAACCCTCGGACACGAGTGTGCACCCACCAGTGAAGCTCCCCGAGCGAAGAATCGGGCTCTGCTTCGCCGGAGACGCCGGAACAAGGTCACCGGAATTCACCCGACCGCCGGCAACCGTGGACCGAGGTACACGGTGAGTCTCTCGTTGATTCCTTGCACGGTTAGACTCCTTAGACCTCCATGAAGCTCCCTATGCCCTTGGATTGAACTATACCACCGTGGATAGGCCGGAGCACACGCCGCCGACGAGCTCGCCCGCCTGCGCGAGTGGACCGGGTGATTCCAGCCATCCCCGACGACGAGCCGTACCTCGACGTGATCGCCAGAACCTCCCCGAGCGAACCCTGCCCTTCGCCGGACCTCCCTCGCCGTCGGTAAGCCGCGCCATTCTTTCCTTCTCCGCGGTTACTGTTCCAGTTGGGGGAGGGACCGCGGGTGTGAGGGAGAGAAACCCTGGGGGTTAAGTGTAAAGCCAAAGACTCAAGTGAATAGTGGCGTAAGGACAGATCTGTGAGGTTGGATTCAGTTTAAACCTAGGGGCCTCGGTGCAAACTGCGTTTTCAGAAAAACCTAATTAAAACCTGAGTTAAATTCAAACAGAAACTTTAAAAACCCATAACTTCTGTTTGGTTTATCCAAATTTGGTCAAACTAATTTTGCCAGACTCTAAATAATATAACCTGTCTAAGAAAAATATAAAACCCATAAGTACTAGAGAAAAATATAAGATTCTGATTTATTTTCAGTTTTGGCCAAAAGCTTAATAATAGCAAGAAAAATAGTTGTACTATTTAACTAGGGTTAGAAAAATTTGGAGAAGTTTATATCTACCTACTGACCTAGTTAAAAATGTTAAACCTCTCTGTCCATTACATTAAGTTAGTTTTAACCCCTTATTCCATAATATGCCTAAGGTAAAGAAAAATAGAAAAAGTGTCATAAATACTGAACCAGAGGGAACCCCTATTTTTGTTGAGACACTTAGTTAATATAGTTCACTGGAAAAATATATCATGCCCTGTTGTAGTGTAAAATAAGGAAGCTACCTTTTAAACTAATAAAATAAGGATAACTTAGAAAAACCCTACAAAAATGACCCTAAGGTGAAACCTCCCCAAACCTTAGGATAACTAATGTTTTGATAATAAGAACTTAAGAAAAATCTGAAATCTGTTGTTTGATATTTTTCAAATAACAAGTTAGTTCTAATCACCCTTTTTGCACCAAATTGTAGAAATCCACCATTAATTAACCATCATGTGGCTCTCTGTCATTTTTGGTACAAGAGCTTAGTATCCCTAATAGAGGCCAACAAAAATAACCTTTAGGACAGAATCTACCCCTAACTAAGAGGTGTAGTGTAAAGTGGCCCATTTGCCTAACTATTGTTATTTTTGTTTTATGCCTAGCTTTTATACTTTGAGCCTCAAATTCTTAAAACCAGCTAGGATAACAAGTGACAACCCACTGTAATTTTTATAGAATTTTTGGAAATTTTTAAACTACTATCATAGTTCAAACCCCTACTAGAAACCCTAAATGGAAATTAAGGAGAGGAAAATGGATGATGGAATCTAATATCCTCCTAAGACCTTTATAACTTGTCCACTGAAATCCATAAAGGCAATGCAAATCCAATATGTTATCCTAAAGAGAAAAAAACTAAACCTAAAGGGTAATGAGTCTATATATACCACTCGAAGATGCACATAGCCAGGGAACCCTAAGTAATTCTTGACTTAATTTTAGTGGCTTAATGTTCTTAAATTTTGCATAATCATGACATACATGTTCATTGCATTTCGATAGACTGTAATCTTGCTGATGGAGAGTACGTCCTCGTGCCGGAGCAAGGAGCTGCCCAGGAGGTTGCCCCCGACCCAGCACCAGAGCCTGCACCAGAGGACCTGCCTGCCACTGCTTTGGAAGGCAAGCCCCGGTTTTACGCATAACCTGTTCTATATGATATTTTACTACACTTAATGTTTGTAGGCTTGTATTGTGCACTTAAGTGTAGGAGTTGATTTAAACCCTAGTTGCATGATCTCAGGAATCCTATTGAGATGAATACTAGTATGCTAGGTCGAGTAGCTGCTTTATTAATTAGGATCTCGGTAGAAGTCGAGTGATTTTTCTAGCACTCGCGCGAGGTCAGGAATTGGCTGTATCCACTTTCCTATCATATTGATGTTGGTTTGTGGGCAACAATCCATGGGGATTGGTTGTTCACGGGATAAAAAGTTGATTAAGGATTAAGGTGTGGTACCGTGAGTCAAGCGTTTGAATGTACTAAACACATACCGAGAAATATGGTAAATCGGTAAGCCTAGTACCTGAGTGAACCTGCCCACAGACATACCTCCTCACGCGACCTGAGACGTAGTCTCCCATTCCGGTTATGGTGGGTACAAGTGCGGCCACTGCACGACGGCCAGTCGGGGTCAGTGGGGCATTGTACGCCAAGGCGGTGAGCCCTGATCTGTTGCCAGGGAATCGATGGGGACGGTTGATGTGTGTGGGGACGGAGTGCCCCTACATGTCGTGTGTTTAGGTTTACCTTGCAAGGATAAAAACTCGATTCGAATCGTCTGCTTCTCGCAGCTAATGAGACTGCTTGATCCATGCTGCTACATTGAGTAACAAGTGGAACTGGTTGAGATGATACAAACTGTTGAATGCTAAAAATGCTTGCTACTATGTATGAATAGATAGTACACTTTTAGCCTTAAGAGAGTCACACTTAATTTTGATTAAGTTAAAATCTTGATTTAGAAACTCAGCTAGTGCTTTTGGCAACCGAACCCCACAGCCAAACAGCTGCATGTCTAGAGGTAGAGGAGTATAGACTCCTCACACCGGGTAAGTCTAGCTGAGTATTAGTATACTCAGCCTTGCTTGTGGCATAATTTTTACAGGTTCTCTGGAGGACATGGTTGCTGGAGTGACTTGGCCATCCACCCTGCCACCGGGTTGGACTGTCGAGTGGGACCCTGCCTCGGCTGAGGAGGAGCATGAGGAGTGATGGGATAGGCTTCCCCATCTCTCCATTTATTTATCGTTAGTTTATTTCCGCTGCACTCCAAAACAATGATGGTTACTTTTGCGAAAACTCCGATGGTGACAATGGTGATGTAATAATTTAATACTCTTCCATGCATGGTTTTATGCTTTATTGTATTTGCTCTGTGACTCACCATCGAGTGAGACTGTGGTACTTGATCCTGTCAGTGGCCGTGTCGGACTAGATCCGAGGGATTGACAGGTTATTCCCATTTAAGTGTGGTCTAGCCTCTAAGGCCGGACTTAGGCACTTAAGTTGGAATAATTCGGGCGGTTCCGCCACAGTCATCACCGTCGGGCCCACATACCGACACGCGTACGAATGCGATGTGGAGTGCGTGGAGTACGCCGAGGCCCTCGCCGAATCCGAGGCCCTCATCGCTGACCTGGAGAGCCTCTCTAGGGAGGCGCCCGACGTGAAGCGCCACGCCGGCAACTTCGAACCAGCAGAGACGGTCAAGTCCGTCCCTCTCGACCCCTGCAACGACGCCTCCAAGCAGATCCGGATTGGTTCCGAGCTCGACCCCAAATAGGAAGCAGTGCTCGTCGACTTTCTCCACGCAAACGCCGACATTTTCGTGTGGAGTCCCTCGGACATGCCCGGCATACCGACCCGTGAAGCAACCTCTGCGCCGATTCGACGAAGAAAAGCGCAGAGCCATAGGCGAGGAGATCCACAAGCTACTGGCGGCCGGGTTCATCAAAGAGGTATTCCATCCCGAATGGCTTGCCAACCCTGTGCTTGTGAGAAAGAAAGGGGGGAAATGGCGGATGTGTGTAGACTACACTGGTCTAAACAAAGCATGTCCGAAGGTTCCCTACCCTCTGCCTCGCATCGATCAGATCGTGGATTCCACTGCTGGGTGCGAAACCCTGTCCTTCCTCGATGCCTACTCAGGGTATCATCAGATCAGGATGAAAGAGTCCGACCAGCTCGCGACTTCATTCATCACACCCTTCGGCATGTACTGCTATGTTACAATGCCGTTTGGTTTGAGGAATGCGGGGGCAACGTACCAGCGATGCATGAACCATGTGTTTGGCGAACACATCGGCCGAACGGTCGAGGCCTACGTCGATGACATCGTAGTCAAGACGAGGAAGGCATCCGACCTCCTTTCCGACCTTGAAGCGACGTTCCGATGTCTCAAGGCGAAAGGCGTGAAGCTTAATCCCGAAAAGTGTGTCTTCAGGGTCCCCCGAGGCATGCTCTTGGGGTTCATCGTCTCTGAGCGGGGCATCGAAGCCAACCCGGAGAAGATTGCAGCCATCACCAGCATGGGGCCAATCAAGGACTTGAAAGGCGTACAGAGGGTCATGGGATGTCTCGCGGCTCTGAGCCGCTTCATCTCCCGCCTCGGCGAAAGTGGTCTGCCTCTATACCGCCTCTTAAGGAAAGCTAAGTGCTTCGCTTGGACCCCCAACGCCGAGGAAGCCCTCGGGAACCTGAAGGCACTCCTCACGAACGCGCCCATCTTGGTGCCCCCCCGCTGCAGGAGAAGCCCTCTTGATCTACGTCGCCGCAACCACCCAGGTGGTTAGCGCCGCGATCGTGGTTGAGAGATGAGAAGAAGGGCATGCATTGCCCGTCCAGAGACCAGTCTACTTCATCAGTGAGGTACTGACCAAGACCAAGATCCGCTACCCACAAATCCAGAAGCTGCTGTACGCGGTGATCCTGACACGGCGGAAGTTGCGACACTACTTCGAGTCTCATTCGGTGACTGTGGTGTCTTCCTTCCCCCTAGGAGAGATCATCCAGTCCCGAGAGGCCTCGGGTTGAATTGCGAAGTGGGCGGTGGAGATCATGGGCGAGACGATCTCGTTCGCCCCTCAGAAGGCCATCAAGTCCCAGGTCTTGGCGGACTTCGTGGCTGAATGGGCCGACACCCAGCTCCCGACGGCTCCGATCCAACCGGAGCTCTAGACCATGTTTTTCGATAGGTCGCTGATGAAGACGGGGGCCGGCGCAGGCCTCCTCTTCGTCTCGCCCCTCGGGAAGCACCTACGCTACGTGCTACGCCTCCACATCCCGGCGTCCAACAACGTGGCTGAGTACGAGGCTCTGGTAAACGGGTTGCGAATCGCCATCGAGCTAGGGGTCCGACGCCTCGACGCTCGCGGTGACTCGCAGCTCGTCATCGACCAAGTCATGAAGAACTCCCACTGCCGCAACCCGAAGATGGAAGCCTACTGCGATGAGGTTTGGCGCCTGGAAGACAAGTTCTACGGGCTCGAGCTCAACCACATCGCCCGACGCTACAACGAGACTGCGGACGAGCTGGCTAAAATAGCCTCGGGACGAACAACAGTTACCCCGGACGTATTCTCCCGAGACCTGCATCAACCCTCCGTCAAGACCGAGGACACGCCCGAGCCCGAGGCACCTTCGGCTCCGCCCGAGGCACCTTCGGCTCCGCCCGAGGCACCCTCGGCTCAGTCTGAGGTACCCTTGACCCAGACCGAGGTACCCTCGACACGGTCCAAGGTACCCTCGGCCCAGCCCGAGGTACCCTCGGCCCCCGAGGGTGAGGCACTGCGCGTCAAGGGGAACCGAGCGAGGTCACGCCTAATCAAAGCTGGCAGACCCCGTACCTACAATATCTCCATCGAGGGGAGCTGCCCCTCGACCAAGCCGAAGCTCGGCGGGTGGCGCGGCGCGCCAAGTCCTTCGTCTTGCTAGGAGATGGGAAGGAGCTCTACCACCATAGCCCCTCAGGCATCCTCCAGCGATGCATTTCCATCGTCGAAGGCCAGGAGCTCTTGCAAGAGATACACTCTGGGGCTTACGGCCATCACGTAGCACCTCGAACCCTCATTGGAAACGCCTTCCGACAAGGATTCTACTGGCCGACGGCGGTGGCCGACGCTACTAGAATTGTCCGCACCTGCGAAGGGTGTCAGTTCTACGCAAGGCAGACCCACCTGCCCGCTCAGGCTCAACAGACCATACCCATCACCTGGTCGTTTGCTGTGTGGGGTCTGGACCTCGTTGACCCCTTGCAGAAGGCACCCAGGGGCTACACGCACCTGTTGGTCGCCATCGATAAATTCTCCAAGTGGATCGAGGTCCGACCCCTAAACAGCATTAGGTCCGAACTGGCGGTGGCGTTCTTCACCAACATCATCCATCGCTTTGGGGTCCCGAACTCCATCATCACCGACAACGGTACCCAGTTCACCGGCAGAAAGTTCCTGGACTTCTGCGAGAATCACCACATCCGAGTGGACTGGGCTGCCGTGGCTCACCCCATGACGAATGGGCAAGTGGAGCGGGCTAACGGCATGGTCCTGCAAGGACTCAAGCCTCGGATCTACAACGACCTCAACAAGTTCGGCAAGAGGTGGATGAAGGAACTCCCCTCGGTGGTCTAGAGTCTGAGGACAACGCCGAGCCGGGCCACGGGCTTCACACCATTCTTTCTAGTCTATGGGGCCGAGGCCATCTTGCCCACAGACTTGGAATACGGTTCCCCGAGGGCGAGGGCCTACACCAACCAAAGCAACCGAGCCAACCGAGAAGACTCACTGGACCAGCTAGAGGAGGCTCGGGACATGGCCTTACTACACTCGGCGCGGTACCAGCAGTCCCTGCGACGGTACCACGCCCGAGGGGTTAGGTCCCGAGACCTCCAGGTGGGCGACCTGGTGCTTCGGCTGTGACAAGACGCCCGAGGGCGGCACAAACTCACGCCTCCCTGGGAAGGGCCGTTCGTCATCGCCAAGGTCCTGAAGCCCGGAACATACAAGCTGGCCAACAGCTAAGGCGAGGTCTACAGCAATGCCTGGAACATCCAACAGCTACGTCGCTTCTACCCTTAAGATGCTTTCAACTTGCTCGTATACCTCGTTCACACACCAAGTCTGGTCGCCAAGGAAGGGTCAGCCTTGCCTCGGCAAAGCCCGACCCTCCCTTGGGGGCTAGAAGGGGGCAAACCCCTCTGCGTCAAAATTTTCCTCGAAAAAAGAAAAAAATCTTTTCTGCCAGAATGCCATTCGTGCTCTTCGACTACTTCAAAAGTGGATCCTTAAAACGACGGAGTACACGTAAGCAGCCAAGGCTGACCGAGTCGAGGGACTCCTACACCTCCGGGATACGGATACCTCACTCATCACCTTCTGTGATAAGTAACTCGCGTTCGGATAAGTGACTCCACGGACCGAACAAGTCTTCATGCTCGAGAGCTCCTCTGCCGAAATGATTTTTCGGGCCTTCTCGACTACGTCGGTAACAGAACCCTCTGGACGAGTAAGAGCGTGCATAAGCGGCAAGGCCGACCGAGCCGAGGGATTCCTACGCCTCCGGGATACGGATACCTCACTCATCGTCTTCCGTGAAAAGCAACTCTCGCCCGCACGAACAATTCTGTTACCGACAAATGAGTCCGGATACTCAAAACAAGAGGAAAAGAAAACGCGGCTTTACAACACGACGATGGTGTGTCTAGGCCTCGGCGGCCGCAGAAAACACACGCACACTACAAGACAACCTGATCCTGCAGGCTCGGACGTCGACAACCGAAGGGGGCAGCAGCACCCTCGGCATCAACTACACCTTCGGCGGGGTCTGACCTAGCCTCGGACGGCGACGCGGTCGGAGGGCCCCCACTCTGAAGGACGACATCAGCACCACGCCCAGGCCATCGCCGCCAGGGTCTTCCTCGAGAATCCGGCCCGAGCAGGCGGCTCGGCCGGCCACCCCGAGGCCTCGGCCAGCTGACCCCCAAAGACATCAGCTCGGTTTGTGGCCTCGGCAGCTCAACCCCATCGTCGTTTCCGCCAGTGGACGACCCGGCCAAGCTCTGGCCAACTACACCTCCTTTTCGAAGCCAACTCTGCCTCCGTCCGTGCTGACACCGCTACCTCCGGCTTCAGCTCATCGA
This sequence comes from Zea luxurians, assembly GCA_029449295.1. Classification (NCBI taxonomy): domain Eukaryota; kingdom Viridiplantae; phylum Streptophyta; class Magnoliopsida; order Poales; family Poaceae; genus Zea; species Zea luxurians. The sequence goes on from JAOPSE010001231.1 coordinate 145,692, forward strand.
AGGGCGGCCGAAGGGTTCCTTTAACTAAGCAAGAGGGGCCTCGGACAGCAAGGCCGACCGAGCCAAGGGACTCCTACCCCTCCGGGATACGGATACCTCGCTCGTCACCTTTGCACGAGGCAACTCACGCTCGGTGAAGCGGTTCAGATAATCGACAAGGCGAGTCTTAGTGCTCGAAATGAAGAAAAAACACGGCTCCACGCCAAAGATACATACATGTTCAGGCCTCGACAGCCACAATGAACAAAACACCGGCACTCAAGGTGCCATTACAAACCGAGCTCTGGTTCCGTCTCCGCGAGAACGAACAACCCCCCAAGATTGGGGGGCCCGCGGAGCAATTGAGGGCCGACGGCTGGCCCGCCGCCGCCCGATCCGGCAACAGCGACAACGACCTCCGCCCCGGGCGACGAAGCAGCTTCAGCAACGGCTTCGGGGCGGGCAGGGCTCTCGTTCACCGAGAACGAGAACCAGCCATTCAAGCCAGGAGACGGAGGCCCAGGGGTGCGGGCGGAGTTGGCAATCTCGTCGGTAGAGAAGCCTTCTCCGGCTGCCACCGCCTCAACACCGCGCCAGCGGGCGCCGGACGCCTCAAAGCGCACCGGCAGGTCCTCGCCTTCGCCGGAGCCGCCCAGAACATGAGCGCCGCTCTCGCGGCACACGACGTGCTGGGCGACCCACTGACGCGGCTGTCGGCGCGAGGAAGGCCTGGACGTGGCCGGCCCGCACGCGGCGCGACCATCGTCCGGACGGAGGACGGAATGCTGCACCCTGGCTGAGCAGCGGCGGTCCGCTTACCCCGGCGTGGCTGAGGGACGCCTCCGCTGAGCTGGAAGATGCCTTTCTCCCCCGGACGCCGGGGGAAGAAAAGGGTTACCGACCCACGTGGAGGCGGCCCCCCGACTGGCCTCACCCTCCGCCCCAGCAAGGACGATGAAGGTCCTTGAAGCCGAGGGCGGGGCAGAGGCCACAGCCCGGTTCGCTCCTCCCCACCATCAAGCTGGTGGTCACCGTCTTGGGTGACCACCGGCGAAGGGATGCAGCCGGGCTGCATGATGAAAATCCTTGAAGCCGAACGATGGCCGAAAGGTACCAACTTCCACGAAGTTGCGTTCCTCCGACGACAAGGCGGAAGGATTGCAGGCGTCCCCCATCCGGGGGCTCGGAAGGTGGAAAGGCACGATGCATGAGGGGAGCGAGAAGGACATGGTTGCCCTCCAAGGGGGTCGCCCGCCCTTTTAAAGGCGACTCTCCCCACTTGCGCCCTCAACCGTTGCGGGTCGAGTCTTCTCCAACACGCTCCAAGATTCTCCCCCCCACGGCGCGGGGGCTGGCTCCCACACATCATGCAAGCCGGTCCAGGGGAGAAGAAGCCAAACCGCCAAGCGCGCTCGGTGCATGCAACCACCCAGCGGTTACAAGCACTCCTCCACTTTCGCCCAGACCAACGGGTGAAAGGGCGAACAGCCATGCAGGCGGCATGCAACCATGCCAAGTGGGCGCGCCCCTTCGACTCCAACGAGCCCAGCATGGAGGTCCAAGCCCACGCGTCATGCAACCGGCACGCCGGTTTCTACGTGTGAGCAACTACACCGCCACTCACGCCACTACCGCGCCCCATCGACTGTGGAGTTAATACCGCGACTCGAGGCAACCCTACAGTGCTAGCCGAGCGTGACGGTCAAATGCGGTCAAAATTGGGCCGGCAGTAATGGCGGTGACAGGCGGGCAGAAGCAGTGGTCACGTCGTCAGCCAAGCTCACGTCCCATCCAGGGGCAGCGGGGGAGCCCTCTCTCACGGCGTGAAGACGGCGCGCCCGTGATCCGTTCCTCGAACGGCGCCCACATGCGCAACGACCGCCTCGTGAACCACTTGCCCCGTCGCATTAACTCCGCGGTAGGACAGGCGGCGCCTCAGGCGGGAGAAGCAAGCGACGCTTCGCCTTCGCCATAATGACCGCGTCGAAAAAAGGTATGCTGCGTCATTCGATTTCGTGTCCTTTTCCTTTTCCTCTTTCTCTCTCTTACAATAGGGACCGGGAAAGGGGGATACCCCGAAAAGGACCCTTCTCCGTGAAGGAAACAGGCTCCGAGCCTCCCTACTGATCAGAGGTTCGAAGGCCGGCCCCTCGGAGGGGTTCAACGGCCGCCTCAGATCGATTGGGTTGTGCACCCACTACTGGTCAGGGGTTCGATGGCCGGCCCCTCCAAGGGTTCAACGGCTGCCTCAGGCCACTCGGGCTCCGCGCCCACTACTGATCAGGGGTTCGTAGGCTGGCCCTCGAAGGGTTCACAGTCGCCTCAGACACAGAGCGAGGGATGACCCTGGGTACGTTCGATACATAACCAAGGCTCGGGCTACGCTCCCGAGGTACCCTAGGTCATTTCCGAGACCAGCGGGAACGATCTTGTAACGGAATCCCATCAGAGGGAGGCATCGAGCCCTCGGACCCCGTCGACAGGGGACCGGGTCCGGCAGATCACCCGCAGGTACTTTTGGGCGCGCCCCAGGGCCTCTAGCCCACCCCTAACAAATGGGGCACGAACGTCCGCTCGGATTACACGCCAGCAGCTCACCGGAAACACCATGTTCGGCGCCCTCCGAGGACAACATGGCGCTTTCCCCCCCCCCCCTCCTCCTTGCGGAAAGGCGACGCAGGGGCGTATGTAAAAAAGATGAGTCTGTCCTTGACCGTCCTCTTGCCCTGTGCAGAGGCTCGAGGGCTGCTCTCGCAAACCCGGCTCTGGCCAAGCCGTTGACCGCGTCAACACACCAGCCCGAGACCTTGGGACCCGACCGTGCACTCGGGCTACGGCCAGCTCGCATCAGGGAACAACTAGACCAACCGAAGTGTTGCGAAACGCACTAAGACCTCGAAGGAGTAAAACTACTCCTCCGAGGCCTTGGGGGCTACACCCGGCGGGTGCGCTCGCGCGCACCCACCAGAACAGAATGCAACCGAAAAAGGCTGGTCCCCTTGCAAAAAAGTGCGGCAAAAGCCTCCAAGCGAGTATTAGTACTCCCTTGGAGGCTCGGGGGCTACTGTCGGGGACCATAATTAGGGGTACCCTCAAGACCCCTAAATCTCAGCTGGTAACCCCCATCAGCACAAAGCTGCAAAGGCCTAATGGGTGCGATTAAGTCAAGGATCGGTCCATTCAAGGGACACGATCGTGCCTCGCCCGAGCCTAGCCTCGGGCAAGGGAAGCCGACCCCGGAGAACCTATGTCTCGCCCGACGACCCCCCTCCAGCAACGGGCACACTATCGGCCCGCCCGAGGCCCAGTCTTCACCGAGAAGCAACCTTGGCCACATCGCCATGCCGACCGACCAAATCGCAGGGGCATTTAATGCAAAGGTGGCCTGACACCTTTATCCTGACGCACGCCCTCCAGTCGATAGAGCCGAAGTGACCGCAGTCACTTCGCCGCTCTACTGACCGATCTGACAAGAGGACAGCGCCACCTGCGCCGTTCTGACTGCTGAGCCACCTGACAGAGTGAAGCTGACAGCAGCCAAGGCCGGCCTCGGGCGTCATAGGAAACTCCGCCTCGCCCGACCCCAGGGCTCGGACTCGGGCTCAGCCCCGAAAGACGGCGAACTCCACTCCGCCCGACCCAGGGCTCGGACTCGGGCTCAGCCCTAGAAGACGGCGAACTTCGCTCCGCCCGACCAGGGCTCGGACTCGGGCTCAGCCCCGGAAGACGGCGAACTCCGCACCGCCCGACCCAGGGCTCGGACTCGGGCTCAGCCCCGGAAGATGGCGAACTCCGCTCCGCCCGACCCAGGGCTCGGACTCGGACTCAGCCCCGGAAGACGGCGAACTCCGCTTCGCCCGACCCAGGGCTCGGACTTGGGCTCAGCCCCAGAAGACGACGAACTCCGCTTCGCCGACCCTAGGGCTCGGACTCAGCCATGGCCTCAACCGACAGTCTCCGCCTCGCTCGACCCAGGGGCTCGGACTCGACCACGGCCACGGAAGACAGACTCGACCTCGACCTCGGAGGAGCCTCCACATCACCCAACCTAGGGCACGGACCGACCACGTCGACAGGAGGCGCCATCATTACCCTACCCCGAGCTGACTCAGGCTACGGGGAACAAGACCGGCGTCCCATCTGGCTCGCTCCGCCAGATAGGCAATGATGGCGCCCCGCACGCTCTGTGACGACAGCGGCTCTCGGCCCCCATACGGAAGCAAGAGGACGTCAGCAAGGACTCGACAGCCCCGACAGCTGTCTTTCCGCCAGGCTCCAGCGCTCCTCCGACGACCACGACACCACACGAACCGGGTGCCAAAACCTCTCCGGCTGCCACGATGGCATGTACTTAGGGCGCTAGCTCCCCACCGCTAGACACGTTAGCACATTGCTACACTCCCCATTGTACACCTGGATCCTCTCCTTACGCCTATAAAAGGGAGGACCAGGGCCCTCTTACAGAGGGTTGGCCCACGCGGAGAAGGATGGGACGGCGCTCGTGCAAGGCCGCTCGCTCCCACTCCCGCGTGGACGCTTGTATCCCCCTACTGCAAGCGCACCCGATTCAGGCGCGGGGCTAACACGAAGGCCGCGGGATCCACTCTCTCACGCCTGCCTCCCTCCGGCTGCTTCCTTTCCCCCCTTCGCGTTCCACCTCGCGTCGACCCATCTGGGCTGGGGCACGCGGCGAAAATTCACTCGTCGGTCCAGGGACCCCCCAGGTTTCGAAACACCGACAGCAGCTACTCGACCTAGCATACTAGTATCCATCTCAAAGGGAATCCTGAGTTCATGCAACTAGGGTTTCAGTCAACTCCTACACTTAAGTGCACAGTACAAGCCTACATACATTAAGTGTAGTAAAATAGCATATATAAACGGTTATGCATAAAACCGGGGCTTGCCTTCCAAAGCTAGGGCAGGCAGATCCTCGATGGCAGGCTCTGGTGCTCGATCCGGGGCTACCTCCTGAGCAACTCCTTGCTCTGGCACAAGGATGTACTCTCCGTCCGTGAGGTTGCAATCTATCGAATGCAATGAATAAGATATATGTATGCTATGATATGCAGAGTTTAGTAACTATTATGCATAGCGAAGAAAAAGCTAAGTTAGTTGATAACTTAGGGTTTCCTCGTTATAAGAAACTCTTAGTGGTTTATGCTTAGAAATTTAGGTTTGCGGTTTTGTTTAGAGGCAAACATAGTGGATTAAGGCTTGGATTGCCCTTTAACGGTTCTATTAGGTATTTAAGGGTTTTGCTGATTTGGTCAAGGTAACATTAATCTCCACTACTAATTTCCTTTCTTTATTTGCCTGTTTTATGCTATTAATGGTGGGTTTGAACTACAACAATGAATTAAAAATTTCCAAAAATTCTGAAAAAAATACAGTGGGTTAATATTGGTCACCGTAGTCTGTCCTATAAATTTGAGGTCAAAAATAAATAGATTATGCCCTGAACAAAAATAACAAAAGTTGGGGCAGAGGGGTTACCTTGCACTACAACTCTTACCTAGGTGTGGGTTCTGTACCAAGAATTATTTTTGCTGGTATCAATGGGTAATAACATGCTTCTGTAACAAAAATCACAGGGGGTTACTTAGTGGTTATTTAGCTATGATTTTCTAAAGTTTAAAGCCAAAAAGACCCTTATAACTAACTTGTTATTTGAAAAATATCAAACAACACAACTTCTATTTTTCCTAGGTTCTTCTTAGCACAAGAATAGTCATTCCTAAGGTAGGGGTGTTTTCTCCTTAAGATTATTTTCTGATGATTTTTCAAAGTTTTCCCTGTTTTCCATGAATAAATGTGAGTGCAATATCTTTTCACTTGACTATGATTCAACAAATTTTTCTTGTGGACTATATCACTTAGGCAAGCTAGGAAAAATATGGTTGCCCCCTGGTGCACATTTTCAACCCCTTTTCTTTATTTTCTTATGTTTGAGCATAAACAAGGTTTAGTGGATAAATCTTTCTTACCCTTGTATACTGGGGTGTTTATCAATTTTAGACAATGTAACTACTAGGTTAGTGTCTCCACTATTTTTCTCAACCCTGGTCTAACAATATTTTTATTTTTCCTTTTATTAATGAATTTTGGGCATTTTTCTTATTTAATTCAAAACTCTATAAAACTTTACAGGAACTATGGGGTCTATTATTTTTGCCTGAAAGTTTATATTTCACAAAGTCTAGCAAATTTGGTTTCACTAATTTTGGATGATTATTCTTCAAGTTATGCATTTATTAAGTTCTCTGCAATATATAAAAGAAAAGTAAATTCGAAATGCAAAAGAAATGCGGATTTGCGCTGAAGTCCCTGGTTTTCTCCCCCTTTTCTCTCACAAAACAGCCCTCGGTCTACTATTTGCATGAGTCACTGACCTTGCACAAAACCCCCTGGACTTAACCTAAACCTAACCCGCGCTCCCTGGCTGACTGAAACAGTGACCGTGGCAGAGATTACGGCGGCGCGGCTTACCGGCGGCAGCAGAGGTCTGGCGGGGTGGTCAGTGACGTCGGGGAGGTCACGGCGGTCACGTTGGTGTGCGGGTCGGCGTCGGAGGTAGTCAGAGCTGCTCTGGCCACGAGCGCAGGCGGCGGAGGTCGTCGGCGGCTCCTGCTCCGACCAAACTAGAGCGGTAGGGTTCAATTAAAGTGCACGAGGAGCTCCATGGGGTGATGTAGAGGCCATGTGCGCAAGGAATTGAGAAATGGTCCAGTGGCTTACTAGGTCCACGTGCTCTGGCGGGGTTATGAACTCCGGCGAGCGTGATTGCCCTGTTCCGGTGGGGCTGGGCCTCGGCTCAAGCTCGGGAAAGCTTCATGGCCTTTTGCGGAAGCTATCCGAGGGCTCGGATCGAGCAGAGGTGGATGGGAAAGGGTTTGGCCACGGTGGTTGCCCTCGGGCGGCTCTAGCGGGTCGTAGGGAGGTTGCCGGAGCTGCGGGCGAGCTCGGGAGAGTTAGGCGTGGTACAGAGGAGGCAACAAGGAAGATGGCCGTGCACTAGGGTGGGTTTTATAGCCGTGGCATGGGTGTGGGCACGGGGCGGCCGAGGGCGCGTGGGGGGTTCGCGTGTGGGCGTGCTCTGGGCGCGCCCCCGAGTGTCAGCCCACGTCGAACACGTGGGGGTTTACTTCTGCCAAGGTTCAACGACCGATTTGGTCGACTTAGCGTGCAGATCTTAACAAAACCCCCATGTACGGTCTCTTCTCTGCACCAAATCCTACCTTTTCAATGTGAGTTCCAAGCAAAGATATGGTCTGGGTAGAGAGATATGGGGGTGAGAAGTTGGCTCTGTCCGAACTGTCCACACCGAGACAAAAGCCATGCCAAGTCGTGTCAAATGACTTAGGTTGGGTTCAAACTTTTCCAGGGTGTTCTAGGGGTCTTTAGGCGCCATTTTGTCAATTGGGCCATAAGGTTTTGAGTTTGGGAAAAAGATGAACATGTGTGATCTTTGAAAGAGGGTCGGTTTTGAACTTGAGAAAAACCTGATTTTTCTTTTATGTCTTACTCTTTGGAGACCTTTTTGGGGTTTTTCTGAATCCTTTTTGGGGTCACTCTCTTTCTATGTTTTATATGGTATTAAGTGTACTACAACTTTCATAATTAGTCCAAGTCATGACAATGTGATTTACATAGACTTTTTGCCATAATCCCCTCTAGGGCTCCATTTGCCTATAAGGGATTTGAATTAGGGTTTGGGTCATTCCCCTCTCTTTAGTGCATGATAAGGCCAAGGCATGACTTCTAAGATGGGTTACATCTACTTAAGATCATGACCCCCATGTTTGGTGTCTTTTGCTCAAATTTAAACCACATGTGATGATGGGTTCATTAGTGTATGCTTAAGTGAAAACCCTGAGTAACACCTGGGGTGTTACAGCCCTCCCCCCTTAAAGGAATCTCGCCCCGAGATTGTGGGTGGGGATCCTTTAGAGGGTACCCAGAAGATGGGTCTGTGTGATGTGGATTCTTTAAGCCAAGTTTCTCTAATTAACTACTCTTCGAATGTCATCCTCTTTGCAACTTCAGAAGGAAGTCCTTTTTAAGTTATTTTCAAGGCTTACTATCCCTTTAATATCTAAGTTTTTCTTATATTTAGATTCAAAGGGCAGGTGGGGGTGGAGTTTTTGGATTACGTACCGACTCCTTTGGGCAGAAAGTCGGGGAAGCGAGAACGTAGAAAATCCTCAGTCTCCCATGTAGCATTCTCTTCTGTGTGGTGACTCCACTGAACTTTATACATCCTGACTGTTCTTGCCCGCGTTGATCTCTCTTTTTGATCCAATACCTTGACAGGGTGCTCTTGATAAGACAAGTCCGGTTCTATCTCCAATTCTGGTTCAAGTAGTACTTCCGTGGGTAAGCGGACACACTTACGTAACTGAGATACGTGGAACACATCATGAACTGCTGACATGTGGGGTGGCAACTTCAATTGATATGCCACAGGTCCACAAGTCTCCTTGATCTCATAGGGCCCAATGTAGCGAGGAGCTAACTTGCCCTTGATTCCAAATCTCTGAACACCTTTGGTAGGTGACACTTTAAGGTAAACATGATTTCCCACTTCAAACTGTAGAGGCTTCCTTCTCCAGTCATGATAGCTCTTTTGCGTGGCCTGAGCAGCTTCTAGGTTCTTCTTAATGATTCTGACCTTTTCTCTGCTTCACGTACTAGGTCAGGTCCAAATATTTCCCTCTCTCCAGCTTGAGACCAATTTAGCGGTGTCCTACACCTCCTCTCATACAAGGCTTCAAAAGGTGCCATCTTTAAACTGGACTGGTAGCTGTTATTATAAGAGAACTCTGCCAATGAAATACACTTGTTCCAATCCTTTCCATAGTTTAGCACACATGCCCTCAACATGTTTTCCAAAATCTAATTCACCCTTTCTGTCTGACCATCTGTTTGAGGGTGGTATGCTGAGCTCCTGATTACATGGGTCCCAAGTGACTCTTGCAATTGCTCCCAGAAACGTGCTGCAAATGGTGCTCCTCTGTCAGACACAATAGTCCTTGGTATTCCATGCAGACGAACTATCTGGTCAATATAAATTTCTGCATACTTCTCTGTCTGGTGGGTGGTATGTACTGGCAAGAAATGCGCTGTTTTGGTCAACCTATCCACAATGACCCAAATAGAATCGTGGTGTCGGGAGGTATTGGGCAATCCCACGATAAACTCCATGCAAATGTCCTCCCATTTCCATGATGGTATGGGAAGGGGCTGTAAGGTGCCTGCCACCTTCAAATGGCTGGCCTTGACTCTTTGGCAAGTGTCACACTCAGATATATACTTAGCAATTTCCCTCTTCATTCTGGTCCACCAGTACAAGGATCTGAGATCATGATACATCTTGTTGCTGCTGGGATGCATGGAGAATTTAGAAAGGTGAGCTTCATCCAATATTTTCTTTCTAAGCTTGGGGTTCTTGGGAACAACCAATCGGTCTCCAAACCATAGAAATCCTTTGTTGTCCTGACGGAAGCATTTGTATTTGTCCACCTTTTGTTCGATCATTTCCTTAATGACTTGAACACCCTTGTCACCAATCTGTGCCATGACTATTTGCTCATGTAAGGTGGGCTCTACTGCAATATAACTTAAAGTACCGGAAGGAATGACTTCAAGGTTCAATTTGTATAACTCATCACATAGAGTGGCGATCTTAGAGTCCATGATCATACAGTTGCACTGGGCCTTCCGACTTAAAGCATCTGCCACAACATTGGCTTTGCCAGGATGGTAATGTACTTCCAAATCATAGTCCTTGATTAATTCTAACCATCTTCTCTGTCTCATATTAAGATTAGCCTAAGTGAAGATATACTTGAGACTCTTATGATCAGTATAGATATTACAATGAGCTCCCATCAAGTAATGTCTCCAAATCTTGAGAGTATTAACTACGGAGCCAATTCCAGATCATGTGTGGGGTAGTTCTGCTCATGGGGTCTGAGTGCTCGGGAGGCATAAGCAATGACTCTGTTGTCTTGCATCAAGACACATCCCAATCCAGTACCTGAAGCGTCACAATAAACCTCGAAAGATTTGTGTTGTCCGGTTGAGCTAACATGGGTGCTGTTGTCAAATGTTGCCTTAGTGCATGAAAGGCATCCTCACATTTCTGGCTTCATTCATACTTGACTCCTTTCTTCAACAATTCAGTCATTGGCTTGGCAATCCGGGAGAAATCCGGAATAAATCGCCGATAATACCCTGCTAATCCCAGAAAGCTCCGAATCTGTCGTACAGTGGTAGGAGGTTTCCAATTCATCACTTCTTGTACTTTCTCAGGATCAACTGATACCCCATCTCGAGAAATGGTATGACCCAGAAATTTTATCTCCTTCAGCCAGAACTCACATTTAGACAGCTTAGCATATAAACGATGATCGCGCAGTCGCTGAAGTACGATATGTAGATGCTTAGTATGCTCGACTTCATTCTTTGAATAGACCAATATATCATCGATGAAGACTACCACAAATTTGTCTAGCTCTGGCATAAAAACTGAGTTCATCAAGTACATGAAATAAGCCGGGGCATTGGTCAGCCCGAAGGACATTACCAGGTACTCATAAAGCCCATATCTGGTAGAAAAAGCCTTCTTGGGAATGTCACTGGCCCTGATCTTGATCGGATGGTAGCCTGAACGAAGATCTATCTTGGAGAATACTTTGGCTCCCACCAACTAATCAAACAATACATCGATGCGGGGCAATGGATACTTGTTCTTGATGGTTCCCGCATTGAGTGGGCGGTAATCGACACACAATCTCAGACTCTCGTCTTTATTCTTCACAAATAAGGCGGGACATCCCCATGGTGAAGTACTTTGGCGAATGAATCCCTTGTCCAAAAATTCTTGCAACTGCTTTTTCAATTTTGCCAACTCTGCTGGCGGCATCCTATAGGGTCTCTTAGATATAGGGGCAGTTCCGGGTTGCAGTTCAATTGCGAACTCTATGTCTCTGTTGGGTGGCATCCCTGGCAATTCATCCAGAAAAACATCTAGGTATTCATAGACCACTGGAATCCTTTCGACGGGTGACTCTATCATGGTGAAGGCACAGGATCGGGTACAACCCTGGTTTGGCAAATATAATGTAGTTTCGCCACAAGTAGGGGAGTGAATCTCAATGGCCCTTGCCGCAATATCAAGTACTGCCTGATGCCTGGATAACCAGTCGGTTCCCAATATGATGTCCACACTATCCAAACCCAAAATGAGGAGGGTGGTTCTAATCACAAGACTACCAAATTTTATAGGCACCTGCCAGTTGATTTGATAGGTGGCAACCCTGCCTCCTGGTGTTGAAATTGTAATACCCCCACTGGTATGATGGAAAGGTAACTGGCATTTGGCACTAAATTTTGTACTGATAAAACTGTGTGATGCACCAGAATCAAAAAGAATGATTGCAGGATTATTCAAAACGAAAAAGATACCAGTCATGACGGGTGCTCCCTCTGGAATGTCAGCCATGGTGGTGAAGTTCAGCCTGCCTTGTCTAACTTGCACCTTCTGCCTCTTGCCTTGTCTCTGATTGGAACTCTGCCCCTGCCTCTGCTGGTTCTTGGGACAGTTCTTGGCGTAGCGTCCAGTGCTGCCACAAGTGAAGCATCTGTTGTCATTGGCCTGACGGTACTGCTGCTGCTGTGGCTGGTTGTTGTTCCTCTAAACTGGAAACTGAGAGCGGTTGGGTGCCTACTGCTGTTGCTGAGGTCGGATCACCCAACGTCCTTGCTGCAGCTGAGGGCCCCTGTTCTGCGTGTCGGATACAATTCTGAAGCGCTGTGGCTGAGTTGAAGGTCCTTCCACAGGGGTCTTCCTCTTCTTTTCTGCCTGACGAGCTGTGATGCAGTCCTCCTGAGAAATAGCCATGTTGACTAACTCATTTTAACTGTTGGCCCTGACAGTGTTGAGACGGTCGCGGAGCTTAGTGGTGAGCCCCCTCCTAAATCTGTCCCTCTTCTTCTCATCAGTGCCTGCATGATATCCGGCATACTGGCATAGGTCATTGAAGGCCTGAGCGTACTGCAACACTGTCCGATTTCCCTGAGTGAGTGCCAGAAACTCATTAAGCTTGCGATCCATAATGCCTGGTGGTATATGATGCCCTTTGAAAGCTGCCTTGAATTCTCTCCATTCCACCACATGGCCATCTGGCTGCATGGCGAGAAAGTGATCCCACCATGTTCGCGCGGGTCCGTGAAGCTGTTGAGTGGCAAAACGAACTTTGGCCGTATCTGAACAATTGCCGGTAAGTAATGGGAATTTGGATTCCACTACCCTGATCCACACATCAGCATCAAGTGGATCCTCTGCCCGAGTGAACAACGGCGGCTGAGTGCTGAGGAACTCCTGGTAAGTGGCTGCTGCTGGGGGACGCTGATGGTGATCGCCACCACCATAGTGCTAAGGTAGTGACTGACACTGAGCCAGCTGTCACAGAATCTCATTCTGCTGAGCCATCAGTTCTTGCATGGTAGGAGGCGGTGGCGGGTTTGGAGGAATGCGCTCATTCTGTCCACGATGCGCTCTTCCTACCATCTAAAAAATTTAGGATGCTCTCAATATTATACTTCTGATGTCAGGGTTCATACGTGGTAAAAGATTTGAAAGGGTAAGACCAATATTTTTCTTGCATAATTCATAAAAGATACTATGTGGCATAAATCTTTTCTGCATAAATTTAAGCTGACATCATTCATCGTCACAACTTCCAAAAGAGTTTGTTACGATTACATCAGTGACTCAAAAGACTCAACTCTGTCCAGCCTAGTACCCCAAGGGTGCAAAAGCTAAGCTAGCTCCGAGGAGTTCTTCCTACCCACTTCTAACGCTATCTCCGCCACCTAGTGAGCAAACAAGGCAACGCTCGACTCAGGGGAAGGTGGTCTCCCTAAGCCAGCAGTGTCCAGACTAGATGCGGGCTCCGGCTCCTCTCCTCCCTCGATGTCGACATCCTCGTTGGCCTCCAAGTCCTGGATCTCCTGGTGGTGCATATCCAAATGTTGGTTAGCCTCCACAAGTTGCTGCTGAGTGTTGATGAGCTGATCCTCAAGAACCTCAATGGTGTTCTCCCTGGTCCCCACTAGCTCCTGGATCTCATTGGACATCTATTCCACCTGCAGGTCCTTTTCCACCAATTCCATGGATAGATCTACCACAAGTTCCTCTCTGTTATCCAAGGTGATCTTAGTAGCCTCCAACAATGCCATTAGGTTAGACATTGCCTCTCCTCGCATCACCTGCAGACGATACAGAGCATTCATGCATCGCACTGTCAAGTGAGCGGTCTGCCCTGGGTAAAGAGCCCATATGTCCTTGGCATGCTCCACTCGATCTTTCCACATTGGGTCGTCCTCATTGTCAGCGGGGAACAAGCCAATGGGATGAGTAGATAGCTCCAAGGGGTGAAAACCACAGAAGGTCGTCAATCCGTGGAGGGCAATGGCCTCGATGGTGTCTTCAGCCTGGTATCCAAAAGACTCGGAGTCCAACGAATGCCAGCCTGGCTGTAAGGGATGAGGCTCCAGGGTCATCCTCACCCTACAGCAGGGCACTCGGTGCTTCTCGAACAGCTGCACCGCGTACTGGGGAGGTGTCGCGTAACCTGCTCCCTGAAGTACCTCCCACAAGATACGGGGGAAATCCTCTCGTGCAAGCCCGTCCGTGTGGGAATGTGCGTTCCCTCCATCCGAGGATCCGGGAGAAGGCATCTGTGCATGGTTAAGCGTAAGCGAAAGAAAAAGAAAAAAAGAAAAAGAATTATAAAACTAAAATGGAATCAAAGCCTGGCTTTTCTAGGTTGTGTTGAGGTCATGGAGTGCACTTAATCTCCTGTTGTCATTTTCCATAGTATTTTTAAAGCTCTTAACTAATTACCAATAATTTGATTAAATGATGCATGCATGCTCGTCCTAAGTGACTTTATTTCTACTCAGAGGGGATAGGGGAAAACTCCCATCCCCGACAGTAGCCTATAGGGCTTACTCAAATTGCCACCTAGCTATCCCTCTATTATCCTAAGGCTTCTCGTCCCAGGCCTAACCTTATCGTCCTGATGATCTATCCAACATTTGTTTCTAACAAGTTTTACTTTTGAAAATATGGTATTTACAGTTTATTGATTCCTCTGTGGTGATACAAGCTCCAATACCAGCTGTGGCGGAACCGCCCGAATTATTCCAACTTAAGTGCCTAAGTCCCACCTTAGAGGCTAGACCACACTTAAATAGGAATAACACGTTAGTCCCTCGGATCTAGTCCGACGAGGCCACTAACAGGATCAAGTACCACGTACTCACTCGATGGTGAGGCAACAGAGCAAATACAATAAAACATAAAACCATACATAAAGGAGTATCAAATTTATTACATCATCATCAGAGTTTTAGCAAAAGTAGTGACCATTGTTCGGAATGCAGCGGAATAAACTAATGATAAATAAATGGAGGGATGGGGAAGCCTGTCCCATCACTCCTCATGCTCCTCTTCAGCCGAGGTAGGGTCCCACTCGACGGTCCAACCCGGTGGCAAGGTGGACGGCCAAGTCACTCCAGCAACCATGTCCTCTAGAGAACCTGTAACAAATTATGCCACAAGCAAGGCTGAGTATACTAATACTCAGCTAGACTTACCCGGTGTGAGGAGTCTACTCCTCTACCTCTAGGACATGCAGTTGTTTGGCTGAGGGGTTTGGTTTGCCAAAAGCACTAGCTGAGTCTAAAATCAAGTTTTAGCTATTCAAGTTTTAGTATGATCCTTTTTAAACTAGATGAGTACCTAGCTACTCATACATGATATCAAACATTTTTTAAGCAATCAACCTTTTTGCCAGTCAACTCATTTCCACTTATTACTCAATGTAGCAGCATGGATCAAGCAGTCTCATTAGCTGCAATAAGCAGACAATTCAAATCGAGTTTTTAAACCTAGCAAGGTAAACCTAAACACACGACGCGGCGAGGCACTCCGTCCCCATCGGTTTCCCTGGCAACAGAAAGGGGCTCACCGCCTTAACGTACAATGCCTCACTGACCCCAACTGCCGTTGTGCAGTGACCGCACTTGTACCCACCATAACCGGAATGGGAGACCACTTCTCAGGTCGCGTGAGGAGGGCAATCTGCGGGCAGGTTCACTCAGGTACTAGGCTTACCGATTTACCATATTTCTCGGCATGTGCTTAGTACATTCAAACGCTTGACACACGATACCGCACCTTAATCCTTATTCCAATTTCCAACTCGTAGACAACGCATCCCCATGGATCGTTGTCCACAGACCATCATCATTACGATATAAAAATGGATACAACCAATTCCTGACCTTGTGCGAGTGCTAGAAAAATCACTCGACTTCTACTGAGATCCCTAATTAGTAAAGCAGATACTCGACCTAGCATACTAGTATCCATCTCAAAGGGAATCCTGAGTTCATGCAACTAGGGTTTCAGTCAACTCTACACTTAAGTGCACAATACCAGCCTACAAACATTAAGTGTAGTAAAATAGCATATATAAACGGTTATGCATAAAAGCGGAGCTTGCCTTCCAAAGCTGGGGCAGGCAGATCCTCGATGGCAGGCTCTGGTGCTGGATCTGGGGCTACCTCCTGAGCAACTCCTTGCTCCGGCACGAGGATGTACTCTCCGTCCGTGAGGTTGCAATCTATCGAATGCAATGAATAAGATATATGTATGCTATGATATGTAGAGTTTAGTAACTACTATGCATAGCGAAGAAAAGCTAAGTTAGTTGATAACTTAGGGTTTCCTCGTTATAAGAAACTCTCAGTGGTTTATGCTTAGAAATTTAGGTTTGAGGTTTTGTTTAGAGGCAAACATAGTGGATTAAGACTTGGATTGCCCTTAAAAGGTTCTATTAGGTATTTAAGGGTTTTGCTGATTGGTCAAGGTAACATTAATCTCCACTACTAATTTCCTCTCTTTATTTGCCTGTTTTATGCTTTTAATGGTGGGTTTGAACTACAACAATGAATTAAAAATTTCCAAAAATTCTGAAAAAAAATTACAGTGGGTTAATATTGGTCACTGTAGTCTGTCCTATAAATTTGAGGTCAAAAATAAATAGATTACGCCCTGGATAAAAATAACAAAAGTTGGGGCAGAGGGGTTACCTTGCACTACAACTCTTACCTAGGTGTGGGTTCGGTACCAAGAGTTATTTTTGCTGGTATCTATGGGTAATAACATGCTTCTATGCCAAAATCATAGGGGGTTACTTAGTGGTTATTTAGCTATGATTTTCTAAAGTTTAAAGCCAAAAAGACCCTTATAACTAACTTGTTATTTGAAAAATATCAAACAACAGAACTTCTACTTTCCTAGGTTCTTCTTAGCACAAGAATAGTTATTCCTAAGGTAGGGGTGTTTTCTTCTTAAGATTATTTTCTGATGATTTTTCAAAGTTTTCCCTGTTTTCCATGAATAAATGTGAGTGCAATATCTTTTCACTGGACAATGGTTCAACAAATTTTTTCTTGTGGACTATATCACTTAGGCAAGCTAGGAAAAATATGGTTGCCCCCTGGTGCACATTTTCAACCCCTTTTCTTTATTTTCTTAAGTTTGAGCATAAACAAGGTTTAGTGGATAAATCTTTCTTACCCTTGTATACTGGGGTGTTTATTAATTTTAAACAATGTAACTACTAGGTTAGTGTCTCCACTATTTTTCTCAACCCTGGTCTAACAATATTTCTATTTTTCCTTTTATTAATGAATTTTGGGCATTTTTCTTATTTAATTCAAAACTCTATAAAACTTTACACGAACTATGGGGTCTATTATTTTTGCCTGAATGTTTATATTTCACAAAGTCTAGCAAATTTGGTTTGACTAATTTTGGATGATTATTCTTCAAGTTATGCATTTATTAAGTCCTCTGCAATATTTAAAAGAAAAGTAAATTCGAAATGGAAAAGAAATGCGGATTTGCGCTGAAGTCCCTGGTTTTTCTCCCCCTTTTCTCTCACAAAACAGCCCTCGGTCTACTATTTGCATGAGTCACTGACCTTGCACAAAACCCCCTGGACTTAACCTAAACCTAACCCGCGCTCCCTGGCTGACTGAAATAGTGACTGTGGCAGAGCTTACGGCGGCGCGGCTTACCGGCGGCAGCAGAGGTCTAGCGGGGGTGGTCAGTGACGTCGAGGAGGTCACGACGGTCACGTCGGTGTGCGGGTCGGCGTCGGAGGTGGTCAGAGCTGCTCTAGCCACGAGCGCAAGCGGCGGAGGTCGGTGGCGGCTCCTGCTCCAGCCAAACCACGGCGGTAGGTTTCAATTAAAGTGCACGAGGAGCTCCACGGGGTGATGTAGAGGCCATGTGCGCAAGGAATTGAGAAATGGTCCAGTGGCTTACCCGGTCCACGTGCTCCGGCGGGGTTATGAACTCCGGCGAGCGTGATTGCCCTGTTCCGGTGGGGCTGGTCCTCGGCTCAAGCTCGAGAAAGCTTCATGGCCTTCTGGGGAAGCTATCCGAGGGCTCGGATCGAGCGGAGGTGGACGGGAAAGGGTTTGGCCATGGTGGTTGCCCTCGGGCGGCTCTGGCGGGTCGCAGGGAGGTCGCTGGAGCTGCGGGCGAGCTCGGGAGAGTTAGGCGTGGTACAGAGGAGGCAACGGGGAAGATGCCCGTGCACTAGGGTGGGTTTTATAGCCGTGGCGTGGGTGTGGGCACGGGGCGGCCAAGGGCGCGTGGGGGGTTCGCGTGCGGGCGTGCTCTGGGCGCGCCCCCGAGTGTCAGCCCACGTCGAACACGTGGGGGTTTACTTCTGCCAAGGTTCAACGGCCGATTTGGTCGACTTAGCGTGCAGATCATAACAAAACCCCCGTGTACGGTCTCTTCTCTGCACCAAATCCTACCTTTTCGATGTGAGTTCCAAGCAAATATATGGTCTGGGTAGAGAGATATGGGGGTGAGAAGTTGGCTCTGTCCGAACTGTCCACACCGAGACAAAAGCCATGCCAAGTCGGGTCAAATGACTTAGGGTTGGGTTCAAACTTTTCCAGGGTGTTCTAGAGGTCTTTAGGCACCATTTTGTCAATTGGGCCATAAGGTTTTGAGTTTGGGAAAAAGATGAACATGTGTGATCTTTGAAAGAGGGTCGGTTTTGAACTTGAGAAAAACCTGATTTTTCTTTTATGTCTTACTCTTTGGTGACCTTTTTGGGGTTTTTCTGAATCCTTTTTGGGGTCACTCTCTTTCTATGTTTTGTAGGGTATTAAGTGTACTACAACATTCATAATTAGTCCAAGTCATGACAATGTGATTTACATAGACTTTTTGCCATAATCCCCTCTAGGGCTCCATTTGCCTATAAGGGATTTGAATTAGGGATTGGGTCATTCCCCTCTCTTTAGTGCATGATAAGGCCAAGGCATGACTTCTAAGATGGGTTACATCTACTTAAGATCATGACCCCCAAGTTTGGTGTCTTTTGCTCAAATTTAAACCACATGTGATGATGGGTTCATTAGTGTAGGCTTAAGTGAAACCCTGAGTAACACCTGGGGTGTTACACTAACGCAACTGGAACAAGTCAATTCGGAATTAAAATGAAGGGGTTATGTTTTTCTAAGGATTCTATGTGTTTTGTACAAAATTAAATAGGATATAAATTTTAATGTGACTTTTATGTCAAAACAGTGGTACTAGAAAATAAACCATAATATTACAAAATTATAGGAATAGGAATGAATTAATTTGGACTCCATATGAATTTTCTAGGAATTATACAAGTTCTAGCAAATATTTTTTCATATTAAATATCCATTTCCTAATTCATTTATCCCATTTTATTGATCCCTGGACTGCGCGCTAAATAAATAGAAACACAGGGTCCACTGCGCAAAAGGTTCTAAGACTCCGAATTTCACTCACAGGATTGTGGGTTGATATAGGTAAAGGTCAGGGGCTCTTTAAGAAAAGTGCACGACGAAGGGGTATCGCGGGATCTTGGCCGATCGTTCAGTTTTGGACGGTCCAGATTAGGGCAAGTCACAACGCTAACCGGTAAGAACACGATCTAATCACCACCGTTGAAACCCGATCCAACGACCCAAATTTTAAGTACTGGAGAACGACTTGGATCCGACCGATGATGGATCACGACCACGGTTCCATCTGGCGAAACGGTACACGTGATCCAATCGCAGCCATAAACTCCACGATCTACGGCCGCACACTTCTCTCTCTCACCCGCTCCTGACCACGGCGGCGCCACAGGTCTCGTGGCGGGGCACTCGCCGGTGGTCACCAAACCATGGCCCAGGCGATGATTTCCCAAATTGAATAGGTGGTACGCGCGATTGGGAACATAACGAGCACAATGAGGGTCACTATACCGAGGAATCGGGACTGACAGACAATCGTCCACGACACAGCGCGAGTTGGCGGCACCTTGGTGTCTCTAGTGAGAACTCGTCCGTGGGTCCGGTGATCCTCCCCACCCGGGAAGGCTACAGGTACGTTCTTGACGACGGGGAGATGCTTCTTGGTCTGCCAGCGGGGCACTGATGGTGGAGATGGCAATGTTACCTCGACGGTGACACCGACACGGAATCCCTTGGCCCGGCTGCTCCCGCGGCGTCAATATGGCCACAGCATCGAAGCATGGCCATACTTCCACTGCGAGGACACGGCAAGGATCGCTGCACCCCGCTGTGCCCGCACTTCCGCGATGCGACCCAAGTTAAACGGTGATGGCGACAAGAATTCCACGGCGGCACCCACATTTCTCTCCTACAAGCCGCAACTGTGGCTCCCTGATGAATTGAGTCGGGGGAAAGCGGGGAAGATGGCTAGAGGGGGCAACAGAGTCGCTGGACCTGGGCGCCATGGAGGAGCAGCGCGGCAAGCAGGGAGCTGCTGCCCCGGGGAAGGGCACGGTCATGGCGAGAGAAATGGAGAGGAGAGTAGCGGAAGGACGGTTGGAACTCACTGTCATTCAGCGGCGTCGTCTTCCTCCCTCTAGCTCTCGGTTTTGTGGATAAGAGAGGATGCGGCATTCACTAAATACACTGATGCGAGGGAATCTCGACAGGGAGGTTAGAACAGCCCACGAATTCCGTGCGGGATCCATGGTGCTACCCTCCCCAGCGTGCGTGCGGAGGTCAAATACGCCAGAGGAGAAGGAGCTGACAGTGTCGGCCCACCAAGCAGTGACCTGCGCGAGAGGGTGAGTGCTTGGCCGTGGGGCCCGATCGTCAGTGACACAGGCACAGGTGGGCAGGCATAAGCAGAAATGGGCTGGCGCGCGTTTGAGGGGGAAGGAAGGAGATGGGCCAAGCGGCGCCAGAAACGGCCCAAGTGCAGAGACGAGCTTCACCTTTTCTTTTCTATTTTCTTTCCCTATTTCTTTTCAAGTTT
>JAOPSE010001232.1:0-166059 GCA_029449295.1 Zea luxurians
AATGTTACATTGATGTTGTACCACCATCCATTAGATGTTCCCTACAATTAGTACATATCATCCAAATGTCAAAATAGAAAAGATATAAAGCTCTAAAATATCATATTCTTTAAAATAGATGTTTTGCTTTGGATTTCCGAGCAATGAAGTGCTAAAAAGAGAATAAACCGTGTAAGTACTAAGCTAATGATGCCATGCAATGGCACAAATACAATATACAAAGCGAGCCAATTCAAATGTATCAGGATTGCAGATTGATATATGGTACTAAAACAGGAAAAAGGTAATTATGAGGTGGTGACATATACTAACTACGACTTAGTGCTGTCATTCTATCATTCACCCACTGAATCACCACAATGAGAACACTTGGATAATCAAGTGGACACTGTGTGCTGTAAAAGCTTGGTTGACTAGATAAAGAGCTATCAATATTTCCAAGTCCAAATATACTATGCATCAGTAGCGAACTCAGATGCTAATGGTAGGACAAAATGAAGGTACAGAATAGAAGTTGGTAGAGCACAAAGATAAAAAAAAATGTTAAGTGGGATCTTTCTGCGCCATAATATTTTCTGCGGAACACATTAATGTAGCATAATTTATTCCAATTTGGGTCTAAGCTACTCAAATTACATATGTTCTGCATCACACTGACTCCCAAATTCCTTCATTCAACATTTGGAGCTTTGGCCAGTGTTTAGTAGCAAGCTAAAAGGGTATAAAAACTATAATACTAACAACTAGTGCCATTGGTGCTTCCAATAACACAAACAGCAACATGTCATAGAAAATTTTACTCTACCTGCTTTATTGGTGACTGGAATTGTTAAGAGCTCATTGTGTAATGCACTTTTGTGTGTCGAGATGAAAATGAACAAACCAGCAAGTGCACCAAAGTTAAAACCAGTGGGACAACTTTTTTTAACTAATCCCACAACATTTTGAAAGCCTCAAAGTATGCTACTCCAGACAATATGACAGTCCTAATGCACATTTTGTAGCCCAACACAATGTCTCATCATCCTTGCAGTTGCTAAAATAAGAGCGTAGGCATCTAGAATTGCCTAGTGTTTTAGGGCCACCTTTGGTTCGAACTTTACAGATATTGGAATTCCGAGATTGACCTCAGCTTTGCTAGACAGGCGACACCACCACCACCACCACTACCATCTAGACACCCTTTGCATATATTCCCCAATTCAAAAGCCTTTTTGGGACCAGGCAACAGCTAACACACACACACGCAAGACACTGTTAGCCCACGCAGGTCTGAGTTTTTACAAGACACTTCTATGACATACCATCATACAGAGAAGACACTTATCAGCACTTTCATGGTCACCAAAGGTTGTAGGGACAGCTCCAAACCTAGCACCAGCATGTAGAGCTAACCAGGTCATCTAAGGCATCTTACCAACCAACATCCACCGCCACATAAACATCAAATGCTCCATCCACCTCCAGGCATCGTCAAAAAACAGTATCTCATCCCAGTTACAGATCCAGATCAGAGTACCGATAGGGAGACGAAACGACACAGATCGAACGCAATTCCCCCTAATTACACGGTCATTCAGAAAAGTTGAAGAGGAGCGAAGTCGAAGACCACTCACCTTGCCTGTGGCCTCGTAGTAGTCGTTGAGCGCCCACTGGTACTTGGACTGATCCAACCCGAACCAGGTAGCCATGTACTCGTCGAGGCTGGCGTGCGCTGCGACGAGAACAGAGAGAGAATCCAAGCATGAGAACCCAAAAATATCTGGACGAAAATCCAACAAAATCACGAAATGCGGTTCGCTCACCTTCCTGGACGCGCGCGACGGCGTCCCAGAAGAAGCCAAACGCCGATCCGTCGTGCTTGCCTCCCGCGGACGCCTTCTCATACTGCGGCGGCGGCACCTGCACCGGCGGCGGCGCGACCTTCACAGGAGCCGACGGCGGGGGCGGGGTGAACACCACCGCAGGCGCCGCGAACGGGCTCTCGTGTTTCTGCGGCGAGGGAGAAGGGGAGGGCGACGGGGCTATCCTCTGTCGGGTGGGTGTAGAGAAATCCGAGCGCGGAGACTCGGGCGGCGGCGTGCGCGAAGCGCCCCGCGGCGTGCTAGCAGGAGACGGCGGCGTGATGAAGACGGTGAGGTTCCCGGCCCGCCCGATCATGGGCGGCGGCGGCAGCGACGGCGAGGACGAGGACCCCATTGCCTCAGCTGGGGGCGGGAGATATGACTGGGGTCGGCGGAGCGGCGTTGGGGGAGCGCGGCGTCTAGTTGCCTATGGAGGAGAGCGAGAAGGGCAGGGGGCGCTCGTGGGAAAAGCGCCAGACGCCATTGCAGACAAGGCAGCGGAGCTTTTGTTTGCTTCCTAAATTTCCACCTTTTCTATTTTGCCCTCAAGTTAAATAACGCGACTTTTGGCTTTGTCACCGGATGGTGCATGCACCGCGGACTTCCAAGGCCTTGTTGAGACCCCTTTAGTGGGTCCTAATGTCAGAAGCTCATAGTTCGTGGACCCAGCGTAGGTCTTCAGGGAATGATGCACGCGCCCAAGGTTTCTCGCTCGTATTCTCCGCTTTTTTTCTTCTCAAATCAAAATAGCGTGCCCTTTTCACGTTGGCTTTGCCCGACGCCTGCACCAGGTCTATGAACGTCGGGTTACGGCCTAACGGGAGCGTCATTGGTGGGGCCGCGCGACAGAGACAAAGGTTGTGGCGTGCTCGGATTTGGTATGGGAAAACTGGGTGTATGGGGACGTGGTGAGGTGCGAACGGTAAAAGGGCTTTGTCGCTGGATCCCACAGTCCCACTGTGCCCGGCGACGGGCGATCTATTGTATGAAAGACGTGAGCAAGGGAGGTTACGGTTTTGCCCATGCGTTTTGGTTGGAATATCAGTGTGATGACATTGTAGATTTGTAGTGCATCAGTTCCCTATTTCTAACAGCTTACTCATCTTTAGGGCTGGTCCCGACATTTCAGAGCACTACACGAAAACTTATATAGAAGCCAGTCTTCTCCTATATATATATTCATAAACACGTCAATGAATAAATTATCTTTACATGACAAAAATCTATAAAGTTGTTGAATGTTTATAAAACAACAAATTATGTAAGATTCGATAATTACTAAATTATTAACAGTAAACATGTATTACTGTATGTGTAGTAGCACCTTACCTTAGGCTTTTTTGGTCATTTGTTGGTGCTGGAATTTAGAGACCAGGATGCTATTTACTGTTGCTTAAATGGAATAATTGATTGCACGTTTATTCCAAAAATTAATAATAAATAAAATAACGCATACTAATGAATGGAAATCCAACACGAAGAAGAACACAGGCTTACCTAGCTTGTTGGCATCAGAATAATCAGATTACGGACTGAAGATATAATTATACAATACAGAATTTAGAACGGAGCGACGACTACAACAACGACCAAAGATGTGTCACAACATCTACTTAGCTAGAGATCCAAATTCACGTGTGGCGCTCTAGACGATGGATGCTTCAGTTATACAGGACCTAGCGTCTAACTAATAAGCCAAAGGCTATAACCTGACAGGCCACAACCCATACATGTGTCATATGTATATACATACTTGGGGCACTTTGACTTTGGGGGTCGGGGCGGTCGTCCATCCAGCCCCCCCCCCCCCTCAAGACCGGCCCTGCTCATACTCGTACCCATATTCAAACTTAATTATGCGAACATTGCATTATCTAGTACAAAACAATGTTTTTTTTGGTGACCATAGGTCATCTCCAACCATTCCCCCATATTTCTCCCTCTACTGTACTTTCTACTATATTTTACTATATCACCATAAAATATATTCCCACATAACCATTCACCCTATTCAGCTCCCCTATAAACTATAATCCAGATATTTAACAATTTTCATCAATTTTTTAAGTTTAAAAATCATATATTGTTTGTATTACCATAATACACATTGTTATCAGGTTATGATACTTAAATGGTTAATATTGCAAAAAAATAAAGTAATTAAATAATGTGAGGAGATTAGAACTCGCCGCATGTATGGGGGTCGTCCTCTTCCTCGCCCTTTGCCGGGACTGCAGCCAGCCCACTGGCTTCGTCGATGCCACTCGTCCAGATCTGGTCTATCGGCTGCAGCACTCCCTATACAGCCTCAAGCAGGTGCCTCGGACATGGTACAATCGCTTCACCTCCTACTTGGCCTCCATCGGATTCGTCGAGGCCAAGTCGGACACGTCCATGTTCATCTACCGGCACGGCGACGACACCGTCTATCTCCTGCTCTACGTCGACGACATTGTGCTCACGGCATCCACCGCCGACCCTCTACAGTGCAAGATCGTCGCCCTCCAGCGGGAGTTCGCGATGAAGGACATGGGCTGTTGGGGGTATGCTTCGTCGCCGAAGATCCTGAAAGAGGAGATACCTTCGGCAGATCCTCTCAAAAGTAGCGTCGAAGCCACCATCCATGAAGCTTCGGCACAGTAACATATCTCAAGACGAAGGATCGCACCGACTTAAAGATAAAATGACCGATTAGTCCATGAGAGCCTGTGTCATAGTTGTAATCTTTTGTAAAGGACATGAATGTAAAATCTTATAGGTTGCGCCCTGTGCCTATAAATAGATGAACAGTACCCCCGTACTGTTCACGTTGATTGTATTTGCTCACACATCACACTTGGATCTTAGCCTTCTATCGAGCCGAAGGTATAAATGTAATTCGATATTGTCCACGTCTGTTCATAACTATATGATTTGAGGATATTAATGATGCCATATGATTATTTATGTTATTTCTCATGTTTTATATGCTTCTTCCTTCATTAAGGTAGTGTTTGGTTAAAGAGCCAAGTAGAACGGCGCCGTTCTGTCCCAGTTTTGTTTTTGTTTGGTTACAAAGTAACTAGAACGGAGCGACTCCAATTAGAGAATATTCTCCTCAGATCCGGAACCATCCCACTCCAAAAAATCAATGGGACAGAGCCGCTCCGTTCCCAGCCCGCTCCCACAGCTTGCCCTCACATCCATGCGCAGCAGCTCGTGCGCCTTCCTCTGCAACCAAACAAAAAACAGAGCCGCTCCGTTCCAGTTCACTCTGCAACCAAACAAAAAATAGAGCCGCTCCATTCCAGCTTACCAAACACAGAACAGAGCAGCTCCGGTCTTAGAATCAAGGATGGAACGGCTCCGTTCTACTTGGCTCCTCAACCAAACACTACCTAATATGTGTTAAAATGTCGAAGGTATGTCCTTCACGCCCTTCGTCTGAAGATCTCTATATCCTAAGAGATATAATGCTTCGAAGGACGAAGGGTTCTAGCTATTAACCCTTTTATGTTGCCTTGTTCTTAATTCATAACATTTGAGAATAAGTCCCCAACATTGGCGCCCACCTCCAGTGAATTCACTTTCACTGATTGAGCTGATGGCTTTGTCCAACAAGCAAGCTAAAGCTGCTTCGGCTACAAAGCTAGTGCTCCCGATAACATGCGGTTCATGCTCAGAGCCAGCTAACAAGAAGCAGAAGAAGGAGGCTCAGAGAAGAGTACAACATGTTGGGGTGCAGGGACCCTTCATCAAGACAAAATGGTCCCACATCCCAATCACCTTCTCCCAGGAGGACCTTCAGCTCAAGGATTATCCTCATAATGATGCTATGGTCATATCTTGTGTCATCAAGGGATTTTTGGTCCATAATATTTTAGTTGATACAGGCAGTGCAGCTGACATCATATTTGCTAAGGCCTTCAGACAGATGCAAGAGCCAGAGGACAAGATTCATGATGCTACACACCCTCTTTGTGGCTTCGGAGGAAGGCAGATTGTAGCACTTGGGAAGATCACAATGCCAGTGACCTTCGGATTTGTCCATAATACAAGAACTGAGCAGGTTGTGTTTGATATTGTTGACATGGAATATCCCTACAATACAATCATTGGTCGAGGGACACTTAATGCTTTCGAAGCAATTCTTCATCCAGCATATCTATGCATGAAGATACCTTCAGAGCAAGGGCCTATTGCTATTCATGGAAGTCAGAAAGCTGCCAGAAAGGCTGAGGAAAATTGGACAGACTCAAAATCCATCCACAATATAGATGGAGCTGAAGCTTGTGAGCAGTACAAATACAGAAGAGAGAAGGCTGCTTCGGCTGATCAGCCGAAGCCCATGCTTCTGTGTGAGGACATAGCTGAGCAGAAGGTATTGCTGGGGTCCCAATTATCTGAAGAGCAGGAGAAAACTGTGATAAGGTTTTTATTCAACAACAAAGATGTTTTTGCATGGTCAGCTAACGATCTCTGCGGTGTCAACAGAGATGTCATTGAACATTCACTCAATGTCGATCCATCCTTCAGGCCCAGAAAGCAAAGGCTTCGGAAGATGTCTGATGATAAATCCGAAGGAGCTCGGAATGAAGTAAAAAGACTTCTCAGTGCTGGTGTCATCAGAGAAGTAAAATATCCAGAGTGGCTAGCCAATACTGTTATGGTGAAGAAGGCCAATGGAAAATGGAGAATGTGTATTGATTTCACGGATCTCAACAAGGCCTGTTCGAAGGACGAATTCCCATTACCAAGGATAGACTCTCTTGTGGATGCAGCAGCTTCGTCAGAACTTATGAGTCTTCTGGATTGCTACTCAGGATATCATCAAATATGGATGAAGAAGGAGGATGAGCCGAAGACCAGCTTCATAACTCCCAGTGGAACCTATTGCTATCTTCGGATGCCTGAGGGGCTCAAAAATGCTGGAGGCAGTTTCAGCAGGATGATAGCCAAAGTCCTTCATTCCCAAATAGGTAGAAATGTGCTAACATATGTCGATGGTATCATAGTAAAAAGCACGAAGCAAGAAAATCATATCACTGATCTGCAAGAAACATTTGCTAATTTCAGACAAGCTAGCCTAAAATTAAATCCTGAAAAGTGTGTCTTTGGAGTGAAGAAAGGCAAGTTCCTTGCTTGTCTGGTTTCAACGAAGGGGATTGAAGCTAACCCAAGCAAGATCGAAGCTATCCTTCGAATGGAACCACCAAGCACAAAGAAGGGGGCTCAACGGTTGGCAGGAAGATTGGCTTCATTGAATAGATTTATATCTAGGTCAGCAGAAAGAAACTTGCCATTCTTTGAAATACTAAAGTCAGCCGAAGTCTTTCAGTGGGGCCCAGCTCAACAGAAAGCCTTTGAAGAGCTGAAGCAATACTTGATTAATAT
The DNA here is from genome assembly GCA_029449295.1 of Zea luxurians. NCBI lineage: Eukaryota > Viridiplantae > Streptophyta > Magnoliopsida > Poales > Poaceae > Zea > Zea luxurians. The sequence continues at coordinate 7,218 of JAOPSE010001232.1, forward strand.
CACAACATTAACTCCACCTGCGCCAGGGGCTCCGTTACTATTGTATGTGGCAGCTTCGCACTATGCAGTAAGTGTGGTGCTTGTGCAGGAAAGATTCGATGGACAAATCAAAAAGCAAGCCCCAGTATACTTTGTCTCCAAAGTTCTAAGCTTATCAAAGAAAAATTATACAGAATTGGAGAAGGTGTTGTATGCTGTCTTAATGGCCTCCAGGAAGCTTCGCATTACTTTCAAGCATTCCATATAATTGTTCCTTCGTCGCAGCCTCTGAAGGACATCATAAGGAACAGAGAAGCCACTGGAAGGTTTGGAAAGTGGGCTGCGGAACTCAACTAATTCAGCATTGATTATGTGCATCGATCCTCGATTCAGTCCTAGGCGCTAGCAGACTTCATCGCTGACTGGACGCCAGGGGCTCAAGAAGAAGAAGCAAATAAAGATGCCGAAGCTTGGACGGTGTTCTGCGACAGTTCTTGGGGAACCTTCAGGGCAGGTGCGGCTGCTGTTTTAGTTGCACCTTCCAAAGTCAGAACATGCTATGCAGTAAAGCTTGACTTTAATTGCACAAATAATATTGCTGAATACGAAGCTTTGCTTTTGGGGATTCGGAAGTTAAGGGCAATGGGGATAAGAAGGGCGGTCCTTAAAACCAACTCTCAAGTTATTTCTGGACATGTCGACAAGAGTTGCAAAGCAAGAGATCCGAAGCTTGAGAAATACCTAGATACAGTTCGAAGGCTTGAGGCTTCATTCGAAGGGTTTTCTGTTAAGAATATTCCACGAGGAGAAAACGAGCACGCTGATCTCTTAGCCAAGTCAGCGGCACAGGGGCTGCCTCTACCTTCAGAAGTGTTTTTTGAAACAATAAGATCACCTTCGGTGGAACTCTTCGAAAGAGCAGTGCTCACTATATGTCCTGTTCATAGTGAAGATTGGAGGACTGAGATTATATCTTTCCTCCAAGGTAATTGCCTTTTAGACGATGAAGCTTATAATAAGAGAATGGAGGCAAGAACAAGACCATATGTAATAATAGGAGGGGAGTTATACAAGCATGGAGTTTGCTCTCCACTTCTTAAGTGTTTATCCAGAGCCGAAGGTATAGAGCTGATGAAGGAGATACATGTAGGATTGTGTGGATCTCACATTGAGTCTAGGCCTTTGTTGGGAAAAGTTTTTCGACAAGGATTTTACTGGCCGAAGGCAGCTTCGGATGCAGCAGAGCTAGTCCAAAAGTGTGAAGGCTGTCAAAAATGTGCCAGAGACCAGAGGCAACCTTCATCTCTTACTCAATTAATACAGCCCACTTAGCCATTGCAAAGATGGGGTCTTGATTTGCTAGGCCCGCTTCCACCAGCACAAGGCAATTTAAAATATGTTGTGGTGGCGGTAAAATATTTTTCTCAGTGGATTGAGGCGAAGCCGTTGGCCACAATAACTTCGGTCACAGTCGAGAAGTTTTTCTGGCAAAATATTGTCTGTCATTTCGATGTGCCGAGGGCTATCACAGTAGACAATGTCACACCCGGTTCCAGGGGGTAGAACCGAGCGCATACCATATGTGTGCCAGGATCCATTTCCACACATATGTTGACGTCACAAGTGTAATATATCAAAAGACAATGCAATAAAGGCGTAAAGGGAGTATAAAACTTTATTACATCATCCGAGACATTGTGTCTTAAACAAGTATCACGTCAAAGTAGAGCGGAAATAAACAACTGGGCAATCTTCCACAGGAAGTTGACCGGCGCATCGTTAGACTTAGAATTCTTCGTCGATAAATTCTCCATCAAAGTCTCCAGTATCACCCTCTGATCAAAATATTAGCAAGGGTGAGCTCACTTATGGTCGGGGCTCAGCAAGTGGGGGAAAAATTAATGCAGGTATAACAAGGTGAGGCTAAGGTTGAGCAGTAAGCATTTTAGTTGGTCAATATTTTATTATCAACACCTGCCTTACTAACAAGAGTGGATCCCAAATATCCCAATTAAACAAAGGAATATGAATATAACAGAAACACTTAAGTGAAACCACTTAAGCAAACTGTGGGCAGATCATCGGATCTCAATTTATGTCCATCTTTAAGTTCAATTATCATGTGAGGAGTCCAGGTCGCTCATAACCGGGAGCACGGCTGATATATCAGTTTTACACTCTGCAGAGGGGGTACAACTTTACCCACAAGCCATGTATCCCATCTAGCCCGGGTTGATCGGACCCTTAGACACTGCCGAGGTGAATGGCTAGGGATCCATTATGAGGTTTTCACAAAATACACTTAATATGAAGCAACCCGCTAAGGTTTCTAAGACGATGGTGGTGGCCCCCTGGGTGAAGTACCTTAGCCAAGAATACGACCCCATGTTAACGTGGGCTGCCAGCACCGACCGCTCCCCCTCTTGCCCATCTTTCAGGTAAGGTTGCTAGGCACTAAGCATATAGAGCTAATTACCAAAGCCAGAGCCATAATAGCACTCGTGGTTGCACTGTTATCCTGGGTGGTCACTCCATGTTCCAATTAAATTTGCAATAAAGTTATCTTAACCATCGGGTTAATGCCATAATTGCCAATTAAATCTTTGGAACATTAAAATCAATTAATGAGTGACATTAAGAAATTATTAGGTTGAGCAGTAGCGTAAATCTCGCACAGCTTAATTATTTCCCCAGGTTAAACAAGGAATACATGTAGTAAATCTAGGAAATCCTTAATTAGGTGAAACCCATCAAATTATGCAGTATATCAAAAGTAAACATTATTAAATGCAATGACTGGGTACAAAAAGAGTATGCAGAGGGAGAATCCACTTGCCTTGCACAAAATCGTCCTGCGTGTCGTCTTCAAACGTATTTGGGTCCTCTACCACACAATCAGTTTCTAATAGCGTCGCACATCGTACATACAAAAGAAAACATTCACCAATAAATAAACATACACCATTACATAGGTGAAGCATACATCATACAATAAAACATACATTTAAACAAATCACATTTATAAGAGGGAATGCACAACATGATTTGTATCTACCCTATAAATCTTAACCATATCAACGATCAATTTATTTGCTATGACTAACTACTTTGTTTCATTATCTTACTAGAAAACTTGTATGACAATTCGACTATGGATATGCACACTATATAAATTCATTTAAAATCATAGATACAACTTTAACCCAAATTCTAGGGAATCTAGTTTATTTACTAAATAATTATCTCTATCGTAAAACACGGGTCACATTCTAGTTTTAGTCTTTCTTTCTAAAAGGAAATTATATCAATTGTTAAAATATTATTTATAAATCACATAACCATAGTATTAAAGAACTAACTTAAACTACAATTTTTATCTCTACTTTTTAGATTACTTTGGACTATATTGTTTCAACGTCAATAAAATATTTACTATTTCTTAGCGAATAACCAATATAATTATATTGCGCATGAGCGTGCGAGTCTTGTCTATAAGTTAGAATCATAATGTAAGCAACGGTGAACGCATACTTATTTATCTATTAATACTAAATAAATCAATACATTTTCTAACTCAAATTAGTTAGTGTAGCAAGAATGAATTTAATAATGTTAATATTCTAAAAATCTACATAAACCACTAATTGAATATTTTCTAACACAAGCGAGGTTATTTGACATAAACTAGTATTCTAAAAATTTTAAGTTCTAAATCTGTGAACATGTTTATTTGACTAAAAAAACCTATTTTGCCATCTACCAATGATATTTTCTCCTTTCTTTATAAAAACAAAATGCTAATAAAATAATGAGATAAATCATCTAAAATCTTATGTTAATCGAATGACATGAGTTCTATACCATTTTCTAATCCATCAAAAATGCACCTATAATTCTCCAAGTAGTTTCTAAAATTTATTGTGACCAAATTTACTACAAAAATTCCTATCTAGCATTTTATCGCCAAAGTGACTATTAAATCTACGCCATATAAACCAAAATCAACGCGTCAATTACATGGAATAACACGGTGCACTGCTAATCGTATATTTTTAACAACTTCCGTAGCGCACACAAATACATAAATTGGAATCACATGTGTTCATATTACAACAAACGGGATATACAACACATGAATCGAATCGACAGCACTTTATAAAATACATAAAATAAATTTGGATCGCCAATAACCTCGGGTTCGTGCGTGTGACGGGGACGGATCGACGGAGAGCGGAGCTCGACTACGGACAGCTAGTACGCGGCTCCGGCGAACTCCGGCGACGAACGGCACGCTCCGGCGACGAACGGCACGAACTAACGATGAGCGAGGAGTGCTAGAGGGAGGTAAATTCGAGTGGACAGGAAGGGGAGACCTCTGCTGCCTTTTATAGAGAGAGGGAGGGAAGAACAATGGTCTGTTTAACGTGGTCTTCAATGGTGCTACAGTTTCTTGCTCGTAATGGGAGGAGAAATGGGAGAAACGGAAGCACTAATCGCAGAAACGGTGGCAGTGATAATTTCTATTAACACAGAGAAACAACGGACAACGGTCACGAAGGGACGCGCGGACATCGGCTCCTGGCGCTCGACTTCGGTTCGGCGGGCGTCGTGGCGGGGCCAGCTGCTCGCGCGCGGCAGGGAGGCAGAGGGCGCCGCGTCGCGCGGCTCTGCTGGCGTGCGGGCGCCCGAGCGGCTGCTCGTGCTCGGCTGGGCTCGCGCGTTGGAGAGAGGAAGCAGGGAGGGAGAGAAACGGGAGAGAGAGAGCAGCGAGAGATGAGGGAGAGAGTGAATGGGAGAGAGAGAGGAACGTGAGTAGAGGGAGGCGGCGGCTGGCTGGGAAAATCCCAGTGAGCGCGCGCGGGAGAGTAGTTTTAGGGTTAGGATATTTGGGCCCCTAAGTGGGCCGGCCGGTAGGTGTAGTTTTTTTTTTTAATTCCGAAATGCTTATTTAAAGAGCTCAAAAAATTATAAAAATTCACCAAAAATGTTTATAAACAAAATACTCATTTTTAGACTAATAATTATTATTTTTCTTAATTATTGATTAATTACTAAGATTTCTTTTTAAAAGGAAAACAACAATCATCCGATAATCAATCAAGTGCATGCAAAGAAAACAATGCAAATGAACAATTAAACACTAAAAAATTTTATTACCCTAATTAATATAATAACTAAATTTATTATTTTAATTGACGGTTTTTATGGTGTTACAAACCTACCCCTCTTAAAAAGAATCTCGTCCTCGAGATTAAGAAACTTCCGAGAATAATTGGGGAAATTCTGCTCTGAGTTCATCTTCTCTTTCCCAAGTGGCCTCATCTTCCGAATGATGACTCCACTGGACTTTGCACATGTTAATGACTTTACTCCGCGTAATTCTGCGAGATGTTTCCAGAATTCTGATTGGGTACTCCGAATAGGTCAAATCCTCATTAACATTCAGTTCTTCCATGGGTAACTGTTCTTCTGGTACTCTCAAGCACTTCTTGAGTTGTGACACGTGGAATACGTCATGCACATCGGATAATCTATCGGGTAGCTCTAACTGGTAGGCTACTTCGCCTTTTCTTTCCAAAATCTTGAATGGGCCAATATAGCGAGGTGATAGTTTTCCTTTAACCTTAAACCTTTTCATTCCTCTCATCGGTGAAACTTTAAGGTAAACAAAGTCTCCTACTTCAAACATCAATTCTCTTCTTCTATTATCAGCATAGCTTTTCTGTCTTGACTGTGCTGTCTTCAAATTTTCTCTGATAATTTGTACCTGCTTTTCCGCCTCTTGGAGAATTTCTGGACCAAATACTTGACTTTCTCCAGTCTGATTCCAATAAAGTGGTGTTCTACACTTTCGTCCATATAGTGCTTCAAACGGTGCCATTTTGAGACTTGCTTGATAACTGTTGTTATATGAAAATTCTGCATAAGGCAAACTTTTATCCCAGCTTCTACCATGCTTTAGAGCGCAAGCTCTTAGCATATCTTCCAAGACTTGGTTTGTTCTTTCCGTTTGCCCATCCGTTTGAGGATGATAAGCTGAACTAAAGTTTAGCTTGGTATCCATGGACTCATGAAGTCTTTTCCAAAAGCGCGAGGTAAACTGGGTTCCTCGATCTGATACGATCTTCTTCGGTACTCCATGCAGACAAACAATCCTTGACATGTATAATTCTGCTAACTGGGCTCCTGAGTAAGTTGTCTTCACAGGTATAAAATGTGCCACTTTGGTTAACCTGTCTACTATGACCCATATTGAATCATAGCCATCTCGAGTACGGGGTAACCCAACTATGAAATCCATACTAATTTCTTCCCATTTCCATTCAGGTACCTTGAGAGGTTGTAGCAATCCTGCTGGTCTTTGGTGTTCAGCTTTAACTCGCTGACACACGTCACATAATGCAACATGAGTAGCAACATCTCTTTTCAATCCGTACCACCAATACTTTTCTTTAAGGTCCTGGTACATCTTGGTACTTCCAGGGTGAATAGAGTAAGCTGAATCATGAGCTTCTCTCAAAATAAGTTGGCGTAAGTGCTCAATTTCCGGTACACAGATTCTCTTCTTAAACCATATTGTGCCTTGTTCATCTTCCGTGAAATCTGGGGCTTTACCCAAACTAATCAAAGATTTAATTTCCTTAATCTTCTCATCGGACTCCTGTCCTTTACGGATCTCTTCTTCCAAAGTAGATTCGACTTCCATCACCGTTGCTTCTACATTATTGAGAAATCCAAGGTTGAGTCGTTCCATTTCCCAGCACAATTCCTGTGACATCAAATGAGTAGTGATGTTGTTCACTTGACCCTTACGGCTCAAAGCATCAGCTACTACATTTGCCTTTCCGGGGTGATATTGTATTTCCAAATCATAATCTTTAATTAACTCAAGCCATCTTCTCTGTCTGAGGTTGAGTTCCTTCTGCGTGAATATATATTTCAGGCTTTTATGATCCGTGAAGATTTTGCACTTGTTTCCAATCATATAGTGCCTCCAAATCTTCAAAGCATGCACCACGGCAGCTAATTCCAAATCATGTGTGGGATAATTCTTCTCATGCTTTCTCAACTGTCTTGAAGCATAAGCAATCACCTTTCCTTCTTGCATTAGCACACATCCAAGTCCAAGGTGTGATGCATCGCAATACACATCAAATCCCTTGTGGATGTCTGGCATCACCAGTATTGGTGCAGTGGTTAACCTCTTCTTGAGTTCCTCAAAACAATTCTGACAAGCTTCATCCCATTTGAACTCTTTGCCTTTCTCCAGTAGAGAAGTAAGAGGCTTCACTAATTTGGAAAAACCTTCAATAAATCTTCTATAGTAGCCTGCTAATCCAAGAAAACTCCTGATCTTGGACGCATCTGTGGGTTGCTTCCAATTTAGTATTTCACTTATCTTTCCTGGGTCCACTTTAATTCCACCATCAGTAACAATATGTCCTAAGAAAGCAACTTCTTTCAACCAAAAATCACACTTCGAGAATTTTGCGTACAGTTGGTTGTCACGAAGCTTTTGTAGGACTAGCCTTAGATGATCTTCGTGTGTTTCTTCATTCGGAGAATATATCAGTATGTCGTCAATGAATACGACCACAAACTGATCCAGATATTCCATGAATACTTTATTCATCAAGTTCATAAAGTATGCTGGTGCATTAGTCAGTCCAAATGACATGACCAGAAACTCATATAATCCATATCTCGTCGTGAAGGCTGTCTTTGGTACATCTTCTGCTCGGATTTTTAACTGATGATATCCCGATCTCAGATCTATCTTCGAGAATATCTTAGCTCCCTTCATTTGATCGAATAAATCTTCAATCCGAGGTAGTGGGTATTTATTCTTGATGGTTACTTCATTCAAACTTCTATAATCAACGCACATTCTTCTCGAACCATCCTTCTTGTTCACAAACAGCACTGGGGCTCCCCAAGGGGATGAACTTGGGCGAATAAAACCTTTTTCTAGTAATTCTTCTATTTGTTTCTTCAGTTCTACTAAATCTTTGCCATCCATTCTATAAGGTCTTTTCGAGATAGGTGCGGTTCCGGGTACTAATTCAATAGAAAACTCTATATCACGGTCAGGTGGCATACCTGGTAATTCTTCCGGAAATACGTCTGGGTATTCGCACACTACTTTGATATTTTCCAAGGGCTTTTCTTCCAAGTGATTGATCACTGTCTTCCCTTTTTCATCTGTTGACTTGTCTATGTTGACTTGGATTCTTTCACCTTGAGGACTTGTCAACGTAATTGTTCCGTTGGCACACCGTATCACTCCATCACAACTTTTCAACCAGTTGCATCCAAGAATCACATCAATACCGTTGGATCCTAGGACCACTGGGTCGACTGTAAAATCTATTCCTTGAATCTTGATATTAACATGAGGGCATGAGTGTGTGGCCTTCATGTCACCTCCCGGTGAACTAATGTGTAATATCCTCTTCAGAGGGTACTTAGGTATGTTATGTTTTTCCACAAATGACTCAGTTATAAATGAATGTGATGCTCCAGAGTCAAATAAAACTGATGCAGGTATGGAGTTAACAAGGAACATACCATACACAATGTCGGCATCCTCAGGCACTGATTCCGCAGTGACGTGATTGACCCTTCCTCGGCTCTGGTTTTGCGGAGTCTTGTTTTGAGCAGATCCACGAGCGGGGGTGCCCTGGTCATTTCTCTGAATGTTGCCTTTCTGGGGTGTCTGCTGGTTGCGCCTTGGGCAGTTGTTGGCATAGTGGCCTAATTCACCGCACTTGAAACAACCGTTGGGTTGGACAGGTGCGTTGTTTCTGGCCTGAGTGTTGTTGGTGCCACCCTGACGGTTCTGTGAATTTCCACCAGACCTCTGGTTGGTCTGGGGGTTGCTTCTTTGCTGGTTCTGGTTTTGGTTGTTTCTCTGGCCTTGCTGTCCAGAGCGTTGTACTTGATAATTATTTCCACCCTGATTTCCAGAGCGGAACTGCGAACCTTGAGCATTATTCAGACGAGTGTTTCTGCTTGACTGACCTTGGAACTTCCTTTTATGGTCAGATAATTCCTTCCTTTTGCTCTCAAGGCCAATTGCCTTATTCAGGAGTGTCTGGAAGTTGGGGAATGTGTGACTCTGAAGTTGATAGTTCAGAGGTCCAATCAACCCTTCCAGAAAACGCTCTTGGCGCTTCTCGTCAGTGTCCACTTCCTCAGGGGCATAACGTGAAAGCTGAGTGAAGCGATCACGATACTCACTGACAGACATATTCCCTTGAGTAAGGGAAAGAAACTCCTTCTTCTTCAGCTTCATGATTCCCGAAGGAATGTGGTGAGCGCGGAAGTTCTCTTGGAACTCCTGCCAGGTTATTGTGTCAGCATTGGGGTGTGCCGCTGTGAAGGCATCCCACCAATCGGACGCAGCTCCCTCGAGTCTTCCCGAGGCGTACAAGACCTTCTCCCGGTCGTTGCACTGAGTGATGTCCAGCTTCTTTCCAATGACTTTGAGCCAGTCATCGGCATCCAGGGGATCAACCGCATGAGAGAATGTAGGCGGGTGATGACTCATGAAGTCCCGGTGTTTATCTCTAGCCGGGGGTGCATATTGCTGCTGCTGGGGTTGCTGATTCTGTTGGTTCTGTTGCAATTGTTGAACCGCAGCAGTGAGTCCTTGCAGAATCTGCATTTGCGCGGCGATGAACTGCTCCATGTTGGGATTAGGTGGTGGCGGTGGTGGTGGTGCTTGTTGTCCACGCTGGTTCCGGTTGTTAGGTCCTTGACGTTGGTTCACCATCTGATTTGTTAGGAAGTGAAGTCCTTAGAAAAGTGAGGAGTAGAAAAGATTCAAGAGGGAAAATAGCTTAAGTTTTACAAATTTTATATGTTCTTATGGCCATCATTCCATAAGACCATAGCACTCAAACAAAGATTCAAATCAAGCATTTCAACCAATCACCATCACATGGTTGACATTTATTAATATAAAAATTAACGATAGTTTCATCGTCTAATGCGAAGCGTAACTTATTACATCATGACCAACACTCCTACAGCAGCCTAGTGACTGATCCGGCCTCTCCGTAGCGCAGCCTCTTGCGGGGAGGAGACAACGCCACGGCGGGAACCTGAGCTTCTGGCGGATTCAGTCCCTGCAGTTGGGCTTCCAGGGCTGCAATCCTGGCGTGGGCGTTCTCCAGCTCCAAGTGCACACTGTAGAGGTCCAGAGTGGCACTGTCCAGGTCGGTGTTGAGACCGGCCACTACACCAGCTAGGGTGTTGAGGCGATCCTCACCAGGTTCACCTGGGACAATGTTGGTCTGGCTCTCTCCACGCAGGCGCTGAGGGAGATGCCTGAACCTTGTGTTCTGCAGCTGCTGCCGGTAGGTGTGGCTAAGCGACCACAGGGTCCGACGGGCAGCGTCGCTGACAGAGGCAACGTAGGTAGACAGCGGTATCAGGGACTCGTGAGCAGACAGAGTCCTGAATCCCCTGTCACCTGCATCCATCACCCTGACATGGACGCGAGTGATGTAATAGCAAGCCCGGGGAGGCTCGCTCACTCGCCTCGTCTCGTACTGGGGGCGGACGTAGGCTCCTAGCTCGTGCAGCACTGCCTGCAGCAGGATGGGGAAGTGCCCTGTTTCGAACATTGATGTATAATGTTCGACAACTGGACCAATCCCCATGAAGTGGTCCTCCTGGGCGTAGTCAGCTTCCTCGTGGACGTGTTCGTCCTCTCCATCGTCGTCGTCGTCGTCATCCTCGTCGTCGCCGTCTCCGGAGTCATCGGGGTCGTCGCCTCCAGGTGCAGGTGCTTGGAAGGCTGGTGCCGGCGATGCTGACGTCGATGACGCAGCTGCGAAGGCCAGGGACTCGGCCAACGGGGTGGGGGTCGGCAGCTGCTCCTCCGAGCTGTCCTCCAGGTTGATGACGTTCTCCACTCGGACGGGAGGGAGATTCGCTGGAGCATCCTCGACTACCACTGGGTAGGCCGGGATCTGCCGGGGCTGAGGGGCGTAGCTGGTGTTGACGCGAGTGGTTTGAAGAGTGCGAACCATCTACAAGAGAAGAGTCAACTTAGTTGAATTTCAAAGAGGTAAGACTGATAAGGGAATTTATAGGAATGAAATTAGCAAGTTTTGAACAACTAGGCTTTCCATTTCTAACTAATCTAACGACCTAGGGTCAGCATAGCTTTGATACCACTTCTGTCACACCCGGTTCCAGGGGGTAGAACCGAGCGCATACCATATGTGTGCCAGGATCCATTTCCACACATATGTTGACGTCACAAGTGTAATATATCAAAAGACAATGCAATAAAGGCGTAAAGGGAGTATAAAACTTTATTACATCATCCGAGACATTGTGTCTTAAACAAGTATCACGTCAAAGTAGAGCGGAAATAAACAACTGGGCAATCTTCCACAGGAAGTTGACCGGCGCATCGTTAGACTTAGAATTCTTCGTCGATAAATTCTCCATCAAAGTCTCCAGTATCACCCTCTGATCAAAATATTAGCAAGGGTGAGCTCACTTATGGTCGGGGCTCAGCAAGTGGGGGAAAAATTAATGCAGGTATAACAAGGTGAGGCTAAGGTTGAGCAGTAAGCATTTTAGTTGGTCAATATTTTATTATCAACACCTGCCTTACTAACAAGAGTGGATCCCAAATATCCCAATTAAACAAAGGAATATGAATATAACAGAAACACTTAAGTGAAACCACTTAAGCAAACTGTGGGCAGATCATCGGATCTCAATTTATGTCCATCTTTAAGTTCAATTATCATGTGAGGAGTCCAGGTCGCTCATAACCGGGAGCACGGCTGATATATCAGTTTTACACTCTGCAGAGGGGGTACAACTTTACCCACAAGCCATGTATCCCATCTAGCCCGGGTTGATCGGACCCTTAGACACTGCCGAGGTGAATGGCTAGGGATCCATTATGAGGTTTTCACAAAATACACTTAATATGAAGCAACCCGCTAAGGTTTCTAAGACGATGGTGGTGGCCCCCTGGGTGAAGTACCTTAGCCAAGAATACGACCCCATGTTAACGTGGGCTGCCAGCACCGACCGCTCCCCCTCTTGCCCATCTTTCAGGTAAGGTTGCTAGGCACTAAGCATATAGAGCTAATTACCAAAGCCAGAGCCATAATAGCACTCGTGGTTGCACTGTTATCCTGGGTGGTCACTCCATGTTCCAATTAAATTTGCAATAAAGTTATCTTAACCATCGGGTTAATGCCATAATTGCCAATTAAATCTTTGGAACATTAAAATCAATTAATGAGTGACATTAAGAAATTATTAGGTTGAGCAGTAGCGTAAATCTCGCACAGCTTAATTATTTCCCCAGGTTAAACAAGGAATACAGGTAGTAAATCTAGGAAATCCTTAATTAGGTGAAACCCATCAAATTATGCAGTATATCAAAAGTAAACATTATTAAATGCAATGACTGGGTACAAAAAGAGTATGCAGAGGGAGAATCCACTTGCCTTGCACAAAATCGTCCTGCGTGTCGTCTTCAAACGTATTTGGGTCCTCTACCACACAATCAGTTTCTAATAGCGTCGCACATCGTACATACAAAAGAAAACATTCACCAATAAATAAACATACACCATTACATAGGTGAAGCATACATCATACAATAAAACATACATTTAAACAAATCACATTTATAAGAGGGAATGCACAACATGATTTGTATCTACCCTATAAATCTTAACCATATCAACGATCAATTTATTTGCTATGACTAACTACTTTGTTTCATTATCTTACTAGAAAACTTGTATGACAATTCGACTATGGATATGCACACTATATAAATTCATTTAAAATCATAGATACAACTTTAACCCAAATTCTAGGGAATCTAGTTTATTTACTAAATAATTATCTCTATCGTAAAACACGGGTCACATTCTAGTTTTAGTCTTTCTTTCTAAAAGGAAATTATATCAATTGTTAAAATATTATTTATAAATCACATAACCATAGTATTAAAGAACTAACTTAAACTACAATTTTTATCTCTACTTTTTAGATTACTTTGGACTATATTGTTTCAACGTCAATAAAATATTTACTATTTCTTAGCGAATAACCAATATAATTATATTGCGCATGAGCGTGCGAGTCTTGTCTATAAGTTAGAATCATAATGTAAGCAACGGTGAACGCATACTTATTTATCTATTAATACTAAATAAATCAATACATTTTCTAACTCAAATTAGTTAGTGTAGCAAGAATGAATTTAATAATGTTAATATTCTAAAAATCTACATAAACCACTAATTGAATATTTTCTAACACAAGCGAGGTTATTTGACATAAACTAGTATTCTAAAAATTTTAAGTTCTAAATCTGTGAACATGTTTATTTGACTAAAAAAACCTATTTTGCCATCTACCAATGATATTTTCTCCTTTCTTTATAAAAACAAAATGCTAATAAAATAATGAGATAAATCATCTAAAATCTTATGTTAATCGAATGACATGAGTTCTATACCATTTTCTAATCCATAAAAAATGCACCTATAATTCTCCAAGTAGTTTCTAAAATTTATTGTGACCAAATTTACTACAAAAATTCCTATCTAGCATTTTATCGCCAAGGTGACTATTAAATCTACGCCATATAAACCAAAATCAACGCGTCAATTACATGGAATAACACGGTGCACTGCTAATCGTATATTTTTAACAACTTCCGTAGCGCACACAAATACATAAATTGGAATCACATGTGTTCATATTACAACAAACGGGATATACAACACATGAATCGAATCGACAGCACTTTATAAAATACATAAAATAAATTTGGATCGCCAATAACCTCGGGTTCGTGCGTGTGACGGGGACGGATCGATGGAGAGCGGGGCTCGACTACGGACAGCTAGTACGCGGCTCCGGCGAACTCCGGCGACGAACGGCACGCTCCGGCGACGAACGGCACGAACTAACGATGAGCGAGGAGTGCTAGAGGGAGGTAAATTCGAGTGGACAGGAAGGGGAGACCTCTGCTGCCTTTTATAGAGAGAGGGAGGGAAGAACAATGGTCTGTTTAACGTGGTCTTCAATGGTGCTACAGTTTCTTGCTCGTAATGGGAGGAGAAATGGGAGAAACGGAAGCACTAATCGCAGAAACGGTGGCAGTGATAATTTCTATTAACACAGAGAAACAACGGACAACGGTCACGAAGGGACGCGCGGACATCGGCTCCTGGCGCTCGGCTTCGGTTCGGCGGGCGTCGTGGCGGGGCCAGCTGCTCGCGCGCGGCAGGGAGGCAGAGGGCGCCGCGTCGCGCGGCTCTGCTGGCGTGCGGGCGCGTGATGCCGCGGCGGCTGCAGGGCGCCCGAGCGGCTGCTCGTGCTCGGCTGGGCTCGCGCGTTGGAGAGAGGAAGCAGGGAGGGAGAGAAACGGGAGAGAGATAGAGAGCAGCGAGAGATGAGGGAGAGAGTGAATGGGAGAGAGAGAGGAACGTGAGTAGAGGGAGGCGGCGGCTGGCTGGGAAAATCCCAGTGAGCGCGCGCGGGAGAGTAGTTTTAGGGTTAGGATATTTGGGCCCCTAAGTGGGCCGGCCGGTAGGTGTAGTTTTTTTTTTTAATTCCGAAATGCTTATTTAAAGAGCTCAAAAAATTATAAAAATTCACCAAAAATGTTTATAAACAAAATACTCATTTTTAGACTAATAATTATTATTTTTCTTAATTATTGATTAATTACTAAGATTTCTTTTTAAAAGGAAAACAACAATCATCCGATAATCAATCAAGTGCATGCAAAGAAAACAATGCAAATGAACAATTAAACACTAAAAAATTTTATTACCCTAATTAATATAATAACTAAATTTATTATTTTAATTGACGGTTTTTATGGTGTTACAGACAATGGAACACAGTTTGATGCCGAAGCTTTCAGGAAATTTTGTGATTGGATTGGCACCAAGATCCATTTTGCATCGGTCAAACATCCAGAGTCAAACGGACTTGTCAAAAGGGCAAATGGTATCATAATGATGGGAATAATGAAGTTAATCTTCAATCAGCCCAAAGGAAAATGGCCAGATGAGTTGATTAAAGTGGTGTGGAGCCACAACACAACAATATCAAGGTCAACAGGTTTTACACCATTCAAGTTATTGTTTGGTGACGAAGCAATAACTCCGAAAGAAGCTAAGGCAGGGTCAATTAGAACAGTAGCTTCGGCAGAGGACGAAGCTGATTATTCTGTGGCAAAAGATGCTATAGAAGGGACTAGGCTTCAGGCTGTGGAGAATATCAATAAATACCAAGCCGAAACAATAAAATGGCATGACAGAAAGGTTCGGCTAAAAAACATTAAGCCAGGTCATCTGGTGCTTCGGAGAGTGGCTAATTTAGACACAGTAGGCAAGTTACAGCTGAAATGGGAAGGACCCTTTCTTGTGGTATCTTCGTCAAGACCCGGTTCTTACAGATTTAAGGATATGGACGGCAACGACATTCCTAGATCTTGGAATGTGGGCGAACTTCGGCGATACTATGTGTAACTTGATGTAATCTTTTTCATTTTTCCTATGGTACCCTTTTCCTTTCTAAAGGGGGAGAAAGGTTTTTAATGGGACCATAATTTGTAATCTTTCTTTTCTTATTTAGCTCCATGAGAGCAAAATCCCCCAAATATGTAAATGTAAAATTTGAGCATGCACCTTCGAGTGCAGAGAAAAAGAAAAAATAGAGAGAAGCTCGAAAGTCGTCCCTAAGGAGATGCAGAGCATGACGAAGCTACAAAAAGCCGTTCCTAAGGGAGCACAGTGTAAGTTTTCTGCTCAAAAGTCATTCCTAAGGGAATGCAGAGCCAAATACCGCCGAAATATAAGGCGAAGCGCGAAAAGTCAACGCGAATACCGCTGAAATATAAGGCGAAGCGCGAAAAGTCAACGCGAATACCGCCGAAATAGAAGGCGAAGAAGTTAAAAAGACGTTCCTAAGGGGATGCAGAACTTACACCAAAAAATAAGCGGTGCAGCCGAAAAATAAACGGCAAAGAGATTTCAGTTATTCCTACGGGAATGAAGGTTGTGGATGAAGCTTCGGATGTGTGTGTTTGGGCATTCATTTGCACGAAACATTACATCATACATTGCATTCATAAACATTCATTTAGACATACATAGGATCATCATCATCATATCATACAGATACAGACAGTTGCTTCGGGACTAAGCATACAACTTTAAGAAGCAGATTCGTGCTTTGTTGTGTATGAAAAGAAGGGAAGGTGTTTTCGCCTTCGGCTCAAAAATACAGGTTTCGACCACATCAAAGCATTTTATACATCGATGGAAAGGTAAAAATATATTACAAGGTATGGACAAATTTACAGAGTACAATCTGATTCTTAAGTTACAATAATCTTTACAAGGGTTAATACAAAAGTTTCCTTAGAATTTTTCCACAACTAGGTGCTCTAGCTTCGTCTTTTCATTTGCTGAGCTTCGGATTACCAGCTAGGCTTTGGCTCTTCGTTCTTCGGCTTTGTCATCCTGTACATATCAAAGCATCATAAGGAAAATTCAAGTTTCAAGGAAAAGGTAAGCATAAGGTATGATTTTACCGGCTTGAGATGACTCCGGGCTTCGTCACCAGCTAGGCTCCGCCCACCCTTCGTCCATATTTGCTTTATAAATCTATTTCCTATGCTTCGAGCTAGACTGGCGATATCAATCAGATCTGCTGGTGATAAGCTAAAGTTTGGTCTATTAACAATTTTTCCATGCGTGCAACCAGACTTCATGAAGGCAACAGTTGTGCCCCGAGAAGCTAGCAGGGCACAGAAATCACCGTGACCTGCTATAACTTCATCAAGAGCATCAACTTCGCCCTTAATGTGTTCGAAGGTTCCCGGCAGGTCTTCAACCGAAGGATTAAATTCTTCAGAGCTAGCTCCAACTGAGTTGAAGATCTGCCTTAGTCGCTGCACGCATCGGTTGCTGAACTCTAGACATTTATCTTGAAGCTCTTTCAATGATTTTTGCAAATTTGAACTTTTTTCGGCCTCAGCCGCAAACTTTGTATCAAATTTCTGTTTTTCTTGTTCGAAACTCTCTGATTTGAGAGAAGCTCTTTATCCAACTTTGCAATTTTGGCTTTAGCTTCTGCCAGTAAACCTTCCATTGTCTGAAGTTCAAAATCTTTCTTTTCAAGAGCAGCTGTTTGATCTTTTATTTTGCTCTCTAACCCTACAATTATAACTTCGTGTTTTTTATCCTCAAGATCCTGTTGCATCCCCAAAGCTTTGCTTAATAACATACTCTGTATAGAAGCAACCTTCGTTAGAGAAGATCTTTGATGTTGAAAACAATGCAAACTCAAAGAAAAGTTTTTACCTTGAAGTTAGAATAGAATAAACTACCGACGATATGCTGTCGTCGGTAGCGGCTAATATCGGTCTCAAGCTTCGGGAAGCCAATACTCTTTGATAGAGTACCGATAACTTTTGCTCCGGTTCGGTCTCAGAGGCAACCCAGGCTTTCGTCGTCAATACCGCCGAAGAGTAGTGCTCCTGGCTGGTACCCGCAGGAGATGGCGTAGTCTTTCAATTCTTCTTTCTCGGCCTTTGTTAATTCTTGACCAATTAAGCTTTGAAAGTTGAAACTTTCTCCTTCTGAAGTTTCTTCAGCTATTTCCCTCTCTTTCCCAGGCACTGTGGCCATGGTTTCTTCGGCGGCTATGTCCAAAAGTATTTTATCAATATCAGAAAGTGTAGTTTCTAAGTTTGCACCTTCGGCAGTTGTAGCTTCAGCAGGCGCAGCTTCGGTAGCTGTAGCGCTCTCAACAGCTGGTGTTTTTTGCGCCGAAGCTGGTGGTGGTGTTTCTTCAATGGCCTCTGTCACAGTAATAATTCTTTGTTTTTTCGGCCCAACAAACTTCTTCGTTACCGAAAGCTCCTCCTTCTTCTGTAAAAGCTTCGTTAGATGCGACCCCAGTGGACTTAGCTTGATGGGCAAGGATTCAGTCATTACCTTTAGAATTTCTTCTACGTCGGCAGCAGAAGGTGTTGAGGCAGTCTCTTCTTCCTTATCAGCTGCTTTTTGCTTTGGGACCGTAGCTTTCCTCTTCTTCGGGGCGATTGCCTTCGGCTCAGGGCTCATTTTTCTCCTCTTTAGTTTTTCTTCATCTTCTTTTACCATTCTAGTGGCCTGCCTGCCCACAATACTGACAACTCTTTTTCTTTTTTGCCCTTCGGTGCCCTTGCTCAATCGCTCGTAGTTTAGATATTCAAAATTCAGAGCATCCATTACCCGATTTAATCTTTGTTTCGGTCGGGTGCCGAAGGTTGCAGTCATCAACTGATCTTCTTTTCTCGTGTAATTACCCAAAATCTTGTTGCACATAACCTCAATTGTCTCTAACCACTCTTGGCAGGGTTCTTTGAAGTGTTTCTTGAACTTGAAATGATAGGGCAGCTGAACAAGTTCCGTCTTTTTCTTTTCCCCTTTGAGCTTCGGCATGTCCCATTCTTTCAAAGTTGGGAATACTCTATAAGCTAAGAATTCTTGTACCAAATCCCTAGTACCAATATGCTCCGAAACAACTCGAAATTCTCCCAAAGCAATTTGGCATGGTCCCCCCGGTGTCATGTCACACTGGGGCCTAGTTTCTCCGAAGATTAAGTCCAATGGGCTCTGAACCAGCTTCTCCTTTTTCTCATCAACCTTAACATAAAACCACTCAGCTTTCCAGCTAGTTGGCCATTTAGTACGGTAGCTAATAACCGGAGACTTTGCATCTTTGCGATAAGCAAAATTGTAGCACCCGAAGTTTTCATGCAGCCCATCTTCTCTAGCTTTTGTCCGATAATGAAGCTCATGTACCCGACAGAAGCCTTCGGCAAGTGGTTCAGCCCCCTGGCTTCGGAGAGCCCAAATATAGACGCTAAGCCTAACGACGGCATTAGGAGTCAGCTGATGAAGATAAATCCCAAAGTTCTCCAAAACATCCGCAATCATTTCATGCAAAGGAAATCTCAATCCTGCTTTAAAGAAGCTTTTAAAAACTACCACCTCATCCTTTTTAGGCTTCGGGGTGATCTCCTCTCCACCAAAACGAATCAGCTTCTTCTTGGCTTCACTAAAATAGCCTAGCTTTAACAATTTTGGCATATCATCCTCGGTAACAGTAGACTTTCCAAACTCCAGGTGGCTGGGTTTAGATGGCAGGGCACTGTATTCTTCCTCACTTTCACCTTCTTCAACATCAACTTGCTCAGCTTCGGCAGCAGGTGCACCTTCGTCAGAAATGTCCTCCGCCACTACCAGCCCTGACTGTCTTATTACTTCGGAAATCGGAGTAGTTTCAGTAGCTTCGGCTTCTTCTCCGTCATGTGTAACCCTGGCGGTGGAACACACTCTTGCCATTTGATGGTGAATTTCTTACAATTTTTGATGAAATTGTTAACCTTTTTTGATTTTTCCGAAGCTCCCTCTTGAGACGAAGCAAAAGCAAAAGCGGTGCTTCGGTTGAGTGCAATAAACAAGCTTCGGCTATGGTTAAATTTTTGGCAGCAAAACAGTGCAATAGCAATGAATGCTGTGGTAACTTCACACCTACCCGTCTGTTTATATAGTGCCGTAGGCGGGGACGTGAATCACCAAGTCTTCCGCACCGGATGAACAGTCGCCCACACTCACTGAATGGTGGGCCGCAGAACTTGAGAAGGTGAATTGCCAGGACGCGTATGCTCGACGCATGGTGGGACCATTTCGCACTCGGAATATTTTAATCGTTTCTCGGCAATGAGCTCAGGGAAGGTGTTTTTCAGATCTTCGGCTTTCTGAAGCCTAGGATACTTTTCAAGGATCAAGCTCGTTACGAAAAACGATCTAGCACCGTGAAGGGGCTATTGTTGGGGGTATGCTTCGTCGCCGAAGATCCTAAAAGAGGAGATACCTTTGACAGATCCTCTCAAAAGCAGCGCCAAAGCCACCATCCATGAAGCTTCGGCACAGTAATATGTCTCAAGACGAAGGATCACACCGACTTAAAGATAAAATGACCGATTAATCCATGAGAGCCTGTGTCATAGTTGTAATCTTTTGTAAAGGACATGAATGTAAAATCTCATAGGCTGCGCCCTATGCCTATAAATAGATGAACAATATCCTCGTACTGTTCACGTTGATTGTATTTGCTCGCACGTCACACTTGGATCTTAGCCTTCTGTCGAGCCGAAGGTATAAATTTAATTCGATATTGTCCACGTTTGTTCATAATTATATGATTTGAGGATATTAATGATGCCATATGATTATTTATGTTATTTCTCATGTTTTATATGCTTCTTCCTTCATTAATATGTGTTAAAATGTCGAAGGTATGTCCTTCACGCCCTTCGTCTGAAGATCTCTATATCCTAAGAGATATAATGCTTCGAAGGACGAAGGGTTCTAACTATTAACCCTTTTATGTTGCCTTGTTCTTAATTCATAGCATTTGAGAACAAGTCCCCAACATGGGCCCCTTCACTACTTTCTCGGCATCACTGTCGAGCGCCTACCTCAAGATATCTTCCTCCACCCATGCTAGTACGCCATCGACATCCTAGAGCGGGCTACATTTCCGACTACAAGCCCTGCTCCATGCCTGTTGACACTCAGGTGAAGCTCTTTGAGGACGATGGGCCCCCGGTCGCTGACGCAATGTCTTACCAGAGCCTGGCTAGCATGCTCTAGTACTTGACTTTCTCCAGGCCCGACATCGCCTACGTCATCCAGTAGGTGTGCCTGCATATGCACACCTCACAGGAGCCCCATCTCACCGCTCTCAAGAGGATCCTGCGCTACTTCCGTGGATCCCTCGACTACGGCCTTTTACTCTGACCCTCCCTCACGTTAGAGCTCGTGGTTTACACCGACACTAACTGGGCTAGTTGTCCCAACACGTGCCGGTCCACTTCCGATTGCACCATGTTCCTAGGCACCAACTTCGTCTCCTAGGCCACCAAGCGCCAGCCTGTCGTCTCTTGCTCTAGCGCTGAGGCCAAGTACCACATTGTAGCCAATGGAGTGGTCGAGACCTCTTGGCTATGACAGCTCCTCCAGGAGCTCCACAGCCTCCTTCAGCGTGCCGCCCTCGTATAATGCGATAATGTCAGCGCGATCTACCTCTCCACCAATCCCGTGCCGCATCAGCGCACGAAGCACGTGGAGATCGACCTACACTTCGTCCTCGAGCATGTCATCGTAGGTGACATTCAGGTTCTGAAAGGGAAATGGGCTTAACCATTTCCTATAATCGATTTTGGTGGTTGACGTCCATCACAAACCATGTGGACTAACTAGTTTGCCTAGATGTCATTTATCTCAGGTGCATAAGGTTCAACACAAACCAAGAAAGAAATTTAGTTGGGGACACAAACAATTTTGGAGCAAAGGACTTGAGAGTGTGCTGCATGTGGCGCACCAGACAGTGTCCGGTGTGCACCGGACAGTAGGCCCGCGCGCAAGCGAACATGCCACTCTCGGGTTTCTGCCGGGCGCGCTCCGCTATAATTCACCGGACTCTCTAGTGTGCACCGGACATGTTCGGTGAGCCAATAGAGCAACGACCACTGCGCGTCAATGGTCGACTGCAAAAGTGTACAATGATGAACAGTGTGTGGCAGAAGTCAGAGCAGCGAAGTCAGAGGTCTCTGGACATGTCCGGTGTGGCACCGAACTGTCCTGTGCAACCGACCCAACGGTCAAATCGCTCCAAACCCCAACGGGCGTGTTGACGTGGCACGCACTGGATAGTGAACATTGACTGTCCTATGCGCCACCGGACTCTCCGGTGTGCCCATCGCCAGCAAAAATAGCCAATGACTAGGAAGTCGTTGGAGGCAATAAATACCCCCCAACCACCTCCTTCAATGGCATCCAAGTATTTTGAACATCACAGTCATTGCAAGAGCAAAGGCAACCACTCCAAAGACACATCCAAAGCATTCAATCCACTCCAAGCCACAAAATCAACTCTATTGCTTAGAGACTTGAGAGAGGATTATTTGTGTTCTTTTGTTGCTCTTATTGCTTGGATTGCTTTCTCCTTCTCCACTCCTATTATCTTAAGTGCTTTGTAAAGCTTGCAAGAGACACCTAAGTGTGTGGTGATCCTTGCGGGGTCTCAGTGACCCAAGTGATTAAGGAGAAGGCTCATCCAGTCTAAGTGACCGTTTGAGAGAGGGAAAGGATTGAAATGGACCTGGCCTTCGTGGCCTCCTCAACGAGGACTAGGTTCCTTGGAACCGAACCTCGGTAAAACAAATCATCGTGTTCACTTGTGTTGATTTCCATTTGATTTGTTTTCCCTCTTTCCTCTCTCTAACGTTTCCTTGCTAATATTGTTTTGAGTTTGCTCCCAAAGCCACACACATCCATTTGAGCAACTCATAGCAAGAGAAACAATCTTCCGCACTCGGATTTAATTCTAACACTAAACCTGGCCTTAGTGCAAGTTTAAGTTTATAAATTTCAGGTTTCGCCTATTCACCCCCTTTAGGCGACTTTAAATTGGTATCAGAGCCAGTGCTTCATTAAGAGTCTAACAAACTCGAAGTGATGTCTGGAGATCACGCCAAGAGGGAGATCGTAATCAGCGACAAGCCCACGGGCTCGGGGAGGACTCTATCAAGGGAGTCTGGTGACAAATACAAGGAGGAATCATCTTCCTCTATCAAGTCACTAAGGAAGGGTGACAATACGAAAAAGAAAATGAAGAAGGTGGTCTACTACCAGACCGACTCTTCATCACCTTCTACTTTCGGCACCGAGTCGACAACTTCGAAGCGCCACGAGCGTAAGAAGTATAGTAAGATGCCTCTACGCTATCCTCGCATTCCTAAACACGCTCCATTACTTTCGGTACCCCTAGGAAAACCACCATATTTTGATGGTGAAGATTATTACATGTGGAGTGATAAAATGAGGCACCATCTAACCTCACTCCATGAAAGTATTTGGGATATTATTGAGTTTGGAGC
Source organism: Zea luxurians (assembly GCA_029449295.1). NCBI lineage: Eukaryota > Viridiplantae > Streptophyta > Magnoliopsida > Poales > Poaceae > Zea > Zea luxurians. Next base: position 30,211 of record JAOPSE010001232.1, read on the forward strand.
GCAGGCACCCAAGTGGGCGATGAGGACTACGACTCGGACGAGGCCGCCCAAATTAGGCATTTCAACTCCCAAGCAACTTCTATACTCCTCGCCTCCTTGTGTCCAGAGGAGTATAATAAGGCGCAAGGGTTAAAAATGCTAAAGAAATTTGGGACGTCCTCAAAACGGTGCACGAAGGGGACGAGGTGACCAAGATCACCAAACGGGAGACAATCGAGGGAGAACTCGGTCGATTTGTCCTCAACAAAGGAGAAGAGCCACAAGCAATGTACAACTAGCTAAAAACAATGGTCAATCAAGTGCGCAACCTCAGGAGCATAAAATGGGATGACCATGAAATGGTCAAGGTTATTCTTAGATCCCTCGTTTTTGTAATCCTACTCAAGTTCAATTAATTCGTGGGGATCCTAGATATAAACAGATGTCTCTCGAGGAGATGATTGGCAAGTTTGTGAGCTTTGAACTTATGATCAAAGACTCCAAACATATTGTCAACTTGGAGCAAGGCGCCACCTCCACACCCGAGGTGCAACCCGTTGCATTCAAAGCAATGGAAGAAAAAAAGGAGTGTACACCAAGTAGACTACCAATCGACGCCTCCAAGCTCGACAATGAGGAGATGGCTCTTATTATTAAGTGCTTTCAACAAATCCTCAAGCAAAGGAAGGGGAAGGACTACAAACCCCGTTCCAAGAGGGTGTGCTACCGGTGTGGTAAGTCCAGTCACTTTATAGATAAATATCCATATTCTAGTGAAAGTGACAGGGACGAAGACAAGAAGGGGAAGAAGAAGATGGAGAAGAAGAAGTATTACAAGAAGAAGGGTGGCGAGGCGCACATGGGGCGAGAATGGGACTCTGATGAGAGCTCCACCGACTCCTCCTTCGACGAGGACGCCACCAACATCGCCATCAACAAAGGCCTCCTCTTCCCCAACGTCGGCCACAAGTGTCTCATGGCCAAGGACGACAAAAAGAAGAAGGTACATTCAAGAGATACCCCCAAATATACTACATCCGATGATGAGGGTAGCTCTAGTGATGATAATGATGATTTAATTGCTCTCTTTGCCAACCTTACCATGGACCAAAAGAAAAAATTGAATGAATTAATAGAAACCATTAACGAGAAGGATGATCTCTTGGAATGCCAAGATGACTTGCTCGTTAAGGAGAATAAAAACTTTGTTAAGTTGAAAAATGCTTATGCTCTAGAAGTAGAAAAATGTGAAAACCTATCTAGGGAGCTTAGCATTTGCAATGATTCAATTTCCTGTCTTAGAAATGAGAATGCTAGTTTAAAATGCTAAGATAGAAGAATTGAACGTTTGCAAACCTTCTATATCTAGTGTTGAACATGTCACTATTTGTACTAGATGTAGAGATGTTAATATTGAAGCTATTGATGATCACCTTGCTATGATTAAACAACAAAATGATCACATAGCTAATTTAACTACTAAAATTGCCGAGCATGAATGTAATACCCAAATTGTAAGGAAAAATAAAAGGAGGAATTATTTCCCTTTATATATGTGTGTGTGTCTCTATTTACCATCACATGTGAAAACCTCACTTAAACAAATAAACAATTAACAAAAGACACCTAAATAACGTATGCATCATATTGGATTTATTTATTTGTGCATTTAATACCAGCAATATTGATAAAAATATATTATTATCCAAATTTGAATTTAACCTAAGTTACAATTTAGGAATTTGGAAAATAACATAGAAAAGGAAAAGAAAGAGAAAGAATATAGAATTTATAGAAAATATATATATAAAGATGTATCTTCAAAGTCAATACTTTAATGGCACAATATAAACCTGAGGATAAATTTGCCACAAGAATGGAATTTAAATTTGAAAGGGAAGTTTGAATTTGGGAAGGAAGAAAAGAAGATGGAAAATAAAAAGAAAAGGTTTAAAGTTAAATGGGCCGGCAGCTATCCTATTCGGCCCACTTATCCCGCCGCACAGCCCAGTCCTGAGAAGTGGCGCCGACAGCATGGCCCCACTGGGCAGTCTCACCAGTGCGCGTTGTCGCGCCGACTAACGGGCCCCACACGTTAGCCATGACACCATTTTCATCTTCCCTCGCAACGGAGCTCAGTGCATGGCGGGGGCGAACCGAAGACCTCGGAGCCGCTCGCGCATATCTAGCCATGATCTCCATCACCACCTTGCCGATTAATAAGTCCGTGCGCAAGCCACCTGCATCCCCTTTTCCCAGCTGCATTCACCGGTTACACACGAATCCGCGAGCGAGCGCAACGTGCGGTGAACCGGAACCAGGGTGGAGCTGGGAACACCGCGAACCCACACCTTCGCCGGCGTTCTGTCCCTAGAGCGCACACCGGAGCATCGTTTGGCAGTTGGGAGTGTGGTGCTGCGCTCGGATGGGAGAGAACTCCGCTGCATCGGCGCCAATTTCTCGCCGGTGCGGGCGCACCACCATCAACCGCGCCACACCATGGACAGCCCCAACAGCCTCCCCATCTCTGGTAAGCAACCTACGACTGATTTCGCTCATCGTTGGACATCGCGTAGAGCTAGGCTCGTGCGGTTTGGACTGTTAGGGTGCGAAAACGGCCGTGGCCGGTCATGGCACCACCGTATGGCCGAGCAGCACCGCCGCCGTCGGAATCGTGTGGGGGGATGACTCCGGACCATCTGATTTGGAATAGACGGTGTGGATTAGGGATAAGGTACCGCTTCAGTCTAGTGACGTCCTGGCCGTTGATCGTGGGATCTACGACGCAGATTAGATTTTTGCAGGCAGAAGCCATCCTTCCTCAGGATAACCCCTGAGCTAGGCATTAACGCAAAGGACAACCTCTATCCGCAAGATTTACCTCTAGGCAAGGCTAAGCAATTTTGTAAATCATATTTGATACTTCACCAGAAGTATCTATAACAGGAATGGATTTCAAGGTAGCCAATGCATCAAAGGGTTTCCAAGCAACTCCTATAAACCTAATGCATATTTCACTAGACTTAAAGTATGTAAAAATCATTTAAAAACACAAGGAAAGGGGTTGCATGCACCGGGGCTTGCTTGGATAACACTAGGTTAGTGTTGTTAGACGACGTCCACTTGACGACCATCTTTTGTTCTGATACTTGTTTCGTCTGTCCACCTTCAGTTCCGTTCATCAGCACCATCTTGTGGAGAAGCTCACGCGTAGCGGTATCTTGTGGTCGACTCAGTTCTGGTTCTCCGCATCATGTGGTTAATTCACGTACCTAAATGAAATGCATTATGCATATGAATGCATATCAAGAAGGGTATCACAAGATAATTATTACGATTAAGTCATCATCATAATCACGATAACCTAATTCTTATGTATGAACCAACATAATCAGACATAATATAAATAGAACTCGAGCACTCTAAAAATACTAACTTCATCCTATTACCGTATGAATAGAACATTTTACCAGTATTTAAGACCACTACTCATCACATACGTAGAACCTACTTAATTATGTTTAACATATACACCCATCGAGGCACTACTCACATGACCTACCCATCGACGATCATTATACAATGTGATTAATTCACCATTGAACACAAGCACACCAAAGCATCAGATCAATCCAATTACACTAGACATACGTTTCCACGTTGTAAATTAAGATGCATAAGATATAGGTCGATGGTGCTAACCACAATCGGCCATAATCATACTTAAAACTAACTTAACTAGTTTAAACATACTCGACAAGTATACCCACCGAGCTCTATTCCCATAACCTACATCTTAAACTGGTGATTCACTACACGACCTTGACCAAATCGCTGCAAGCGATTCGAGTATTCTAATAAATATTATACCTACAACCACAATACACCTATGCTACAAGCACGAGGACCGACGTAATTAATATATCCAAACCATCAATCAAACACTATCTGAAACAATAAATCGGCTTACCTGCAACTAAATTTGACGCGCTATCCGCGAGCACGGCAAGGATTCCGGTTCGGCCCTGGTGTCAAGTACTTGAAAACATCATGCTGCTAGCTCCGTCTTCACCCGACTCATGGGATTTCTTGATGACGCACGAAACGACGATGAGATCGATAACACACACGTGTGACGAGACAGGGTCTGTGGAGATGTGCACAAGGGAAGGTGAGCTCATGGTGCCGAGAGTCGATGGTGTGGTTCGAGATGGCTAGGCACACAGGTGAGCTACGAACAGTCCCGCACACAGCATGATGACCAAAGGCTAGAGGCACGACTGGTGCTGTAGAGCTCGACACAAGCACACACACACACACAACGTCTTCTTTGCATCCATTTCGTGCGCGCATCACGGACACAATGTCGCGTAGCACGAGCAAGCAGCTAGCCAAGAAGAGTAGGGAGGGCACCATCGCGGTACGACGTCCGATCTTATGCTCAGCAGCACGACATGGCCGAGGGCCAGTACAGGACCAAGCGGTTGAAGCGATGCCAACAGCGAGTATCCCCACTGAGCATGGCGCTTCGGCAAGGATGTGCCAGCTCGAGGCAAGGCGAGCTGGGGGAACCGCGATGCTGGGAGCAGAACGCATGCAGGGGAGCTTGGCATGGGCAGTGGCGCGCGTCCACGACGAGTAGGCTGGGCGCAGGGACGCGACGACCACGGCAAGGGAGCTCCAAGCTTGGACGGCAGGGAAACTCCACAGCGGGAGTCGCGGTTTGGACAGAGCAGAGGGAACCGCTCGGTTGGTGTCCACGCCGGACCAAGGTGATTCACCTGCGCAGGGGCGAGCAGGGGGAGAAGCGGCTGGGCACCAGAGGACCGAGCAGATGAGCGTGACTGCGCGCAGGGAGCTCGGTGCCAGCCGTGGGAGAAGCAGAGGCGCGGCGAGCATGAGGGGGATGGGGAGGAAAAGGGGCTAGGCACGCTGGAGCACCACGGCGCTGGAGATGGCCGGCAGTGCAGAAATATCCGAGGGAGAGAGAAGCGTGCAGCGGCCAGGTGCAGAGAAGAAGGCGAGGAACGCGCGACAGGAGATTGGGGAAGGCAGCGACCGACAAGGAGAGGGCGCATCATGACCGGTGTTGAAGAGACAACGCTGCCACGAGTCGAGCAGGGAGGAATCCATGACATTGGGTGCTTGGGCCAGCGAGGCGGTAGTGAAGAACATCACTGGCATGGGGAGGAGCAGAGGACGACAGGCAAGCTAGAGGCTGAACGAGCTCTAGAGAGAGGCGCAATACGGCGGCGGCGCAGAAGAGCCGGAGCGGGAGCGAGGGATCCAGACGGCATGGCACGCAGAGAGAGCTCCAGAGCGCGCGACTGGGGAAGGAGCTCAAGGAGAGGGGCGTGCCAGCCATGGTGAGTAGAGGAATTGCCGTGCGGGGGAAGAAGATGAGGAGGAAAGAGAAAAAAAACGTGCACGAGAGATAACAGATAAGGACATCGCATGATTCGGAAAAATCAGAGGTAGGGGCGGCGAGATAAGGTAGACGACGAGATATTTCACTTTTATTTCATTTTTTAACAGGAAATCACAGATATTTTTGAACCCAGATTTTTAGTGATATAAAATGAGTCGAATCAAATGAGATCGATAGCAATAAATGGGACATGATTTGATTTAGTGAATACTTCGGAATCAGATGAATTTGCACCCATTATTTATATCCAAAGTTTTGGATCGGGGCGAGACGCAATCGGAATGAATCAGAATGATATTAACAATAGTATTTCAGACTGTGTTCCATTTGATTCGAAATCAAATAATTTTATTCGAGTGGGTCGAGCTTCCGAATCCACATTCTCATAATTTATAACTTTTGAAACGAACACACGACTCGACATATCGCGAAATAAACGCGCTATATCAGTGCGGCATCGAGAATGCGATCCATTCCGGAAGTGACGACACGCATCATTTACGTGGGCGAGAGTCTATGCGCTGTTCAGACAAGGATTTTGCACCCGCCACACATATCACGATGCCAGGCCTCAGATAGACTTGCGCGACGCAAGCGTGAAAGATTCCAAACGAATTTTTAAGGAACCACATTTGGTTTCCAGGATTATAGTTTGGGGCAAAATGTCGATGGCTTAACCCCACACGATTCTGGAGTTGATGTTCCAGAAGATTTCTGAAGTCCAAATTTTGCAAAATAAATTAAGGCAGTTTAGACAGATGGAAACAGACATGATATCAAAATCGCGATGGACTAAAGTGATTAAAGTTTTAGTGTCCATTTTACTTACTGATGTCCCACGCTTAAATCCATAATCGCTGTTTACGGGAGATAAACACCTGGGGTGTTACAAAAGAGCTTAGCATTTGTCATGCCTGAAAAACCATATCAGACCTAAAAAACCATCTTTCTCCTAGTTCAGACCAGTTTAACGGAGTACGACATCGTCGTCCATACAAAGCTACAAAAGGTGCCATCTTGATACTATCTTGATAGCTGTTGTTGTATGAAAACTCCGCCAATGGTAAACAGTCATCCCATTTCTGTGGGAATTCTAGAACATAGACTCGTAACATGTCCTCGAGTATTTGATTTACTCTTTCAGTCTGCCACTGGTTTGAGGATGATAGGTCGAACTGTGAAGCAACTTAGTACCCAAAGATTTGTGGAGTTCTTTCCAAAATTTGGATACAAATTGTGGTCCACGGTCTGACACTATAGTTTTTAGAATCCCGTGCAGACTGAGAATACGAGCAATATACATATGGGCATAAGTGATAACCGGGTAGTACGTTTTGATGGGCAGAAAATGAGCTATTTTTGTAAGCCGATCAATTATAACCGACATAGAATCAAATTCTTTTGCTGTCCTAGGCAATCCCACAATGAAGTCCATGCTAATGTCTTCCCATTTCTAGGTTGGGATAGGTAAAGATTGTAATGGACCAGCAGTTTTCATGTGTATGGCTTTGACACGTCTGCAAGTGTCGCATCTCGCCACATAGCGTGCAATTTCGATCTTCATTTTCGTCCACCAATAATGTTGCTTTAGATCATGATACATCTTAGTGCTTCCGGGATGAATGGAATAGCGGCTAAGATGAGCTTCATCCAAAATTTGCTGGCGGACCTCATCATTCTTGGGCACAACTATGCAGTTGTTAAACCATACATCGCCTTGATCATCTTTTCTGAAACAGTTTGCTTTACCGGCCTTTATTTTCTCATGAATGTGTTTCATACCCTCATCACTTCTTTGTGCATTAATTATCCTTTGCAGAAGAATCGACTCAAGCTTCAATTGATTCAATGTTCCTTGTCGAATCATTCCCAGGTTTAACTTCTCCATTTCTTGGCATAATGTTATGTCAGAGGTTTTCATCGTAAGACATTGACAGGAAGCCTTGCGACTTAGTGCATCTTCCACCACGTTGGCCTTGCCTGGGTGATAGTGAATCTCCAATTCATAATCCTTAATTAGCTCAAGCCATCTCCTCTACCTCATGTTTAGTTATGACTGGGTAAAAATGTACTTCAAGCTTTTATGATCCATGTATATATGACAGATATTCCCCAGCAGATAATGATGCCATATTTTTGGGCATGAACCACAGCAGCTAATTCTAGGTCATGAGTTAGATAATGTTCCTCATGCCAGCGCAACTGTCTTGAGGCATATGCTATAACTCGGCCCTCTTGCATCAAGACACAACCTAAACCACTGCCTGATGCATCACAATATACATCAAAAGGCTTTTCAATGTCCGGTTGAGCTAATACCGGAGCAGTGGTCAATAACACCTTCAGCTGCTCGAAGGCCTCATTGCATCTTGAGGACCAGTTAAACTTTGTATCGTTCTTCAATAAACTTGTGATTGGCTTCACAAGCTTGGAAAAATCTAGGATAAATCGGCGGTAATAACCAGCCAGTCCAAGGAAACTTCAAACTTGATGTATAGTGGTTGGTGGTTTCCACTCTAGAATGTCCTTGACTTTACTGGGATCAACCGCAATCCCCTTGGCAGACAACACGTGTCCTAGAAATTGGATTTCCTCCAGCCAAAACGCGCATTTGCTGAATTTAGCATATAGTTGATGTTCCCTCAAGCGCGTTAATACAATCCGCAGATGCCGAGCATGTTCCTCTTCATTCTTGGAATAAATCAAGATATCATCAATGAATACCACTACAAATTTGTCCAACTCAGGCATGAATACCGAGTTCATCAAATAGGTGAAGTGGGCAGGAGCATTTGTTAATCCGAAAGACATAACCAGATATTCGAATAATCCATACCACGTAGTAAATGCGGTCTTGGGTATATCTTCTGGTCGGATACGGTTCTAATGATAGCCCGACCTAAGGTCAATCTTGGAAAATACCCGGGCTCCGGTAAGCTGATCAAATAAAATATCAATCCGGGGAAGAGGGTAATTGTTCTTGATTGTGACCTCATTAAGGGGTCTGTAATCCACGCACATCTGAAGCGTTTGATCCTTCTTCTTAACAAAGATTGCTGGACAACCCCAAGGTGACGAAATAGGTCGGATGAATCCCTTCTCTAGTAGATCTTGTAATTGTGTCTTAAGCTCTACCAACTCATTTGGAGGCATTTGGTACGACCTTCTAGAAACAGGAGCCGTATCAGACTTCAATTCAATCACAAACTCTACATCTCTTTCCGGAGGTAATCCAGGCAGATCCTCCGGAAAGACGTCTGGGAATTCACACACCACCGGAATATATTGGATTTTCGGTATGATGGCTTCATAGACTCTGCCAAATGGTTTAGCTGTAATAGCTACAGGGATGGACAAGAGAACCTGTTCCTGGCCATAGCTCAACCTGATGGTTCTCAGATCAGTGTTGAGGATAGCTTTGTGCTGGGCTAACCAATTCATGCCCAGAATTACATCTATATCTTGGCCTTTTGGAACAATCATGTTTGTGGGAAAGTCCCATTCAGCCAATGTTACGGGCACATGGAAAGCCACTTCTTTAGTGAATATTTGTCTGAAAGTTCCCTTTGGCCCGGGAACAGGATCTAGATGTCGCCTAGAGGGGGGGGGGGTGAATAGGCAAATAAAAATTATCACTTTAAAACTTAAATCTTACTCTACTCGAAGATAGGATCGCAGTGGAGTGAAGAATCCTTCGAGTAGGTTGCAGTGGAATTGAAGTTCCTGTCTTACGAATATCCTGCACTTCAAGGAAAGCTAGTACCACAAGTAAGTAGTGAAGTGCAGATATATAAGCGAGTAAGACAGAGAGTCAGAGTACAATACAGAATAGAGCACACAGACGCAAGGATTTATCCCGAGGTTCGGCCAAGCCTGAAATGCTTGCCTAGTCCTCGTTGGAGTTAGCCACACCTGGGCTTGGAGTCTATTTCAACTCCTTCCTCTGTTTGCTCAGTATGACAGATAGAGCCTTTCACTATTGAGTGGGGTTACAATAGAACCGCGGCTGCTTACAAACTTCTTGGCAGCACCCCGGCAGAGTAACGATATGCTCAAGACCTTGCTCTAGCTCTAAGCAGCACTTCTCCTCTCTCTTAAGGCTTATAGCTGTGCCTTCTACACAAACTATAGAGTTACACACAAGAGGGAGAGTGAGAATTGATTCGAGTGAAGTCTACACTTGTTGGCTGCGCTTGTATATTGCTTGAGGCGCCTAGGGGTCCCTTTTATAGGCACAAGGGGCATAGGAGCCGTTGGAATCCCATTTGGAAGGCAATACTTTCTTTCTGTCGGGTGGCGCACCGGACAGTCCGGTGCACACCGGACACTGTCCGGTGCCCGATTTCTTTCCTTTTATGGCGAAGCCGACCGTTGGCAGTCTTGTAGCCGTTGGCGCACCGGACATGTCCGGTGCACACCAGACAGTCCGGTGCCTCCATCTAGCCGTTGGCTCGGCCACGTGTCCCGCGCAGATCGCGCGGCCGACCGTTGGCCCGGCCGACCGTTGGCTCACCGGACAGTCCGGTGCACACCGGACAGTCCGGTGAATTATAGTCGTACGTCGCTGGTGAATTCCCGAGAGCGGCCAGTTCGCCAGAGTTCAGCCTGGCGCACCGGACACTGTCCGGTGCACCACCGGACAGTCCGGTGTGCCAGACTGAGCTGCCTTGGCTATACATAGCCAAGCCCTTTGCACCTCTCTTCTTTTCTTCTTCTTTCTGTTTCTAACACTTAGACAAGTATATTAGTCCACAAAACCAATGTACTTCGTATAGAAACATACCTTCTCTTAATCATTAAATCTATAGCATTTCACATGCTTGAGCTTTGATGTTGGACTCATAAATCATCAAGTCGGCTTGACTTGATCTAGATTGACATTACTTGGCTCCAACATCCTGTAAAGGTCACATAGAACATTTCCAAACATAGGAACAACCCAAACTAAAGATCAAGGTGAACTTAGCTCTTTTGGGCTGCTTCCAGTTCTGGTTTTGACACTTGTTCACCTTCTAGTGACCTTGATCTCCTCCTTAGAGCTTGATCTTGAGCCTTATGACTTACACCACATAACTGCAGCTGTTACCTCATTAGCTGTAAGTCACGTCCTTATGTAGTGATCCTTGATGTGCCATAGCTGTTCTCAACTCGGTCACCCTTGACTTTGCAAGCCTCCTTCTTCACCCTTGGCTTTGGGTTCCTCAGCCTCCTTGACCTTCTCCCGTGCACTTGGTACCTCGAAGCTCTTCTTGCCTCCGTCCTTGGCTTGATCAGTTGTCTCCGAGCTACGCACCCGAGTCTCACTTTATGCAATGTCCATCTTACTTGTGATGTCCATTATGTATCCATAATCTAGTTCTTGGACCATCACATTTGTTCACTTGTGTTGAACCTTGTAGACTTTACCTTAAGCACCTGTTCAACACTTAGTACACTTGTTAGTCCTTTAATTGAGTTGTCATCCAAACACCAAAACTCACAAGAGAGCTTTCATTGTCCCCCAGGTGAATGAATAATAAACTCTTCCCTTGATTCAATGCAAGGAATGCAATATTTCTCCACAAACTTCTTGCTTATGAATGTATGCGAAGCACCACAATCAAAGAGAATGACTGCAGGGTGATTGGCCACGAGGAACGTACCATCATAACCGGCTCTCCCTCCGGTGTAGTGGCCACTTGTGTATAGTAGATTCACCTAGTCTTCTTTATATTTTTGCCCGCTGAATTATTTGTCGTGTTTCCCTTGCCTTGGCTTGAACTCCCTGGGTTCTACTGATTATTGGACTTGTTCTGCCTCGGATATGGGTAGTCTTTGATGAAATGTCTAGACTTCCCACAATTTAAGCATCCGATTGAAGAACTTGGGAGGGCGGGGAAATGAGCACCAGGGGCACTCGGCTGAGTTGTTGAAGTGGGGGCAATGGCAGGGCGGATGAATATAGGCTGTTTGAAGGGTTAGGAGGGTGGACGAGTTGAAGAACGGTTTTGATTGAAAGGTTGGATTACCAACCTTTGTCGCTTTTCAGGCCCCTGGTTGGACCTGTCACCTTCAATTCCCTTTGATTTGCATGGCCTGCATGCTTAGCTTCAACTGCCAGCGCTGTGCTGACAGCCCTGCTGTAGGAGAGATCGAGGCAGGTGGCCATCTTTCTTTGTAGCCGGTCATTGAGGCCTCGCATGAAGCAGTTCTTCTTTTTCAGGTCAGTATTGACCTGATCAATTGCATACTGGGACAAATGATTGAATTTGTGGAGACACTGCATAACAGTATCTCCCCCTTGCTTGAGTCGCATGAATTCTTCCTGCTTCATGTGCAGCACTCCTTCTGGAATGTAGTGCTCACGAAACGCCAATTTAAATTCGACCCTTGTGACCTGATGTCCGGCAGGTTGAATGGCCACATAATTTCCCCACTAGGTGCTGGTAGGGCCTCTTAACTGCTGAGCCGCAAACAATGGCTTCTGGGTCTCCATGCATCGGATGAGTCCAAATTTATGCTCAATGACCCGAACCCACTTGTCGGCTTTGAGAGGATCTTCAGCTTTGACGAAAAGTGGGGGACGAGTTTCCGAGAAATCCAGGTACAAAGTTTTGTAGGGTCCCTGTGGATAAACCCTCCTGCCTTGTTGCTGAAGTTGATGTCCTGCCATTTCACGTAGGAAGCGGGTGTTGTCAGCGGTCGCCGTGACCAAGGTAGCGATAGCCTCGGCCAACGTGGGCGGTACCGGCGGTGGATTGGGTGTATCTTCTTGACCACGGGATGTTCCCGCGTCGTCATGTGCACGAGTTCGGGATGGCATCTGAAGCAAAGAAATATTTGGAAAAAATATAACATACTGATACACACCATCATTTTACATTACTTAAGATGTAATGTTACAGACTCAATGTACAACACGACTTCATTTCCTATATTACATTAGTACTATATCTGAACTATACTACTGCTAGTATTTATTGTCCTTAGTAGCTTCGTTGTCGGTTGTAGGGGACCATTCGTCAGCTAGGTTCATTGAAGGAGGGGGCTTGAAAAGGTCCAATTCCCCACCAAGTGCTGCACCAGCTGTTCCAGAAGGTCCGGCTCCCATTCCAACAGGGTCGGCAGGTACGTCGGGGTGCAGTCGCGAATACAATTCATGAACTTCCTCATGTAATGTATTGCAGTACACCTGCAAGTTGTCAACGGTCGTGCTAAGCTCCTCCACATGGGCTCGAGCTTTGGCTTCCCGGTCCCAAGCAATGGAACGTGAGTTGACAGCCCAATCGAGTGCCAAATCCCGTTCGGCAAGCTCGTCTTGTAGATGTCGGATGTCAGTTCTTAACTCATTTATATGCTGACCATCCTCAACCCACACCCTGTTTCTGTGACGTAGCTCCGTTCGAAGCTGCTCCACCTAGGCTTCTAGATCTCCAATGGGGTCATTACTGCAGCTGCTGCTCTCCTCATGCCTTGGAGCCAGCTGATGCCAAGGCATGCCAATCGGTCTAGTGGACTTACACGCGGTTTTCCTCGTGCGCGACGACATATCTCCATAAGGGGGAAAACTTTATTAGTGTAGTTTTTAACATGATGCATGCATAATTACATAATCAACCTTAGTTGATTCACAACCTTCTATACATTGCACTCTACTATCTGGTCTTAAAATAAGTACTTCAGAAGGTAGTTAGATAAGAAGGAAAGAAATTTTTTTAGATAAGTCTTTGAAATTTCTTTTTGAAATGCCTCATAATATCTGCAGAGATGGGCATCACTCAGATACCAGCTGTGACGGAACCTCCCAAGTCATTAGGCCCACCTACAGTTGTCCTTGTCCATCGGACCTCGGACAACCCTGCAGGTGCACCTGATCACTTGACAAGTTCGGTATCTGAATTCTTTACCTTGCCCAAGAGCGTTTCACCCGTCACGCAGATATTACAATACATCAGAGGAATGAATATGCGAAAGCAGTAACAACAACTTATTTTATATTAAAGTATAGAAAGAGTATTATTATTACAGACCAGTAATATATAAGAGTGCCAGAGTAATATTATTACAAACCCGGGAGGCAAAAACCCCTCCCGTTTAACAGTAAAGTTTTTGAAGGAGGACACTTCCTCCTGAGGCTTCAATCCTGGTTTTCTTCCTTAGGCACCACCTTGGAACAAAAGCAACAAAAATTTACTGCTTCCTCACCTACAACAACATGGGTTCAAAAACCCTGAGTATGAAGTGTACTTCCGCAAGTCTTACCCATCAAAATAAAAGACTCTCAAGGATATGCTGGCTTAAGGGAGTCAAGGTAAGCCTTAATCAACAATCAAGACTCTGTTTGCAAAAATGCTTACTAATAGTGGATCCTTAAAAATCCAGTTTTATTAGCACGTTAAGTCATTACCTGAATCTACAGTTCTTTCTACCCTAGTTCAAGCACTTGGCCTATACTAGCCATTTTCTTATCAACCCTTTTTGTTCACTAGAATGCTACGTGTAGGTCAGTGACCAAGTCTTCATGTCCGAGAAGTAACGGCGATCCGAATCGATAAATACCCAGCTAGGGATCTCCAATCACACGACATATGTAGCACTTAACCCTTGCATATGTCAACTCACCACCGGGGTTCTTAAGACCAGATCAGGTTCACGCCAACCAAGAGCACAAATACACCACCATCCAGCCTCTTGCCACGGAGGGTACACGCTGCTCTCGCCATCTCTCCACTCCCATTGCATGTTATCTTAGTCTGGTATTAGTCTGCCCGAGGCTAAGCTTACCCATGACGAGGCATGTGACCAGTTAAAAGGTCCTCGATCATCAAGCCTACATCGAGACAGTCCTTAATCGACACAGATGGAGACACTACACCGAGACTCTCTTCTCGTGCAAGTCACCCGCCCGGTCTCAACTTTTTCATTTTAACCCAAAGTTTGGTACCTGACAGAGGTACATCTTTTCCGATGTTGAACCCATTACGGCCATGATGGATCCACCATCAAGTTTTATTTTGAAAACATCCCATCCCACTTGAAGCATCATCTTTTGTCAAAACAAAACATTTTGTTTTTCTAGAGCAAGACTAAGCAAAAGAAAAACCTTTTTATAAAACAGGGGATCAAGGAAAGGTAATCAAATTCTCAAGGAAGGAAATGCATCAATTTGTTTAGCACACAACTCCTATCACCTAATGCATCAAGCAAGTGAGAAAGATTTTAAAATAGCAAGGAGGTGGCAAATGCACCGGGGCTTGCCTTGTGTTATAGGAGAGTCGGGCTCTGCTCCACAAATGTCAAAATAAAAGCAGTTCCCGGCAGGTGGGTCTTTAGGTGGTGGTGGTGTAGCTCTTTCTTCTTCAACTTCTATTTCTTCTTCGTTTTCTAAATATATCACATATATAACCATGAATGCTCATGTAATGCTTATGAAAATGCACAAAATAAAAGTAGATTATCTTAGGTCTTGAATATAATTTTCCTTCACGGGACTCCAGGAAACTAGGGTTTTTGGAGTCAGTAGTGTAGTTCATAGGGCAGGCATCACTAGAAGATTAGGATTTTGGGGTTTAGGCACCAAACATTATCCAAATCATGCCAAACTTTACCGAAGGCTTCTAAATAATATTTAAAGCTTATCTAAAAAGTTTAGTGATTTTTGGAGTTAATAATCAATTTCTAAAATTCCAGGAGTATAAGTTTTGGCTATTTTAAATACTCCATAATTCCTTATTTGGATTAAAAATCATAAAACTATTTTTGTTAAATAGTATAGAATTTTAGGAGCCTAGAAAAATTGGTCTTGCATTTTTAGCATTTTTTTACAATTTTTTTATGAATTTTCTAATACCAAAAGAAAAAGAAAAAGAAATGTTATGAGTAGCGCTGGGCTGAATTTGGTCCAAACCGGCCTGCAAAAGGGGGAAACACGCGCGCGCCCACGCCCACGTTGCCGGTCTTGCGAAAAGGCCCTTGATGTTTTAAATAACTAGAAAAGCGTCCCACGGACTATTCCTAGAGTCACTGACATCTACAAAAACACCCTTCTAGTTCTATTTCTTTACAGAGCTCGGCCCACGACGGAATTAAGCCAAACACCTAGCCGGAGCCATGGTTTCACGGTGGTGGCGACCCGGACAAAGGGTAATAAGCTCATAAACTTCAAGCCTACGTCGGTCCGAGTAAAAGTCCTCATTTAATTTGAATGATTTGACCCTAAACGGAGCTGGTTCAAGGTCACGGCGGCGGAATGGCCCTGGAGATCACGTTCTGGACAACTAACGGGATTGACGCTAAAATTGAAGCATGGGGAAGCTTCATGGGTTCACCAGGGAAAAGGCACACGATTGAATTTAGGCCGAACGAGGGTAGGGAAGCGGGTCGACAGAGAGGGTGTATACGGCAGTGTTCTATGGAACAACGGGTGTTCCGGTGGTGGGGCTTTGGTAAAATTCAACTGGACGGCACCGAGAGCAATAGGAAGCTAAAGAAACGCTAGAACAAGAGATAATTGGGCGAGTACTGACCCGAGAAGGGCTGCCCACGAAGAGGTCCTTCACGGCGGCGCTAAGAACAGTGAGGAGGAGATTTATGGCCTATCTGAGTTCTTCGGTGGAATTGGGTCAATTGCGCAAGCACTCGTGTGTGTGATGTGGTGAAGAAGCAGCGCTCGGGCTCAATTTATAGGAAGATGGCCGGTGGTGGATGAGATTCAAGGATCTGCAAGTGCGCTAGCGAGCTCACCCACGCGGTCAGAATCACGGCGAGCGTCCAATGATCGCTGATTAACCAGGCAGCGCCACCTCAGTGTTTATGCACCATGTCGCGGAAGATTTTTACCACGGCCGCAGTCCGATCCTCAACCGCGGTGGCGATCTTATCCCTGGCAAGATTTTTCTGAATTCCGGTGAACAGTATGCCTGCCAGGCCGAATTCAAATGACTATTGCTCCAAATTTTATGCGACTACATGCAATCGAGTCTGCATCAAAGTTGTACCTGGACTAATGGTCTTTCATTTTGGTATAACGATCATACCAAAAATCTTCACAGATTAATCAGGCCAGGACGCCCAAGTTTATGCGACAATACTAAACCCTGACCCTGATCATCAGTGAATGAACACCTGTCAGGCCGACTGACAATGCCCTTTTAACCCCATGTATCTCTCATTTCTGTGTAACACTAGTGTTTGATTACTTAAGCAAACTTGTTCTCCATACATGGCTCTACAGATTTGTTGTACTTACCCATGGCAAAGTCCTCAAGAATCCCGAGATGTAGAGCTCCAAAAACAGCCTTCTTCCACTGATTTTTGGACTTAGATATATGGAGTATATGAGGTGCTTTTTGCAATTTAGTCCAAAGTTCACAATTTGATTTGCAAATCCCCAAATATGTGAACCATATGATTTGGGGGTACCCTAATACCTTGGTTTTTACACTTGGGTCCAAAAGTGTGCAAAATTTACATATAACCCCCTAGGGTTTCAACTCAGGGTTTTCCAGGGGTCTATTAGGGTTTTTGGTACTTCTAGAGTTTTGGTGCTATCAAAGTCCATTAAAGGTGATATCTTATGACCATTTCTAATAAGTTTTGAGATTTTAAATCATTTAGGCTTTATTGACACCCTAAGCCTAATTTAGGGTTAAGTACCCTATCCTAGGGTTTCACCCATGACCAGTCACATCAATACAACTTGTTTGAAATTTTTGCCTAGTGAATGCACTCTAAGTGTAACAATCACATGATATACTAATGCTCATGATGTTATGCTCAAGTTTTAGTGACAGTAACACCAGGGGTGTTACATAATTGGTCGGCCCATTTGCCCTTTTTGTCGTCAAGGAGCCTTTTCTTGATGGCGCTGAAGATCTTGCCATTGGCGTGTTCGACAACACCGTTGGATTGTGGGTGGTACACAGAGGCGAAGACATGCTTGGTGCCAATGGAACTGCAGAATTCCTTGAAGTCTTGGCTATCAAACTGTTTGTCGTTGTCGACGGTTAGTTCGACGGTTATCGTGGAGACTGCCTTGGCCTCAATCCACTTTGTGAAATATTCAACGGCGACGAAGGTGAACTTGAGGTTCCCTTGAGTTGTAGGCAGTGGTCCGACGATGTCCAGCCCCCATCGTTGAAGTGGCCATGTGTGTGCGATGAGCTTGGTGAATTGTGAAGGGTTGCCTAAGCGAGAAGAGAACTTCTGGCATGCTTCGCATGACCTGGTGACTCGGTTGGCCATGCAGATTATCGTGGGCCAGTAAAATTCTTGACAGATCACCTTGGCTGCAAGGGCCCTTGGTCCGGAGTGTGAACCGCAGGTTCCACTGTGGACTTCGCGGAGGATTTCTATGCCTTTGGTTTTGGTTATGCATTTGAGCATAGGCTGGCTGATTCCCTTTTTGTACAGCTGACCCTCGACTATTGCGAAGTCTCTGCTCCTATGCTTCAGTCGTTTGGCCTCATTGCAGTCGGTTGGATGATAGTGGCCCTGTAGGTATAGTGTTATTGGGGCTCGCCAGTCTTCGGCCATGATGAGGTTGACAATTCGGTGGCCCTCGGCGTCCTGAGTTATTTGCAAACCTTCGGGGCTGCGAACGGCTAGCGTGCCGATGATGTGGTAGAACACGTCGGAAGGCAGGCCTTCGCCCTTGGCCATCGCTTTGGCCAACGCGTCGGCCTCTTCATTCTTGTTGCGGTCGACATGCTGTAGTGTGAAACCCTTGAACTGTTTCTCGAGGCTGCAGACAACGGTGAGATATTGCATGAGCACAGGCTCCTTTGCTAAGTACTCCTTTTCGATCTGGCCAGCGACGACCTTGGAGTCTGTCCTAATTATGCATGTGGTGACACCGGGGGCTCGTAACTTGCGAAGTCCCAGGATGACGGCTTCGTATTCTGCTATGTTGTTAGTGCACCTGTCGGACTCTAAAGCAAAGCTGAGGCGTGCTGTGTATCTGTACTTGACGCCGGTGGGTGATGTGATAATTGTTGCGGCGCCTACCCCCGCATGGCACCATGCGCCATCACAGTGGATGGTCCAGACTCTTTCCGAAGACTCCTCTTGTGGTCACACAGGTCCTATCCAGTCGACGATGAAGTCGGCCAGGACTTATGATTTGATCGCTGTTCTGGGTTCAAAGGTGATGTGGTACCCGGAAAACTCAGCTGCCCATTTGGCAATTCTGACAGATGCCTCGGGGTTCCTGAACATTTCTCCCAGACCCCTGTCCGAGGTGACCCATACTTTGAATGCCTTGAAGTAGTGTCGGAGCTTGCGTGAAGCCATGACAACTGCGTATGATATTTTTTTCGAGTTCAGTTATGTTGCACTTAGAAGCCGTGAGGACTTCAGAGACATAGTACACTGGGCACTGCCGATTTTTGCCCTCGCTGGCCCGCTCTTGGACTAGCGCTGCGCTGACTGCACATGGTTAGGCCGCAATGTAGAGAAACAGCGGTAGCGAAGGGTCGGGACTTGTGAGGGTGGCCAGGACGAACAAGTGTTGTTTGAGCGACTCGAAGGCTGCCGCTTGCTCTCGTCCCCAAGCGAAGTCTTTTGCAGCACGCAATGTTTTGAGGAAGGGTAGACTCCGCTCTACGGATTTAGAGATGAATCTGTTTAGGGCAGCCAATCTGCCTGTCAGTCGTTGGACATCCCTGGTGGACTGCGGAGGTGCCATGTTTAAGATTGCATGTATTTTTGTTGGGTTAACTTCGATCCCTCGGTGTGATACTATGTAACCAAGTATTTTCCCCTGGCGAACTCCGAAGACACACTTTTCAGGGTTGAGCCAGAGTCGTGTGTCGCGCATGTTGGCGAATGTTTTTGCGAGATCGGCCAGGTGATCCTCTTTGTTTTTGCTGGCCACGACAATGTCGTCCACATAGGTGAAAATGTTGCGGCCGACTTGGCTTTCGAGGACCCTTTTGGTGAGGCGAGAAAAGGTGGATCCGGTGTTCTTGAGTCCCTCTGGCATTCGTACGAAGCAGTATGTGTCGTAGGGTGTGATGAAGCTTATGCTTGGCTTGTCCCCCTCTTTCATGTAAATCTGGTGGTACCCGGAGAAGCAATCAAGGAGTGACATGACTTCGCAGTCTGTCGTGCTATCGACTATTTTGTCGATCCGTGGCAAGGGGAAGTTATCCTTGGGACAAGCCTTATTGAGGCTTGTGAAGTCTATGCACATGTGCCACTTGCCGCTCTTATTTTGCACCATGATCACGTTGGCGAGCCATGTGGGATAAGCGATTGGCTCGATGAATCTAATAGGCGGTGCACCTCGGCCTTGGCTGCTTCAGTTTTCTCATCGGACATTTTTTGCAGTCGCTGCTTTTTTGGGCGCACCGAAGGGTTGATGCTAAGGCTATGCTCGATGATGGAGCGGCTGACCCCGACCAAATCGAGGGCGGACCAAGCGAAGACATCCTTGTTTTGGGAGAGGCAGGAAATGAGTTTTTCCTCATATCGTGAGGTCAGGTCTTCGCTTATTATAACCGTTTGCTTGGGTGTTGCTAGGTTGAGGGGTACTGCCTTTGTTCCGTCGTTGCTTTGGAGCTGCGCTTTGACTTTTTCGTCTGCGATCGGGCGACTGCTTTCGAAGTCTTCGCGCTTTGCCGTGAGGCAGTGTACGTTCCGCTGCCCCGGAATGAAGTCTTTTTCAATGTTGCGCGTTGTTTGCTGGTTGCTGTAGACAGCAATCACGCCTTGCGGGCCTGGGATTTTCATGCAGAGGTAAAGTCCATGAATGGCCACCTCAAACTTGTTGATAGAGCCCCGACCCATTATGGCATTGTATGGATAGATCATTGCGACAATGTCGAAAGTGACATGCTCACTTCGCGCATTGGGTGCTGCACCAAATGATAGGGGGAGCTCGATCTTGCCGACGGGGAAGGTGCCCTTGCCACCGAAGCCATATAGGGGATTGTCTGCAGGTTTGAGTAGGTTGTGGCTTATTCCCATGCGATCGAAGGCATGCAAGAAAATAATGTCAGCTTGACTGCCGTTGTCGACCAACACTTTATGTGGATCCCAGCCTGCTACACTGCAATTGATCACCAAGGCGTCTGCGTGGGGAGCGCTGCGCAAGTCAATGTCTCTGGCGTCGAAGGTGAGCGGTACATGGGACCACTTCGTCTGCACTACTAGGCCAGTGAGGGCGACATGGTTCACGCTGCGGTAGTGGTCCTTTTTTTGCCACTTTGTGTCGAAGTCCACGCTCGATCCCCAGTGATCATATGGATAATTCCGCGATATGGTGGTTTGGTGAAGTCCTCCTGTTTGGGTGCTTGTGGGTGGTGGTGGTGTGGTGGATTTTGGTGATGTGGAGGCGGTAGTGGTAGGACTTGGACCTCTTGGTGCTGGTAAGCATGGTTGGGTGGATGCTGGATTTGCTCGTAGTGGTAGGGTTGCTGTTGATGGTATGTGTGCGCTACTACCCTCTGGTTGTCGGCCGGTTGTGCTCTGGACATTCTGTCCCTGGTGGCCTTGGTCTCTGGACAATCCCTTGTTCGGTAAGCGCAGTCTTCATCGTGAAACAAACAGTAGAATCTACGCTGCTGTTGTGTCCGTCCGCGGCCCCTTCCCCTTGTGCCGTTGTCGTGGGCTTGGGGGTGGTATTCCTGATGACGGGTGGTCTCTCCGGCTGGCTACTGGTTGGCAATGTTGTGCACCTGATGATGATTGCGGTTGTCCTAGCCGGAGTCTGGCTGCGCTGGCCTGGTCTAGGTTCTGCTAGGCTGCGGAGGGTCCTTGGGCTTCCTCTGAGACTCAACCTTGCGTTGATGGAGCTCTTCGGACCTGGCGTACTTCTCAAATAATCGGTATAGCTCTTGTAGATTCTTAGGTGGGTTTTTGATGCAATGACTGTATAGGACACTAGCCCGAAGACCGCTGATGGCGTAATGGATTGCGATGTGGTCGTCAACTGATGGCAGTTGCGATTTGAGCGTCAGGAATTTCCTTTAGTACTCGCGAAGGGTTTCTTTCTCTTGCTGCTTGCAGAGAGATAACTAGACCAGGGCATCTGTGTTAGGTCGGTACCCTTGGAAGTTGAGCAGGAACTTATCACGAAGCCCTTTCCATGAATGAATGGACAGTGGCGGTAACCTAGTGTACCAAGTCAAGGCCGGGCCTTCAAGTGCGATGATGAAGGACTTGGCCATTGTGGCGTCGTCCCCTTTGGACGATGCGATGGCTACCTGGTAGCTCATGATGTAATGAACCGGGTCGATAATGCCGTTGTATTTGGGGTAGGTGCCGGCCCTGAAGTTGGCGGGCCAGGGCGATGCTTGGAGTTATGGAGCCAGGGGGCTTCGCTCGTCGAGGTAGTTGATCCCCTAGAAAGCTGCGACTAGTGGGATGAAAGGGCCACGCTGTGGTATGAATGGGTCTCCAGCCTGGACGTACTGCTAGAGAGGTGCTGGCGGTGTGGGCGGGCCGCGCTGCAGGTTGTACTGGCCTTCGCCTTGCATGAGCGTGATCTCTTGTTGGAGCTCCCGAGCTCTCTGCTCCTCATCTTGTATCATTTGGCGCACCTTGGCTTGCATGGTGACTCATTGACGCTTGGCTTCGAGGATTTCATTATGCTTCTGGAGGTGGTGGTTTTTTATGTGCAGAGCTCATAGCTTTAGCTGGTCTTCGGCTGAGATGCCGATGACTTCTCCGTCCTCTATGGTGTCTTTGCCCTCTGGTGGAGTGGAGCCTGGCGGTGGTGCTTGGGGCGTGTCTTCGGAACTGCAAGTGCGTACAGTGCCGTCGTGGGTGGGATGGTCTTCGCACCGCCTTTTGCTATTGACAGCGTCGTCTTCGAAGGCCTCTTGGGGGGTGGCGTCTGTGAGGGCCTTGCCTTTCTTGTCCGCCAGAAGCGTTGCCTTCGTCGCGTCGTCGATGGATGGGGCAGCCTTCGAATTAGCTCGCTTAGGGGCCATCGTTGGTTGTTTTTTGTAGCACGAACGGTGGGCGCCAAATGTTGGGAACCTTTCTGTCCGGGCAGGTTAATCCAACGGGGAAACGGAAAATGTGTTTATAAGGTTTAGTATGGAATGCCAAAAGCTTTGTTTCTTACTGTTGCGAGCACTGTACGGGGGTATTTATAGGTACTCGAGTGGCCGCCTGTCCCTTGTCAAAGACGTTTATGCCCTCGAGTACCCGGTTTATCCCCAGAATATTCCCACGAGGGTAGGTTATAGGCAGTCATTACGGTGAACCCTATTACAGACACGACCCTTATCACGCTTGTCCTCGTGGGGCCCTGTTGGTGACTTGTTCTCAAATGCTAAGAGTCAAGAACAAGGCAACATAAAAAGTGTTAAATGTTAAAGTCCTTCGTCCTTCAAGACATTATATCCCTTCGGATATAATGAATTTTAGACGAAGGTTATGAGGGAAAAGACCTTCGTAAGTCCAACATATGATGAAGGAGAATACATACATGGAATACGAACAATAACACAGATATTATCACCAATTTATTTATATTTTGTATTATCAGAGTCATAATAACAAATTATAAATGTACCTTTGGATTGTCGAAAAGTAAAGATACAGGCGTGATGCGAAAAGCAGATGCCAGATCAGCGTGAACAGTACGGGAATACAGTTCATCTATTTATAGGCACAGGGCGTAGCCCGTGGAGAATTACATTAATGCCCTTTACATTTATCAATAATTCTATAGTGATTCTTCGAGGTCCAATTTGTCTTTTCACCATATAAGTCGGTTCCCCTTTTCTGCTGTCATGCCGAAGCTTTTTCTGCGCATAGCTTCGTGATCATCTTATCCTTCGTTATGATCGCCTTCCGTCCTATTCAAGCTTCGTCTTGACCATATTCCTGTATTCTCGTGGCCCAATTCCGAAGATACCTGTTCACATATTTCACTTGGAAAACATTGTCAAATCATATTTTTGAGGACCTTCGGAAGCCGAAGGCCCCCAACAGTAGCCCCTCGCAATATTAATTTACTGGAATGATAAATTCACATTGCGATATGGACGAAGGCTTTAAGCCGAAGGTCCGAAAAAACACCTTCCCTTTGCTAGAATAGCAACAGTCTTTGACAAGCGGGACCCTCCAGTTTTCAACGCACTAGGTGTATAGATAAGAGCTCACTGCCAGGTTATTTGGCACGCTCCCTTGCCAGCTGCTTTTACTCACCCAACTTTTAGCCTGCGCGCAACAGCACTTGCTTGGTTTTAAATTTTTAAGCTTCGGTTTCGAGTGCGCTTTGTCAGCATTTGCGAAGATGTCTGAAGATAAGAAAGCTGTTGGTGCTTCAAGGCTAAGCCTTTCTGAGGAGATGCATCTAGATTTTCTTGAATCAATGTCAAAGACTAATATAGAGAAGATTACCAGAGAGATTTTGGAGGGTTTATCTGAAGATACTGGCGATAGTGAAAGTTACGATGTGGATAGTGGTGGTGAAGATTCCGAAGATCGACCCTGGCGACCAAGCCATGCAGTTTTTGGTAAATCCAGTATTAAGGAAAATCATCTTGTCAATATGAGAGGCAGATATTTTCGGGACTTGTCTATTGTGAGGGCTGATGAAGGAGAGAAGACTTGTCCGACTCCCGAGGAAAATGAGGTCGTGATATTCCGAAGCTTCTTAAAAGCTGGATTACGATTTCCCTTGAGCAGTTTTGTCGTGGAAGTACTGAAGATATTTGAAATCTACCTTCACCAACTTACCCCCAAAGCAATCATAAGGATGAACATCTTTGTGTGGGCCGTGAGAAGCCAAGGTTTGGAACCTAACGCAAAAAGCTTCTGTAACGTACATGAGCTATTGTATGAGACAAAACCCTGGGGCAAAGAGCAGTATCACAACAACTTTGGCTGCTACAGCTTCGGCGCTCGGTCTGGGTCAAGCTGCCCTGTGCCAACCTTTCGAAAGAGGTGGCCCGGCGACTGGATGACGGAATGGTTTTATGTGAAAAATGACTTGAAATCACGTGAAGATATCAAGGGTATCATTATGCGCCCTATTTGGCAACGCTTCGGCCTCCGGAAGCCAAAGGTGGAAATGAATGAAGCAGCCGAAGAATGCCAGAGAGCCTTCGGCGTTGTTTGCTCTTTTATTGGAACAAGGGATTTGGTCCAAGAACACATTGCTTTCAGAGTATGGACACTTGTGGAAAAGTGGGAAATGCCGGAGGAAACCATTAAAGAGACTGACAAAGGTGGACTAATTAGGCTAAAATACACATTCAAATATGGAGATAAGTTTGTTGAGCCAGATGATGACTGGTTAAAAAGTATTGAGGCCATAAGTGACGAATTGCTTGGGGTATACTCGAAGGCCGAAGATACTGCATTATCAGCGGCCTTCGGAGGCCGAAAGAAGAAGAGACTTAACCGAGTATTTGATGCAATTGGGTTTGTCTACCCCGACTACCATTACCCAGCGCGGGGTCAAAAAAGAAAGAATACTTCTTCTGCAAAGGAAATTGCCTTAGCTGCTCCTAGCAAGCCAGCGCCGAAGAGAAAAAAGGTAAAGGTTCTCACACACCGGCCACGTTATATTGAACCGGCCACAGTGCCTGAATTTATTGGTGAGACCTCTTCGGCCACCGAAGCTAAAGAACCACCTCCAGTGCCAAAAATCGAAGAAATGGCCGAAGCACCATCAACAGAAAAAACAGAAAAACCGAGGACTGAAGAAACATCAGAAATTTTAAGTCCTTCAGCAAAAATTGAGGCAGCAAAAAACCAAAAGGGTCCAGCGGTGACCCCGAAAAGAAAAAGGATGGTTAATGTGCTAGGTGTTTTGGAGACAATTAAGTCTTCAAGCACAACCCCGAAGAAAATTGTTGAAACTTCCGAAGTGCATACTGAAGTCTTTCTTGCCGAAGCTCCAAAGCAACAATCTGAGACTGAAGCTGGGCCTTCAGAGCCCACCAAGGTAAAATTCTTGGAAGCCGAAGAACAAAAATGACAGAGCCGATTTTAGTTGAAGAAACTGGCACTGCTACCCCCGAAGCATCCTCCAAAGCCCTCGATTATATTGTTCGACATGCTTCGGGAAAACGATTATCTGAAGAAGAGATTTTTGAAGCTAATCACTATGCCCAAGAACTGAGGTATCCAAAAGGGGCCTTAGTATTCAATGGCACAGACGAAGACGACTTCTTATACTGCCTCCCAGATAACAAGGAATTATCCGTCTGCCGGGAGATGGCTAGAAGTATGGGGTTCCCGAAGCTCGAAGCTAGCATGGTTGGTGGAAAATTTTTCACCGACATCTGGGATAATGGTGGCTGGGAAATGGCCCAAGAGATTATTCAAAAAAGCGAAAAAGGCATCCATGATGCTAGAAAAGTAGCAGAGGCTGCTGAGAAAAGCGCAGAGCCCGAAGGGCGAATAGGTATTAACTAGTGGTTTTTGTCTCTTTGTTGTAATTTTTTGACTTCGAACTTGTTCAGGGTTTGTAATAGTAATAAATCTGTATCTACTCTTCCCTCAGAACCTGCTGAGTCATCTGCGGGCCCCCACACGAAGGGGGATGACGAAATTAGACAAATGGCCGAAGCCATCATGGATAGAGTTGTTGATCAGCTTTTAAACGAAGCTGCAGAAGTAGTCTTAAGGGAAGATTAGATGCTGTTGCAAAAAACATTCAGAATGTAATGTTTGTTGAGAATCATGTGTAATATTGTGTAACTTAGGGTGTAATTTATTAGCTGCTTATAGTTCTATTCTTTGCGATGCATGAAACATTATACACATACCGTTTTTGAGCCTTCGGCGAAAAAACACCTTCCCTTCTTTTCATGCTTCGTAAATAATATCTGTGCTCTCATAAAATCAGTAACCAATCCTGGTAAAATCAATGATCAATAGATCTTTCCATCTTAGAGTTTGACGAAGATATAACCCTTCCATGGCCATTGTTTGTGCCGTGCCACTATTTCTTCAAAACAATCTTCGAATATCAATATTGAAGCACCCCTTCTTGCGTTGTTGATGCATTATGATGTATGATGTTATGCTATGCAAATGATGTAATGTGATGTTATGCAAAATGATATTTGCCGAAGGTCGACATTTATTTTTTACTGTAAGCCTCCCTTAGGAGCTTCTTCGCCTTTTACTTCAGCGGAATCAGCGTTTATTTTTCGCTGTAAGCCTCCCTTAGGAGCTTCTTCGCCTTTTACTTTCAGCGGAATCAGCGTTTATTTTTCGCTGTAAGCCTCCCTTAGGAGCTTCTTCGCCTTTTACTTTCAGCGGAATCAGCGTTTATTTTTCGCTGTAAGCCTCCCTTAGGAGCTTCTTCGCCTTTTACTTTCAGCGGAATCAGCGTTTATTTTTCACTGTAAGCTCTGCATTCCCTTCGGAACGACTTTTGAGCAGAAAACTTACACTGCGCTCCCTTAGGAACGACTTTTGAGCGGAAAACTTACACTGTGCTCCCTTAGGAACGACTTTTGCTGCTTCGAAGAAATTGCACTGTATTCTTTAGAACAATTTTTTGATAATTTGAAGGTCCTTCTTGCCCCCATAAATTCTTATGTTTCGGCAACTTAAGTCTATGGAGGAGACATTTTTTAATATGGCAAAGAACGAAACTGTTACAAGAGATTAAAATACGATAAAAAGCACTTAAACTTCCCATAATTGTTCCTTATTAAAAAGAAAGTAAGACTGAAATGCGAAAATGCGAAAATCTGCTGACGAGGTAGGATATTTGTCAGTAAATATGCTTCGACTCCAGCACAGTGCTATTGACTGTGCGAGCTTCGGATTCCTCTCTGAAGTCCCGCTGAAGGTGAGTGTGCTGACTCCCTTCTGGCTGCTGACCTCGTTGCATTGGTGGTGGCGGTGGAGGCTGTTGCCAAGATGCTTGGGATTGACTTGCCGAAGCAACAGAAGCTGCAGGGTGATTGCCTACATATTCTGGAATGTAAGGCGAATGGTACGAAGCAGTATGCATGACCTGCTTCGGCTGGCTCTGTTGCGCTGTAGCTTCTGCTAGCTCCTTTTGCTTCTAGATGGTAACATGGCACATCCTGGTGGTATGGCCCTTGCCTTCACCACAGAATAGGCAGTAAATTTTTCTTGGTTGATCTCCAAATCTTCCCCCGAAGCCCCTGGCGCCTCTGCCCCTTGGCGCTGGCGGCCGGAAACAGCTTTGCTGTTGCCCCGAAGCTTGCGAGGAGCACTGTGGCCTTTGCTGTTGACTCCCTTTGTCATCACTTTGAGTAGAATTGTGAATTGACCTGACGTGCCTCGGATGGAATCTTCCTCCGAAGTCCCTGGTCATTTTAGAGAACCTGAATGCTTCCTCCCTTCTTTGGCGAAAATCATTGTCAGCTCGAATATACTCGTCCATCTTCTGGAGCAGCTTCTCCAAAGTTTGAGGAGGCTTTCTGGCAAAGTACTGAGCTGAAGGCCCCGGCCGAAGCCCCTTGATCATGGCCTCAATGACAATTTCATTGGGCACTATTGATGCATGTGCCCTTAGACGCAGGAACCTTCGGACATACGCCTGAAGATATTCTTCGTGGTCCTGGGTGCACTGGAATAAAGCTTGGGCAGTAACTGGCTTCGTTTGAAACCCTTGGAAGCTGGTTATCAACATGTCCTTTAGCTTTTACCATGAAGTGATTGTCCCTGGCCAAAGAGAGGAGTACCAGGTTTGTGCAACACTCCTGACAGCCATGACGAAAGACTTTGCCATGACCGCCGTGTTGCCACCATACGAAGATATGGTTGCTTCATAGCTCATCAAGAATTGCTTCGGGTCTGAATGACCATCGTACATGGGGAGCTGAGGTGGCTTGTAAGATTGTGGCCAAGGTATAGCCTGCAGTTCTGTTGACAGGGGAGAAGCATCATCAAAAGCAAAATTTCCATGATGGAAATCTTCATACCAGTCGCCCTCATTGTAGAAACCCTCTTGATGAAGCTCTCTGCACGGGGGCCTTTGATTCTGGTCATCTTGAGCAAGATGTCGAAGCTCTTCAGAGGCTTCGTCTATCTGCCTTTGTAGATCAGCTAGACGAGCTATCTTTTCCTTCTTCCGTTGGACCTGTTGATGGAGCATCTCCAAATTTTGGATTTCTTGATCCAAGTCGTCCTCCGGAGGCGTTGGACTGGTGGCCTTCCTCTTCTGGCTTCGGGCCTCCCTGAGAGAAAGGACATCCTGATTGGGATCCAGTGGCTGCAGAGTAGCAGCCCCTGCGGCTGAAGCTTTCCTCAGCGGCATGACGAAGGTGATGCTTGCCGAAGATGTTCAAAACTCAAAAAATGGACGTGAGTTCACCGGAGGTGGGCGCCAATGTTGGTGACTTGTTCTCAAATGCTAAGAGTCAAGAACAAGGCAACATAAAAAGTGTTAAATGTTAAAGTCCTTCGTCCTTCAAGACATTATATCCCTTCGGATATAATGAATTTCAGACGAAGGTTATGAGGGAAAAGACCTTCGTAAGTCCAACATATGATGAAGGAGAATACATACATGGAATACGAACAATAACACAGATATTATCACCAATTTATTTATATTTTGTATTATCAGAGTCATAATAACAAATTATAAATGTACCTTTGGATTGTCGAAAAGTAAAGATACAGGCGTGATGCGAAAAGCAGATGCCAGATCAGCGTGAACAGTACAGGAATACTGTTCATCTATTTATAGGCACAGGGCGCAGCCTATGGAGAATTACATTAATGCCCTTTACATTTATCAATAATTCTATAGTGATTCTTCGAGGTCCAATTTGTCTTTTCACCATATAAGTCGGTTCCCCTTTTCTGCTGTCATGCCGAAGCTTTTTCTGCGCATAGCTTCGTGATCATCTTATCCTTCGTTATGATCACCTTCCGTCCTATTCAAGCTTCGTCTTGACCATATTCCTGTATACTCATGGCCCAATTCCGAAGATACCTGTTCACATATTTCACTTGGAAAACATTGTCAAATCATATTTTTGAGGACCTTCGGAAGCCGAAGGCCCCCAACAGGCCCATTACCGTGGACCGAATCCCACATGGGCCTCCCGAGGCGGTGACGACGTGGGAGATCCGTAGACTTTGACAAAGCCTTCATCTTGCAACCCGAGGGCGAAGGGGACCGCACCAGGTATCCGTCCGGTCGGCGCCTTCGGTTTGTTCTGTGGATGTGGCCTTCAACTACACGATGGGAAGGCAAAGTCGTAGAGCGAAGGGTAGCGTGTTCGCCTTCACCCCAACACTATCACATTCGGGGATGGAAATCAAGGATTGGTCAAAGGTTTGGGTAAAATTTCTATATCACCTGACCATTCCATTTCCAATGTTTTCTTGTAGATTCTTTAGATTACAATTTGCTTTCAATTTCTCAATTATGCAAAATGGGCTACAACTGTCTTTTTACTGATATAGGTGTTACTGTCTTTAGAAGAAGTGATGATTGAATAGCTTTTAAGGGAGTGTGCCACACCCGGATTTAAGGGACAAAGCCGGGTGTATCTCATACATGCGCCAAAGAAGACAACATATATAATAACAGAGTGTATAGAGATAAATGTCATAATAACATCAAAGTATTTATTACATAGCGGAAGTCTTAAAAAATAAATGATAAATATAAAACGAACTAAGGATCATCCTTGGCACTAATAAGTCAACTAGGAGACGCCACCTAGATCAGATCAAACTTCTCATGGTGTGGCTCCTCTTGAACCACCTGTTCTTCTCCTGTGGGGGGTGTGAGACAGCAAAGGTGAACTCACACATGATCATAGCTCAACAAGTTGTGGGGAAACCAGTGGGCATGAAGTCACCAAAGGTGGGAGTTCATGTGATGTGTAAGGCTGATCAACAACAGGGGTTAAAGCTGAGTATTGCTTTTAATAAGTTGGTCAAATTTTATTAGCAGTTACTAAGTGTAAGTAAATACCAAACCATAATTGTTGGGGACTTGTTCTCAAGTGCTATGAATTAAGAACAAGGCAACACAGAATGTTAAATGTTAATGCCCTTCATCCTTTAGAGCATTATTTCCCTTTGGGTATAATGATCTTCAGACAAAGGTCATGAAGGACATAACTTCATGATCGCAGTATATGTTAACGAAAGGAGAAGCATATGAAATATAAGGGACAACATGAACAATCATATAGCATTGTCAATTCATTCTCATTTTATTATTATGGAGAAATAAAAACAATACTGAATTACAAATGTACCTTCGACTTGATAAAAGGTAAAAGTACAAGTGTGTCGCACGAGCAAGTACAAGTCTGTGTGAACAGTACGGGGGTACTGTTCATCTATTTATAGGCACAGGACACAACCTGTGAGAAATTACAGTCATGCCCTTTACATTTACTATTGACTTATAGAAAAATCTATGAGGACTGGATAGCCTTTTCCCCTTTAAGTCGGTTCCTTTTCCCGCGATTGAGCCGAAGCTCCCTTGCGCATAGCTTCGGAGCAACGGCAACCTTTGTCACGATCATGCCCTTCTCATTGTATATGCTTTTAATCCTAAATCTGAAGGTACCTGTCTATAAACCATGCTTGGAAGACATTGTTAAATTACGTTTTTGAGGACCTTCGGAGGACAAAGGCCCCCAACAGTAGCCCCTCACAGTATTAATTTGTTTAAGATAACGAATTCAGACTGCGACATGGACGAAGGCATTAAGCCAAAGGTCCAAAAAAACACCTTCCTTTTTGCTAGAATAGCAATAGTCAATGACACACGGGACCCTCCAATTTGGGGCGTGCTGAGCGTATAAATAAGAACTCACACCAACCACATTTGGTACGCTGCTTGTGCCGTTTGCTTTGTTTTCTCAATTTTATAGCTCTTGCTCACTAGCGCTTGCTAATTTCTCAAGCTTCCTAAGCTTCGGTTTGAAAGACACATTTTCGTCATTTTCGAAGAAAAATGTCTCAAGACAAGAAGGTTGTTGCTGAGACGAAGCTGACTGAAGAGGAGAAGCTCTTTGAAGAGAAGGCTGCAAATCCTTACATAGCTGGGTTTATCGAGTGAATGGAAAAATCAAATACAGAGAAGATTACTAAGGAGATCCTGGATGGCCTGTCTAAAGATACCGGTGACAGTGATGATTATGATGCTGAAAGCGGGGGAGAAGATTTTGAGGATCGGCCGTGGAGGCCAAGTCATACAATTTTTGGGAAATCGACAATTAAGCAGAGTCATCTTGACAATATGAGAGGAAGGTACTTTCGAGATATGTTTATTGTGAGAGTTGGTGGAGACAACAATGTCCCTGCCCCAGAGGAAGACAAAGTTGTGATTTACCGAAGTTTCTTCAAAGCTGGGCTTCGGTTTCCATTGAGCAGGTTTGTGGTCGAAGTGTTGAAAATTTATCAGATTTACCTTCATCAAATAACCCCTGAAGCTATTATTAGAATGGGGATCTTTGTTTGGGCTGTGAGGAGCCAGGGGCTGGAGCCAAGCGCGAAATGCTTTTGCAGCATGCATGAACTTGTTTATGAGACGAAGGCCAAGGGCAAGGAACAATATCATAATAACTTTGGCCGCTATGGATTTATTGCCCGCCCCAATGCAAGCTACCCGGTGCCAACATTCCGGAAAAGGTGGCCCGGAGCCTGGATGGAAGAATGGTTTTACATGAAGAATGACTTGAAGGCAAGAGAAGATATTAAGGAAGTTATTATGCGCCCTATTTGGTCCCGCTTCGGCCTCCGAAGGCCGAAGGTTGAAATTGACGAAGCCGCCGAAGCATGCCAAAAGGCATTTGGTACTGTCTATTTTTTCATTGGTACAAGAGATTTAATCCAAGAGCATATAGCCTTCTGAGTATGGCCGCTTGTAGAGAACTAGGAAATACCGAAGGAAACTGTCACCGAATCTAGCGAAGGTGAGCTGGTCCGGCTGAAGTATACTTTCAGATATGGGGATAAGTTCGACGTGCCAAATGATGACTGGTTAAAATGCATCGAAGTGACAAGTGATGAACTGCTTGGATCATATTCCAAGGCAGAAGATAATGCATTGTCCACAGCCTTCGGAAGTCGAGGAAAGAAGAGATTGAAATGAGTTTTTGACGCTATTGGCTTCGTCTATCCTGACTAGCGCTATCCGCTGCGAGGGCAAGGGAAGAAGAGGAAAGCTACTGCTGTGGTCGCCTCGGCCGAACCTGTGCCGAAGGCTACAAGAAAAAAGATGAAGGTACTTACCCACCGACCACGTTATATTGAACCAGCCGTGGTGCCTGAGTTTGGCGGAGAGGCTTCTTCAGCTGCTGAACCAAGAGAACCTATTCCTCCCACACAGAAGACTGAAGAACCGGTTATAATGTCGAAGGTACCCTCAGCCGAGCTCGCTGAGTTGAAGACTGATAAAGATAAAGCTAAAAAGCCAAATATTGAAGAAACAAAAGCGCTAGAAATTTTAAGCCCTTCATCAGAAGTAACAGTGCCGAAGGCACAAAAAAGTTCTACCGCAACTCCTAAGAGGAGAAGGATGGCAAATGTTCTAGATGTGTTAGAAATAGTAAAGACTTTGAGCTCTACTCCTTCAAGGAAAGTTGTCGAGGCTTCAAAAATGCAAATCGAAGCTGAAACAAAGCCAGCCGAAATTGAAGCTGCAGTAATCCAAGCTAGTACCGAAGCTAGGCCTTTAGAGCCCGCTGAGAAAAAGCCTTCGAAAATTGAAGAAAGGGCAACAAAAGAAAAGGCCACAGAGCAAATTTCTCCTAAAAAGGTTGCCACTCCTCCTCCCGAAGCTTTAAAAGAGACCATTGATTACATCATCCGCCATGCTTCGGGAAAGGGACTCTCTAAGCAAGAAGAACGAGAGGCTCAACATTATGCCCAAAAATTGAAATACCCGAAGGGGGCATTAGTGTTCAATGGCAGCGGGGAGGAAGATTTTTTGTACTGTCTCCCGGATAGTAAAGAGATATCCGTCTGTCGATTATCAAAGGATGAATTAGGTGACAGTTTAGCATATAATAGCATAAAGGTATAAAAGTTAATTTTGAATTTGAAAACGAATTGTTTCATTTGCTTATATTTGATCTTGTCCTCCTCTTGCAGGGCCTGATCCTTAGCAATGCCATTAGAGCACAGAAAAACATTGAAGATGAAGGGTATACAATGGCTCTGAACAACCTTCATTCGGAGGTGATTGAACTAAGGAACGAAGGCCTTGAAAAAGACAAGATATTAATTTCATTAGTAAACAAAATAAAATAAGATGAAGTTAATTCCAAGGCTCAAACTGAGGTCCAAAAGAATGAGATTGAAGAGCTTCGGAAACAACTAGCAGAGGCGAAGGAAAAATGCGCTGTTGCAGAAGCTAATCGAGAGGCCAGTGAATATTGGAAAATTATTTTGAAAAAACAATTGAAGAACTTCGCGCATCCAAGGAAAAATGTTTTGAAAAATCTTTGGGCTGCGTGAAGAAGATAAAGGCTAGCTTCGCCAATGTGGGCGCCTATTCAAACGAAGATAACTTCATACGAGGCGACCCTGAGGGTGTTATCGAGTGGATTAGCGGAGAAGCCGAAGCTTTTGAGGAAATCTTAAGTGATCATGGGGATGTCTGCGCGTTCTCTGGTGCGAGAGTAGTTTCAGCCATCTTGGAGAAGGCAGGTTGTAATCATGTTAAAACCTTGGCCTAGGCCGAAGCTGCCCTCTCCGTGGATGACACAAAGGATCCCTCGACCGAAGCAAGCTTTCTGGGCGGAAAATTTTTCACTGACATCTGGGAGAATGGTGGTCGAGAAATGGCCCACGAAATAATGAAGAAGAGCGAAAAAGATATACATGACGCTCGAGAAGCAGCGAAAAAAGCTGAGAAAGCTGCAGAACTCGAGAGACGAATAGATATCGTTTAATGGCTTTTAGCTTCGTCGTTTGTTTTCGTGGCTTTGAACTGATTGATTTTTTCTATCGCAGTTGAATTACCTCCTCCACCGGAGCCGTTCGACCCCCTGGCCGACCTGGAGATGAAGAAAGCAATAGAAATTATCAACATAGCCGAATCTATTGTTGACGAAGTAGTCAACAAATTGCTTAACGAAGTTGCGGAGAAGGA
Organism: Zea luxurians; assembly: GCA_029449295.1. Lineage (NCBI taxonomy): Eukaryota > Viridiplantae > Streptophyta > Magnoliopsida > Poales > Poaceae > Zea > Zea luxurians. Next base: position 64,626 of record JAOPSE010001232.1, read on the forward strand.
TCTGAAGGAAGAGTAGTAGTTATTGTAAAAATGTTCTTAGGTGATTAATGTAACATTTGTTGGACTAAGTCTGTAATATTTGATGTGTGTTGTTTTGAATCTAATATGTATACTATTTTGCAGTTCACTTCTTTGCGATGCATGAAACTTTTATATACATACCGTTTTTGAGCCTTTGGCGAAAAAACACCTTCCCTTCTTTTCATGCTTTGTGAAGAAGAATATTTATGCTTCGTGAGAATATTCATACTTCGTAAAGAACATCCAAGCTTCGTAAAAATATCAATGCTTCATAAACAGTAGATCTCTTCTTCCACATTAGAGCTGATGAAGCTGTAATTCTCAGCTTACTCTATGCCTTAGCACCTTTTCATTTTTGTGAAGCATTCTCCGAAGATCGGCTTCGCTTCCAATTCGTGTCATTGGTGTGATATGATGTATGATGTGATGGTATGTGATATGATGCGATGATATGATGCAAAGAATGATGCTAATGTCGAAGACACACACCCTCGCTGAAACACACAATCTCAGCGTCCCCTTAGGAACAATCAAATTCTCTTTGCCGTTTATTTTTTGGCTTCACCACTTATTTTTCGGTGTAAGTTCTGCATCCCCTTAGGAACGTCTTTTGAACTTCTTCGCCTTCTATTTTGGCGATATTTTTCGCGTTGACTTTTCGCGCTTTGCCTTATATTTCGGTGGTATTTGGCTCTGCATTTCCTTTGGAACGACTTTTGAGTAGAAAACTTACACTGTGCTCCCTTAGGAACGACTTTTTGAAGCTTCGGCAAACTTACGCTGCGCTCCTTAGGAACGACTTTTTGTAGCTTCGGTGAAACTTGCACTACGGTTTTTAGCTCTGCATTCCCTTAGAAACGTCTTTTGAGCTTCAACAATTTTTGAGCTTCGTAAGTTTGGGAAGAAGATATATTTCATTCTGACAGGAGCGAAGCTATTACAAGAAATTAAAAGTAGGTTTACATTTATTGTTCCTTATTGAAAACAAAATGACAATGAACATAAAAATGTTTCAGAGGTAGGATATCTCTAAATAGATGTGTTTTGATTCTGGCACAGTACTGTTGACTATGCGAGCTTCGGATTCCTCCCTGAATTCCCGTTGCTATTGAGAGTGCTGGCGCCCTTCTGGCTGCTGGCTTCAGGAATAGGTCAGTTGTAGTGGTGGCGGAGGCGGGAGTTGTGGCCAGAAAGCCTGTGAATGGCTAGCCGAAGCGACAGAAGCTACAGGATGATTGTTCACATACTCTGGTATGTAAGGAGAGTGACACGAAGCAGTGTGTAAGACGTGCTTCGGCTGGTTCTGCCGGGCTTCGGCTTCTGCTATTTCCTTTTGTTTCTGAATGGTGACATGGCACATTCTTGTAGTATGGCCCTTGTCCTCACCACAGAATAAGCAGTAGATCTTTCTAGGCTGATCCCCAAACCTTCCTCCGAAGCCCCTGGCGCCTCTGCCCCTTGGAGCTAGTGGCCTGAAGGAGCTTTCCTGTTGCCCCGAAGATTGTGAGGTATATTGTGACCTCTGAGACTGACTTCCTTTGTCATCGCTTTGAGTGGAGTTATGGATTGACCTGATGTGCCTCGGATGGATTCTTCCTCCGAAGCCCCTGGTCATTTCGGAGAATCTGTAAGCTTCCTCCCTTCTTTGGCGGAAGTCATTGTTAGCTCAGATGTACTCATCCATCTTCTGAAGTAGCTTCTCCAGAGTCTGCGGGGGCTTCCTAGGGAAGTACTGAGCCGTAGGTCCTGGCCGAATGCCCTTAATCATGGCCTCAATGACAATCTCATTGGGCACTGTAGGCGCTTGTGCCCTTAGTCGCAAGAACCTTTGTACATATGCCTGAAGGTATTCTTCGTGGTCTTGCGTACATTGGAACAGAGCCTGAGCTGTGACCGGCTTCATTTGAAAGCCTTGGAAGCTAGTAACCAACATGTCCTTAAGCTTCTGCCACGACGTGATGGTCCCTGGCCGAAGAGAAGAATATCATGTTTGGGCTACATTTTGGACTGCCATGACAAAGGACTTCGCCATGACTGCAGTGTTGCCCCCATACGAAGATATAGTTGCTTCATAGCTCATCAGAAACTACTTTGGATCTGAGTGTCCATCATACATGGGGAGCTGAGGAGGCTTGTACGATGGGGGTCATGGGGTAGCCTGCAGTTCTGCTGCCACGGGAGAAGCATCATCAAAAGTAAAGGCATCATGATTAAAATCATCATACCATGCATCCTCATTGAATAGGCCTTCTTGACGAAGCTCCCTATGTTGGGGCCTTCGATCTTGTTCACCTTGAACAAGATGACGCACTTCTTCAGTGGCTTCGTCGATCTTCCTTTGAAGATCAGCCAATCGTGCCATCTTCTCCTTCTTCCTTTGTACTTGCTGATGGATGATCTCCATATCCCTGATCTCTTGGTCCAACTCCTCCTCCTGGAGTGTTGGACTGGTGGCTCTCCTCTTCTGGCTTCGAGCCTCTCGAAGAGAAAGAGTTTCTTGGTTTGGGTCCAGCGGTTGCAGTGCAGCAGTCCCTGGTGCTGAAGCTTTCTTCGGTGGCATGACGAAGGTCAGTGCTTGCTGAAGGTGGTCGAAAAGGGTTCCCCGGAGGTGGGCACCAATGTTGGGGACTTGTTCTCAAGTGCTACGAATTAAGGACAAGGCAACATAGAATGTTAAATGTTAATGCCCTTCGTCCTTTAGAGCATTATTTCCCTTTGGGTATAATGATCTTCAGACGAAAGTCATGAAGGACATACCTTCATGATCGCAGTATATGTTAATGAAAGGAGAAGCATATGAAATATAAGGGACAACATGAACAATCGTATAACATTGTCAATTCATTCTCATTTTATTATTATGGAGAAATAAAAACAATACTGAATTACAAATGTACCTTCGACTTGATAAAAGGTAAAAGTACAAGTGTGACGCACGAGCAAGTACAAGTCTGTGTGAACAGTACGGGGGTACTGTTCATCTATTTATAGGCACAGGACACAGCATGTGAGAAATTACAGTCATGCCCTTTACATTTACTATTGATTTATAGAAAAATCTATGAGGACTGGATAACCTTTTCCCCTTTAAGTCGGTTCCTTTTCCCACGATTGAGCCGAAGCTCCCTTGCGCATAGCTTCGGAGCAACGGCAACCTTCGTCACGATCATGCCCTTCTCATTGTATATGCTTTTAATCCTAAATCCGAAGGTACCTGTCTATAAACCATGCTTGAAAGACATTATTAAATTACGTTTTTGAGGACCTTCAGAGGACGAAGGCCCCCAACAATAATAAAAGTAATAGAACAAAATTAATAAACCCATGCAATGCAAATAACAAATTGAATTTAAGTTCATAAATTAATCATGCGAGAGTCCTGAGTTGCTCATGACCGCGAGCACGGCTAGTATACTAGTTTTACACTCTGCAGAGGTTGTACCCTGTACCCACAAGTCATGTTAACCATCTACCAAGGGATCGCGACTCCCATACACCACTACCAAGGAAGCGAGGCAGGGCAACACTACGAGGCCTTTACAAAGTTCCACTAGCTTCCGAAAACCCGCTACAGTTTATGGGAAGAGCACTTGCAAGAATCCACCGTCTGACCGCCATCGTAGCAAAATCAACCCGAGAACCACCCTGCATGCAACTCCCCTACTGCCCTTGCCCCTTTCGGGTAAGGTAGTCTTCCACTAGCTTTCCTAATTAGTCAGCCAAGGGCATCCCATTCTACCCTTGTGGTGGCACGTGTTTATCAAGTTAAGCTCCATGTTCCAATTAACATAATGATCTTGACATGAACATAAATAAAATAACAAAATAATTGGAACATGGATATAATAAAATATTAACCCAAAACTATGTAAAGCAATAGCATAACTACTCAAATGATTCAGGGTAAACAAGGTAAAATGGATAAACAGACTAGGGTGACCTATTGGGTCCCATCAAAATTAAACCTATGCATGAATAAGTGATATTAAAGAACATTATTGGGTAAAAAGTGGTCAAGGGCACAACTTTCCTTCAATGAGCTCCTGCTCAACAACTTCTATCTGCTGGGCACCTGGATCCTCAGTCACAGGCTCTTCTACTCGCCACAATACAAACAAGCACAGCATAAAGGAGAAATTAACATCACACCAAACATGTAAACAAAATACATAATAATAATAATCTACACATTAAAATAAAATCCTAGGAACATGAATCATTAATTTTGGAGTTATGGATTTTAAATTATGAATTTCCAAAGGTTTTATGTGCTTAATACAAGCTTAAGTAAAAGATAAATTTTAATGTGTCTTTCATGTCAAAACAGAGACATTAGGTGATAAACATTAATATTACAAAATTTTAGAAATTTGAATGGATCAATTTAGACTTCATATGAATTTTCTATGAATTATACAAATTCTATCACTTATTTTTATATTAAAAATGTATTTTCTAATTTATTTATTCAATTTAAATAGACTCTGGACTGGGCACCAAAATCTGAGAACAACAGGGGTTATTCTAAAAAAATTCACGAGACTCAGTTCTATACCGCAGTGGACCGCGGGTTGGTTCGCTAAAAAGTGAGGGGCTCTTTTACAAAACAGGCTCGGCGAATGGGTATCATCAGATCTCGGCTGTCTGATCATAGTTACACGGCCCAGATTAGATCTCTACTAACTCGAACCGGTACATCGCCGTTCACCCTTCGATCCCCATCCAACGACCCAGATTCAATTAACGGGGATTGAGCAGTACGCGCATGATTGGTAACAACCGGTGCGGATTTAAAATCCCACAGAGCTACTCACAACCGTCGGATGCATAATCAACGGCGCTGCGTCAATGGTCCGAGCAATACTAGCCAATCAATCCCGACCGTTCCCTTAGAAATCAAGGGTCCGGGACCGATCCCCACCCTCGGCCCTAACACAGCGGCGCTGTACACCCGGCACGGTGGAGCGCCACCGGTGTAACACGAATCCCCATCTCCGGTGCTCCAAATCCCGATCTAACTACCACTACACGTTGCGGGGAAAGAAACGAGTCGTTGGGAGAGAGTAGTACCGACTAGATTGGCTCGGAGTTCTCCGCTCGCGGCAACGGCAATACAGCGGCGGAGGGGTTGACGATGGCGAGAAATTGTGTTGCCCACGATGTTTTTCTCCACGCGAGGGTGACACCACTTTCCTCCTGATGCCCCAGCAAAGACCCCCGACCAATTGTTGGTGGCTCAGAGATGCAATACTCGGACTAGCGATGGCAGTGGCGGCGACGCACGGTATCGCTCCCGGGTCGGCCTCGTGGTACCGTTCGAGGCAAGGGCGGCGAGCACGGGTTGACTAATATAGGCGGGTGACCACGTGGGTGTAGTTGGTGAGATGCTCACGTGCATGCACGCGGAACTCGGATGGGAGGTTGCGTGGCACGCTCGGGAAGAAAAACAGTACTCCCTGACCTGTGGGCCCGCGCCAGTCAGTGAGCTCACGCGCGCGCGAAAATAGCTGAACCGCGGGACCCACCCATCGGTCACAGGTATGATGGCGAGTTGGGCTACGCGCGGTGTTGAGTCAATGGGCCAAAAGTGGCATTCTAGGCCCAGTTAGGTTTTTATTCTTTTCTTTTATCCTCCTTTTCTTTTTTTGATTTATTTTCTTTTCATTTGAATCTCTAGTTTGAATTTGAATCCTGTTATGGACTTCACCTTTGAGTCAAATGTACAAACTCAAATATGTATAAGAATAATATATATATATATATTTATACTTATTTTTATTCACCTAGTAATTTCTCTTCTTCTCTTTTTTCTAAATTCTTGAATTTTCCTTTAGGATTTAAATTCCACTTTGGACTTTTAACATATTTCTTTTTATGTTATTTTTATATTGTCACAAATAATGCACTCACAATAAAAATTCCAGCATGATGCATAATTTAGTGGCATATATTTTATAATTATTTGTTTTTAAATATGGTGTTCACATGTGATGGTACAAAAAGGTCAAACTCACACATAGATAAAGTGATATTGTTTCTCCCTTTTATATTAGTTCTTACAAAATACAACTTGGGTATTACAGAGTGCTAGAGGGTCAGCTATACTTAGTTGATTTTAATCAAGCTGAACTAGACACTTGCTTAATTGCTAAGACTAACATGGGTTGGCTCTAGCATCGTCGACTAGCCCATGTTGGGATGAAGAATCTTCATAAGCTTATAAAGGGAGAGCACATTTTAGGACTAACAAATGTTCAATTTGAGAAAGACAGAGTTTGTAGCGCATGCCAAGCAGGGAAGCAAGTTGGTGCTCATCATCCACACAAGAACATAATGACGACGGACAGGCCGCTTGAGCTACTCCACATGGATTTATTCGGCCCAATTGCCTACATAAGCATCGGCGGGAGTAAGTACTGTCTAGTTATTGTGGATGACTATTCTCGCTTCACTTGGGTATTTTTTGCTAGAAAAATCACAAACCCAAGAGACCTTAAAAGGATTCGTAAGACGAGCTCAAAATGAGTTCGGACTAAGGATCAAAAAGATAAGAAGCGATAATAGGATGGAGTTCAAGAACTCTCAAATTGAAGGCTTAGGAAGAGGCCATCAAGCATGAGTTCTCTTCTCCCTACACACCTCAACAAAATGGTGTAGTGGAGAGGAAGAATAGAACTCTACTAGATATGGCAAGAACCATGCTTGATGAGTACAAGACGCAGACCAGTTTTGGGCTAAGGCAATTAACACCGCCTGCTACTCCATCAAATGGTTATATCTTCATCGAATCCTCAAGAAGACATCATATGAACTCCTCACCGGTAAAAGTCCCAATGTTTTATATTTTAGAGTCTTTGGAAGCAAATGTTTTATTCTTATTAAAAGAGGTAGAAAATCTAAATTTGCTCCTAAGGCTGTAGAAGGCTTTTTACTTGGTTATGACTCAAACACAAGGGCATATAGAGCCTTCAACAAATCCACTGGATTTGTTGAGGTTTCTTGTGACATTGTGTTTGATGAGACTAATGGCTCACAAGTGGAGCAAGTTGATCTTGATGAACTAGATGATGAAGAGGCTCCGTGCGTTGCGCTAAGGAACATGTCCATTGGGGATGTGTGCCCAAAGGAATCCGAAGAGCCTACACAAGCACAAGATCAACCGTCATCTTCCAATCAAGCATCTCCACCTATCCAAGATGAGGAATAGACTCAAAATAATGATGATGAAGATCGAGAGGATGAGCCACCTCAAGAAGAGGACAATGATCAAGGGGGAGATGAAGTTAATCAAGACAAGGAAGATGAGGAAGAAACACAAGGTCAAAGACCGCCACACCCAAGAGTCCACCAAGCAATTCAAATAGATCACCCAATCAACTCCATCCTTGGTGACATTCATAAGGGGGTAACCACTAAATCTCGAGTTGCACATTTTTGTGAACATTACTCTTTTGTTTCCTCTACTGAACCATACAGGGTGGAGGATGCACTAAGAGATCCGGATTGGGTGTTGGCAATGCAAGAGGAACTCAACAACTTCACGAGGAATGAGGTATGGCATTTAGTTCCACATCCTAATCAAAATGTTGTAGGTACCAAGTGGGTATTCCTGAACAAGCAAGATGAGCATGGTGTGGTGACAAGAAACAAAGCACGGCTTGTAGCCAAAGGTTATTCACAAGTCGAAGGTTTGGACTTTGATGAAACTAATGCACCCGTAGCTAGGCTTGAGTCAATTTGTATATTACTTGCCTATGCTACTTACCATGGCTTTAAGCTTTATCAAATGGACGTAAAAAGTGTCTTCCTCAATGGACCAATCAAGGAAGAGGTCTATGTTGAGCAACCTCCCGGCTTTGAAGATAGTGAGTATCCTAACCATGTCTATAAACTCTCAAAGGCGCTTTATGAGCTCAAGCAAGCCCCAAGAGCATGGTATGAATGCCTATGAGATTTTCTTATCACTAATGGCTTCAAAGTCATAAAAGCCGACCCTACTCTCTTTACTAAAACTGTTGCAAAATATTTGTTTGTATGCCAAATTTTTGTTGATGATATCATATTTGGGTCTACTAACAAATCAACTTGTGAAGAGTTTAGTAGGATCATGATACAGAAATTCGAGATGTCAATGATGGGGGAGTTGAAGTATTTCCTTGGATTTCAAATCAAGCAACTCCAAGATGGCACCTTCATCAGCCAAACAAAGTACATTCAAGACATACTTAAGAAGTTTGGAATGAAGGATGGCAAACCCATCAAGACACCCATGGGAACCAATGGGCATCTCGACCTCGACACGGGAGGTAAATCTGTAGGTCAAAAGGTATACCGGTCGATGATAGGATCTTTACTCTACTTATGTGCATCTCAACCAGATATTACGCTTTCTGTATGCATGTGTGCAAGATTTCAGGCCGATCCTAAGGAAGTTCACCTTAGGGCCGTAAAGAGAATCATGAGGTATTTAGTTTGCACTCCTAAGTTTGGGCTTTGGTACCCCAAGGGATCCACTTTTGATCTAAAATGATATTCTGATGCCAATTGGGCAGGGTGTAAAATTGATAGGAAGAGCACATCAGGGACTTGTCAGTTTCTGGGGAGATCCCTAGTGTCATGGGCTTCAAAGAAAGAAAACTCAGTAGCTCTTTCCACCACCGAGGCCGAGTACATTGCCGGAGGTCATTGTTGTGCGCAATTACTTTGGATGAGGCAAACCCTTAGGGGCTATGGCTACAAATTGAGCAAAGTCCCTCTCCTATGTGACAATGAGAGTGCAATCCGCATGGCAGATAATCCCATTGAACACAGCCGCACTAAGCACATAGACATTTGGTATCACTTTCTGAGGGATCACCAACAAAGTGGGAATATCGAAATAGCTTATGTAAACACCAAGAATTAATTAGCTGATATCTTTACCAAGCCATTAGATGAGAAAACCTTTAGCAAACTTAGGAATGAGCTAAATATACTTGATTCTCGAAATTTTGATTGAAACATTGCACACATAGCTCATTTATATACCTTTGATCATATCTCTTTCATTTACATATTTCTTATCAAAAGGACCGCACCACCACCATTTCAAAAAAATTTGAAATAAAGTTTTAATTGATGTTTTTCACATTGGTATCCACACAATGGAAATCTCTTCACTTTAAAGATAGATTTTCAAAATTGATATCCAATTCACAATCAATCCTTCAATTGGTATCTTTAAAGGTCAATTTTCAAATTGATATCCATTTCAAAAACCTTCTTGAAAGCTAAGAGGAGAATTCCATTCAGGGGAGTTTTATTTAGTCAAAGGAAAAGCATTTGAAACAGGGGGCGAAATTTCAAATCTTGAAAATGCTTCTTGCAATCTTACTCATATACCTTTTTGCAAAAAACAAAACAAGTGGTGCAAATGTGGTCCAAAATGTTAAATAAAATAAAAGCAATCCATTCATATCTAGTGAGATTATCAATTGGTTTAATTCCAAGTAACCTATGCACTTACCATATGCAAACTAGTTCATTTCTGCATTTTATATATTTGCTTTGGTTTGTGTTGGCATCAATCACCAAAAAGGGGGAGATTGAAAGGGAAATAAGATTAACCTTTTCCTACAATTAATTTTGGTGGTTGAATGTCCAACACAAACATATGGACTAACTAGTTTGCTCTAGAACTCATGTATTACAGGTGCATAAGGTTCAACACAAACCAATAAAAGATTCAAGTTAGGGACTAAATTAAAATGGAGCAAAGACTTGAGTGTGCTGTGGTCTAGCACACCGAACTGTCTGATGTGCCACCGGACAGTGTCCGGTGCACCAGGGCCATACAGGAGTCAAGCAGCCACTCTTGGAAAAACGCAGGCGCGCTCCGCTATAATTCACCGGACTATCTAGTGTGCCACCGGACTGTCCAGTGTGCCAGCGAAGCAACGACTAACTCACACAACGGTCGACTCTGATAGGAGCTACAGTGAGCAACAGTGTCACGCAGAAGTTAGAGCAACAAAGTCAGAGGGGCACCAGACTGTCCGGTGCCGCAAGAGGATAAAGCCCCAACGATTGACCGGGCTCCAGACCCTAACGATTGGGTGACGTGGCGGCGCACCGGACTGTCTGGTTCGCCCATCGACAGCAGCCTCCCCCACGGCTACCTTGGTGGTTGGGGGCTATAAATACCCCCAACCACCACAACTTCAAGCATCCAAGATTTCTGAGTATCACATTCAATACAAGAGCTCTAGCATTCACTCCTAGACACAATTCAAAAGATCAAAGCCTCTCCAAGTCCCAAATTCATCTCAAACACTTAGTGACTTGTGAGAGAGAGATTTTATGTTCTTTTGAGCTCTTGCTTCTTGGATTGCCTTTCTTCTTTTCTTTCTCTTATTCTCAATTGCTTTGTAAGCGTGGCAAGAGACACCAAGTGTGTGGTGGTCCTTGCGGGGTCTTAGTGACCCGTGAGATTAAGGAAGAAGGTTCACTCGGTCTAAGTGACCGTTTGAGAGAGGGAAAGGGTTGGATTAGACCTGGTCTTTGTGACCTCCTCAACGAGGACTAGGTTCTTTAGAACCGAACCTCCGTAAAACAAATCATCGTGTTCGCTCACATTATTTTTTGGTTGATTTGTTTTCCCTCTGTTTGCGACTTGAATTTAACTCTAACGCTAACCCCCGACCTTAGTGCGTATTTAAGTTTATAAATTTCAGGTTTCGCCTATTCACCCCCCCTAGGCGACTTTCAGTTGCAGCTCACCCAATTCCTTGGGATTGACGCCGCCCGTGATGCTCTCCAATGGGAGGCCGAGGCGGCGAGGCTTGCCCTAGGAAGGCAGACCGTGAAAGGGGATGCCATTGCCGAGGTTGCGACGTTGTCCTAACAATGTCTTGGTCATCAGGTCTGGTGCCATCACAGACGCCTATCGAGATCATCCCCGGCCCATCCGTGGAGGGGCCGAGGCATGCTGACGTGATATCGGTGGTGGCGTCGCCGACCCTAGTGGCACCGGCGATCTCCATTCCCATTTCCTCGGCCTTCGACCAAGCCAAGGAGGTGGTTGGCAATCACGAAGCCGACCCCTTAGAGTGACCCGAGGTCCCCACCCTAGAGCGTACCATGTTCTTCCCTGACGAGGAGAGCACCGGTGTCGTCCCTGTTGGGAGGAATCCCTTCGCATAGGGAGGGCCACGGTTTACGTGGTAGGACTCCGCCTCGCTGAACAACGAGCCGACATCCACCCTCGACGACTAGGAGGAGATAGAGATGTGGTAGGACTTCTAGCTCTTCGGCCGGGTAAGGGGAAGGATCTTTCCGAATAGCAACACATTCTTTTCCTTGGACGTGTCTTGATGGTGTCTATTTTCCTTTCAAGAGCTTATGGCGAAATGCGCGACCAAGTTTGTGTTCCTTCACCGCGAGTGCGGCGTTTGGATTCGCTGTGGCGCTAGAAGGGCATGCTTTCTTAGGCGAATGAGTAGATCACCCAAAAGAGTGTCAAAGCGGTGGATCTTCAGGAGCTCTACTTAGAGTTGAAGGACGAGGTTGTCTCGGCATGGCGGGAGATAGCACCTCTAGCCGAGAGAGACCACAAGATGGAAGAGGCCCTTACGAGAGTATCCAACGAATAGGAAGGGTTTCAACATCAAGCCATGGAAGCCTCTTCTAGAGCTGGGTCCCATGCTTAGGAACTTGAAGCTCAACAGGTCGAGGCCCAGCACTGGAAGGCTCAAGCGAGAGGTATGTGTCGTTTACCTGTGTTTTGCCTGCCCAGACTACTTCGGTTGTGCCTTAGTATTTTGTTTGGTTGATTTTAGAGTTTGAGTGGGACCTCGATACCTCTGTTGAGACGTCACGAATGCTCTTCCGAGCCATCGACGAGAAAAGCGCCACGTACGACGCTCTGCCTGATGCGGTGGCAGCCTTCGATCAGACCTTTGGGGCTGAGGACATCCACTCGGGTGGTTCCCCGTGGAGCCACATGATGGCCCTAAGTGGCCACATGCAGAGTGAACTCCACGGGGCCCTGCACACGGGAGTGAAGTGGGCGCTAGCTTTTGTCACCTCTCACTACAAGATAGATCTCGAGCGAGTGAGCGAGGCCTACATCCTCCCTAAGGGTGATGACCTTGCCGAGGCTAAGGCTTGGAGGCTTGCAGATGTCGTCGAACGGTCGAGCTCGGCGCTGGCTTGTCATTTTGAAGAGGAGGCGGTTCCGCCAGTATCCGTGCTCTACGCAGGATCCTACTCTGCGGCTACGCCCCCCTAGTGATGTTGAGGGCTCCTCGGCTGTGGCGGGCGATGCCGATGTCAAGGATGCTGCGTCGGCCCCTTCCAATGCCTGAGTTGTTGGCCCTGCGGGGCTGTGTAAAAAAACTCTTTATGTTTTCTGTGAATGTTGATTGTTGCAAGACTTTTCCTCTAGTTCCCCATTTCTTTCCTTTTCAAAGTAGTAGAGGGATTTATTTTGAATATATGTGCTAGTAAAACCATAAGGGAAATATGGTGATGCATCATGTCGAAGCTCATGTGTATTTCTGTTTAATGAGTGATTTAGTTGAGCATTCAGTTAATCAATAACTAGTATATAACGCGCCCCCTGCGCGCGAGGTTAATTTAATTCTTTGAAGACGTTTGATAGTAAGAAAGGTGGGGTTTTCAGTTTACAAATAATTATCACGAACAATTATAGGGAGTAGTGATTAAAAATAAAATGACGTTTGATAGTAAAAAATGTGGGGTTTTCAGTTTACAAATAATTATCACGAACAATTATAGAGAGTAGTGATTAAAAAATAAAATAACAATCTTCGAACTTTAGGACTTGGACTGGGGACATGAATAGAAACAGATGTGATCCTAACTTCTGAATTTATAGGTTTGACAAAGTACCAACACGATTGCCATTCAAAATTATTGTTTTGACAAATATCTTTGGAGGTAACACATCATTTTTAAAGTAAGAATTAATAATAAAAAAGAAACCCTTCCAGAGCCTTTGTTGAGACCAATTTGATCATTCATCACCTATTTCACAAATATAATTAGCCAACACATACCATCAATAGACAGAGGTATGGGAAATAATGATGATTGTAGAGCGTAAAAGTTGACCAAACCACCTTGTACAAAGTAATTTTGCCATAGTTAGAGAACAATTCACGAACTTGATCATCTCCACTGCTATCATCCAAGTTCTTGATATATAAATTCAGTCCATATTTGTCGGCAACATCTTTCAAGATCTGCTCAAATCTCCTTTTTAGTTCCATCTCTGTTTTTGACTTTTTCTGAGCTCTTCCAACATACCACTCTTTGTCTTTTATCTTCTTACCATTATGTTCTTGAACAACACAGGGAGCTACATCTTCTTACCAGACCCAAAGTGTGTAGTACAGAAGTAATTAAACCAATCACTCAAAGTGCGTAGTACAGAAGCAATCCATATGTTGATATAGTTACATACTCCACCTAGATGAGTCTTCCACTGCTTTTTGCTTATCGTTGGCCACTCATCAATAAGATATTTTGCATCAGCACCTCCTGCATTCTCAGGTAATGACTGGGTAGCAATCTGTTCTGACAACATAGAAGCTTTTCCTGAATCAAAAGGATTTTCATGTCTTACTGTAGTAAACACGAAAGCTATGAAGAAGGTTACATTATTAATATGCCCAAATGAGATCACCAGTCACCAGACATGGTACTTGGATTTAAAATACACTTACGCTAGTACTTAATAGCTATGCGCCAGGAAGTCCAACTATATGCGAGTCATCCCACTACTTAACACTTGTAAGTCATATAGTTTTAGTAGAATCCAAGCCAGCACCACCTTTCTTTGGATCCAAATTCCCATCGGACTCAATTTTCATAGGTCGATTCATCTTTTGTACTGATTTATTATTTGCAATAAGTTGTCTGCTTTCCTTAGCCTTTTGTGCATTCAGCTCATATTCTTTGTTCCTATTTGCTATATGTGTATCTTTGCTTTATCTAGTGTGCGACATCTAACATAATGGCACTCCTGAAATTCAATAAAATATATGTAAACAATGACATTTCTATTTGCCCACCAGAATATATTGATGCTTCTAGGACCTTACGGGAATAGACATACAGGCTGGTTCATTTCTAAGTTTCTGCATAAGATTAGTACAGGACTTACTAAAATGAAGGGAGTGGGCAATGCAGTATATAATTACTCAGGTTATTTATATACTATATCAATACCTTCTATTTCCTACAACTGTGCTGCGCATAATATAACCCTTAATGCTAATTTATTTATCAATAGTAGCTACAACCTTTGCAAATGTTAATTATCTCTAAAAGGCGAGTAAAATTCATTATATATTCAAAAGAATTGTCCACCCCAAAAATTACGTGTTGTTGCATATTATCCTGGTATCCAGCGACGAATAGCTAAAATCTAGGAAAATGCTCTAACAAAGTAGTCACTGTTATGATGACATGGGTTTTCTACAAGTCTTTACAACTCACTTGTTTGTTTTCCAAGGTGTGGGAGAAGATCAACAATCCACACTATTTGTACCGCATGACGATTCTGCAGGCTATCTCCTTGCTACCTCCTGTCATGGGTGCAGAAATCACCTGTCAAAATTTTCCAAGGTGCTAGAGAAGATCAACAATCCACACTATTTGTACTGCATGACGATTCTGTAGGCTATCTCCTTGCTACCTCCTGTCATGGGTGCAGAAATCACCTGTCAAAAGCTTCTTCCAGTCGTCATTCATTCTTCAAAGGAGATGGGTGCAGAAATCACCTGTAAAAAGCTGCTTCCAGTCGCCATTAATTCTTCAAAGGATAGGTGTGTGACTCGGGATGGAGGCGGGACTGAGGTGCAGGGCCGCGGAGAGCAGCGAGGCCACAAGGCGCGGGGGGGTGTACTGGGACTCTAGGAGGAGTGGAAGCAGTAGTGAGAGGAGCGCGTGATGGCACCACGGAGGAGGAGCTGCTTCTCCTCGGCAGAGAGGCGCACAACGACGCGATAGATCTAGTCGATGGGCTTCTTCTTCAACATGACTGGCACAAGGCCATTAACCGCGGACACAGGTACAATAGCATGTGGCGAGGAGCGCAAGGGCGATGCCGCGTGTTCCCTATGGCAATCGAAGGCGGAGCCAACGACGGGCTGACACACGGAGGATGTGGTGGGAGAGAGAGGAGGGGCCGCGGGAGGGTGGCACGAGCGGCTGCGGTGGCCATGGGTAGGGTGGCGGCGGGAGGTGAGGGGGACCATGGAGCGTTGGAGCATGGAGGAGAGATGCGGCGGCGAAGCCGCGGGTGAGAGAAGAGGCGAGAAGCGTTGCGTTACTGGGGAGCCGTCCAAACGCCTAACCCGGCAGCTGTCGTTCGATGACAATCCAATGGTGTTTAATAAAAGCGACGACGTGGACAAATCTGGTGGGAGCTTTGTGTCCAACTTTAATATCGATCATTTGTGCTTGATGTTAAATTCAGTCGCGCCTTCCCTCTCGGTCGGCCTAGTCCCTCTCCCTCCGAGCCGGCCCACTTGGCCCTCCTCCATCCTTGGCCACTCTAGCGCGTAGCCCATGCACGCCCCTGCCAGCAGGCCTCGCGCGTGAGTTGTGCACGCGCTGGCCCAGTAGCTCATGCCTGCCTGCTCCCTAGCCGTGCGCATCGCGCCCGCCCAGCTGTCGTCGCATCGCGTGCGTGGGAAAAACTGCCCAGCGCCGTCGGCTGGCCGGTGGGCCCCATCACGCTTAGCCCCACCAGTCAGTCCGGCCCCTGTTCATCTTCCCAACCCCCTCCTCTGCTCTACAAAACCACATCGCTAGAAAGAAGGAAACTGCCCCGCCCATGCTCCCTATTCAGATGCTGCGTGCCATCCTCCTCACCTAAAACCACCCTACCACGAAGCATCCTGATCTCACCCTGCGCCAGTGCCCGCCGAGCTCGCCTCATTGCGTCGAAGCGCTGTCCCACCGAGGTCATCAAGCGATGCCACGTCCGCGTCGTCTGTGCTCAACTCACCGCCCGCCGTCGTCGTTCATCGTAAGGGTTTGTTCGGTTATTCCCAATACACATGGATTGGATGGGATTGGAAAAATTAAGAAAAAGTTTGACTTGTTTGGGATTCAAACCCATCCAATCCCACTCAATCCACATGAATTGAGAGCTAACCGAACAAGCCCTAAGCAGGTGCTTTCTCCCGTCCTCCCCTGCGTCCCTCCCCTCTATTCCGAGTGGCTGAGCTCGGCCCTAGCGCTACTCCGCCCCCATCCCGATGCGGTTACAGCGTGCCCCTGCGTGGGGGCCCGTCCCTGGGGCCTCGGTCGAGCAGCCCCACCCTCGTGCTCCTCTTCTCCGTAGATGGCCGACAGCCTTGCAGCAGCAAGTGCCGGCCCTCTGGCCACAGCTCTAGGAGACCCCTATGGCCGGCCGAGCCCACTCCTCCCCAGGGCGAGCTCGCACCCCTTGAATGGCCGAGGTCAGCCCCGGTGTGGCCTCACACCCCCGGCACAGTGTGTCAGCCCTAGTTCGCAGCCATGCCATCGCGCTCGCTGTCGAATTTCGTAGTGCGCATGGCTTCCCGCACGCCGCGTTTCGCCGAACCGCACGTGCACAACAGCCCAAGCTACGTCCCGCAGCGAGTACTCGTTTTTCTGTGCGCGTGTGGCAGAACCGGCCATATTATTTCACAAGTGCCCGAGTTACACCTTAAAGGCAGTGACACATTTAGATCGGAATAACCTATCAATTCCTCGGATCTAGTCCGATAAAACCACTTACCAAAGATTGAGTACCATAAGCTCACGCGATGGTGACCGTGAGACTCAGAGAAAATGCAATAAACATGTAGACACAAATTAAAGTACTTGAGTTATTACATAAATCGGAGTTTTGATAAAAGATAATATTGTTCTTAATGTTGCAGCGGATGATAAATAACGTTGATAGCGAGGAATATGGCAAAGCTGAAAGTTCCCTTTGACCCGGGAACAGGATCTGGATGTCGCCTAGAGGGGGGGTGAATAGGCGAATAAAACTTATTACTTTAAAACTTAAATTCTTACTCTACTCGAAGACTTAGTACGCAGTGGAGTGAGAAGACTCTTCGAGTAGGTTGCAGCGGAATCAGAGATCCTGTCTCAAAAGTGTCCTGCACTTCAAATAAAGCTTATACCACAGATAAGTATTGAAGTGCAGATATAAAGACGAGTAAGACAGAGAGTCAGGATACAATACAGAACAGAGCACACAGACGCAAGGATTTATCCCGAGGTTCGGCCAAGCCTGAAATGCTTGCCTAGTCCTCGTTGGAGTTAGCCACACCTGGGCTTGGAGTCTATTTCAACTCCTTCCTCCGTTTGCTCAGATCTGTCAGTATGACAGATAGAGCCTTTCACTATTGAGTGGGGTTACAACAGAACCGCGGCTGCTTACAAACTTCTTGGCAGCACCTCGGCAGAGTAACGATACGCTCAAAACCTTGCTCTAGCTCTAAGCAACACTTCTCCTCTCTCTAAAAGGCTTATAGCTGTGCCTTCTACACAAACTAGAGAGTTACACACAAGAGGGAGAGCGAGAATTGATTCCAATGAAGTCTACACTTGTTGGCTGCGCTTGTTTTTCTTCTCCATGCGCCTAGGGGCTCCTTTTATAGCCCCAAGGCAGCTAGGAGCCGTTGAGAGCAAATCCGGAAGGCTATCCTTGCCTTCTGTCGTCGGGGGCACCGGACAGTCCGGTGCACACCGGACACTGTCCGGTGCCCGATTTGTTTCCATAACTGGCGCTTCCGACCGTTGCCGACCGTTGGAGATCTGAGAGCCGTTGGCGCATCGGACATGTCCGGTGCACACCGGACAGTCCGGTGCCGTCTTCCGACCGTTGGCTCCGCCACGTGTCCCGCGCAGATTTCGCGTCCGACCGTTGGCCCGGCCGACCGTTGGCTCACCGGACAGTCCGGTGCACACCGGACAGTCCGGTGAATTTTAGCCGTACGTCGTCGGCGAATTCCCGAGAGCGGCAAGTTCGAGCCGAGTCAGCCTGGCGCACCGGACACTGTCCGGTGCACACCGGACAGTCCGGTGCTCCAGACCGAGCTGGGTCTTGGCAGCACACAGCCAAGTCTTTTCTCCTCTTCTCTCTTTTTCTTCTTTCTGTTTCTAACACTTAGATAAATATATTAGTACACAAAACCAATGTACTAAGGCCTAGAAACATACCTTCTCTTAATCATTAGATCTATAGCATTTCACATGCTTGAGCTTTGATGTTGGACTCATAAATCATCAAGTCGGCTTGACTTGATCTAGATTGACATTTCTTAGTTCCAACATCCTGCAAAGGTCACATAGAACATCTCCAAACATAGGAACAACCCAAACTAAAGATTAAGGTGAACTTAGCTCTTTTGGGCTGCTTCCAGTTCTGGTTTTGACACTTGTTCTCCTTCTAGTGACCTTGATCTCTTTCTTAGAGCTTGGTCTTGAGCCTTATGACTTACACCACATAACTGTAGCTGTTACCTCATTGGTTGTAAGTCACGTCCTTATGTAGTGATCCTTGATGTGCTATAGCTCTTCTCAACTCGATCACCCTTGACTTTGCAAGCCTTCTTCTTCACCCTTGGCTTTGGGTTCCTGTAATACCCAAATTCTAAGAGCAGTGAAATGTCCAGGAATTAAGAAAATATAAAAGGGCTCAATTGACCACTGGTGTTATTATTCTCATTGTTGCATATTTCAAATCATGGAATTATCCTTGGCTACCAATAGATATACTAAATAAAAGAATGGTGCATCATGTTGGAGTTTAATTGCTTATGCATTTAATTATAAAAATAATCATAATAAAAACACATTAATAATGAAAAGGAGGTTTTGACCTAATTCAAAGCTTGGAATTTGGAAAAGAGAGAAAAGAAAGGGAAAGAAGGGAGTATAAAATATATATATAAAAAAAAGAAATAAATATAAATATACTTTTAAAATTGGTATCTGGTAACATGAGTTTGAACTTCACACAAAAAAAATGGATTCAAATTTGATATCTAAATTTGAAAAGGAAAAAAAAAGGAAACATAAAATAAAAAGAATAAAGAAAACAGTGAACAACCCTACCTGGGCTTCGGCTACCGTTTTCGGCCCATCCACCTCCGCTGGTGCGCGCCGTGCTACACGTGGGGTGGGCTCGCTAGTCATTTGATCCGCCTCGAGCACTCCTGCCGCAGACACCGACAAATGGGCCCGGGACGTCAACTGTTGCGCGCGCTGGCCGACCCCCTCTGTCATGTGGCCCCGGATTGTCATCTCCTCCCTCTCCCTTGTAACGGAACCCGAGCTCGCCGGGGCAGTTGAGCTCGGCCAGGGTTTTCGCTTGAAATCCGCAGACCCGCTCCGCCCCCCCCCCCATGCTTTAAAAGCCTTGCACCAGACCATCTCCCTCGGCCGCCTAACCCCAAACCGTGGCGCGCCCAAATGTCCCAGTAACACCGCCGCCGCCGTGCGCCGGTTACAGAGGAAGTCCGCCATCGTCGAGTCCCGCCATTCGCACTGCTCAGCACCGATAATCCGGCCTCGGACGTTCGGGAGGGTGCGCCGGTGGCGCTCGGGGAAGAAACCGGGAGATCGAGGCATCGGGTGCACGGGAATTCTTCGCCGTGTCTGGGACTCCGCCGCAGGATCGCGGCATCACGGGGGCAGGGGAACCTTCGGCTCACCTCGAGGTAAACGGTACACCATCCTCTCCGCTTTTCGATGGGCATCACGTTGGGGGGCGCGGATTAAGTTTTGGGGGCCTTGCGGTGTGGACTGGCGGGCGATCCGGCGGTGCGCTGCCGTGCTTCGGGCGGCGCCGCCGTCTGGTTGTTCGGTGAAGGAGAGAAGACGACCCGTGAGCCGTTGGATTGAAAAGGAACGGCTAAGATTAGAGCTGAGATACCCCTTCGCTCAGTTTGATCGCAGCCGTCGATGACCGATCGGGCGATCCGCGATGATTTGGCCATCATAAAATCCGAGCCGTAGATGCAAGATCTGGCGGCTGGGATCGCATACCGGTTCAGTTAAGTGATAGTCTAATCTGATCCGTTGGGATCGGATCGGACGGCTAAGATCATGCGATACCCCTTCGGCCCGTACGTTTTACAAAAGAAACCCTGCCTTTTCTTGGAATAAACCCGCCATCCCCGTCAGTGGTAGAAGTATTTAAGAAAGGCCCAGAATTTTATATCAGTGCCCCTGTAGTTTCTCATAATTGTGCGCCCAGTCCAGAGATCAATGAAATTAGAAAATTAATTATAAAAAATGATTTTAAATACAAAAATAATTCTAGAAAGTTGTATAATTCATATTTAATTCATTTTAACTCCAAATTGAGTCATTCCAGTTGCAATAATTTTGTTTTAATATTATCTATCACCTAGTACCTCTGTTTAGCCATGAAACTTGAAATAAAATTGTTCATTTGGGTTAATCTATTCTAGGTGCTTATTAACTTCAGAAATTCATAACTAAATACCTATAACTCCAAAATTAATGATTTCTGTTCCTAGAATCTTATTTTAATGTGTAGATTATTATTATGTATTTTGTTTACTTGTTGGTGTGATGTTAATTTTGCCTATACACTGCTTGATTGTATTACTACGACTAGCGTGAGGTCACGTGTCATCTGAAGATCATCCTGGTATCTGGAATCTCAAGTCCCAGGCAAGTTGTGCCCTTGATCACTTCTTTTTACCCAGCCATGTTCTAATTAATCATAATGATCTGCATAGGTTAATTTTGATGGGACCCAATAGGTTACCCTAGTTTGTCTATCTTTATACCTTGTTTACCACTAAACTTTTTGGGTAGTACTTGCTAGTGCTTTATGTGGTTTTGGGTATGAAGATTACACTATTCATGATTATACTCTTGTTATCAATTGTTATTCGTTGTTCATGATAAGATCATTATGTTAATTGGAACATGGAGAACCACCCGGGAAAACAGTGCTACCACAAGGGTGGAATGGGACGCCCTTGGCTGATTAATTAGGAAAGCTAGTGGAAGACTACCTTACCCGAAAGGGGCAAGGGCAGTAGGGGAGTGGTCAGTGTAGGGAGGCCCTCGGGAGGATTTTGCTGCGATGGCGGTCCTGCAAGGGATTCCTGCACTGGAACTTCCTATAAACTGTAGCGGGTTTTCTGAAGCTAGTGGAACTTTGTAAAGGCCTCGTAATGTTACCCTGCCTCGCCTCCTCGGTAGAGGTGTATGGGATTGGCCGTCTCTTGGCAGATGGGTAA
The DNA here is from genome assembly GCA_029449295.1 of Zea luxurians. NCBI lineage: Eukaryota > Viridiplantae > Streptophyta > Magnoliopsida > Poales > Poaceae > Zea > Zea luxurians. The sequence continues at coordinate 85,922 of JAOPSE010001232.1, forward strand.
CATGACTTGTGGGTAAAGATGCGCAACCTCTGCAGAGTGTAAAACTGGTATACTAGCCGTGCTCACGGTCAAGAGCAGCTCGGACCCTCACATGATTAAATTATGGAACTTAAATTCAACTTGGCATATGCATTGCATTGCAAGTGATGTTGTTACTTTTGTTCTATTACTTAATTGGGTTTGGTATTTACTTATACTTAGTAATTGCTAATAAAATTTTGACCAACTTTAAAAGCAATGCTCAGCTTCAGCCATCCTCTTTGGTAAGCCTTACACTTCACGTGAGCTCCCACCTTTGGCGAGTTCATGCACATTATTCCCCACAACTTGTTGAGCGATGAACGTATGTGAGCTCACTCTTGCTGTCTCACCCACACCACAGGTCAAGAACAGGTACCGCAGGATGATGCTCATGGAGGATGCTGTGATGAGATCGTGAGAGGTCTAGGTCGTCGTCTCCCAGTCAACTTTGGGTTGCTGGACCGTTGTCTCCTTATAATGTAATTATTCATTTTGTATAGAACTCCTGTTATATATAAAGATGTGACATTCGATCCTATGCCACTTTACATCATATGTGTGAGACTTGGTCCCAGCATACCTGGTGTTTATGTTAATGCCCGGGTTTTGGACCCCTAAAATCCGGGTGTTACAGAAGTGGTATCAGAGGAATGTTGACTGTAGGACGAAACCTAGATAGAACTGGACAACCATTGTCTACTTACCTTTGCTACTCTGATCTTTTCTAAACTTTCCTTAATCTTTTCTCATCTAATTCCGCTTCACTCTGATTATTCTTACCTTTTCCTTCTAAAGACAAATTTGGATTTCACACTTTGAAATCCTGTGCCTAAAGTGACTTTAGGAATAGGAGACCTAATCCTAGGAACAAAAACAAAACTATTTTTATAAGTGTTTATGTATTTGAGTGTTTGTTCTTATGATATCTGTCTGATTTGGATCTTTGATTGAGTGTGATGGGTTGTGGAGTAATGTCCACAATTACATCTGCATATACGTATTGGCATAAATAGAATTCATAAGAAAACTAAGCCACTTAGATTATCCTCCATTAAAATGTATCTATCTCATAGAGATCCCTCTAATCTTAAAAGACTCTCCCATATTTTAATAGATTCATCGTATCTTACAAGATTCTCTCTTATCTTACTAGATCCGTCTCATCTTAAAAGATTCTTCTTGCCTTAATAAATTCATCTTATCTTGAAAAGATTTTGTTATCCTAATATTACCTCAAAAGATTATACCTTATTCTTATGAATTCATCCTACCCTAATTAGCATATTTATCCTAGTCTAAAATATCAACCATGATCTAATTCAAAGTAATTAGATATTGTCTAGACTAACCTGGTGATACTAATCTAGATCATATCTAACCTAATATGATCTAATCTAAAGTGACTTATCAAACATGTTAGATAATACTGATGAAATAGATTAGACTCTACTCCTATAGAACATGTCATAACTTAGTTCACCCTGCACTAAATTAAGAACGACAGACCAACTTGGCCATATGCAACTACCTTAACCATCAGATAGTTGCATAACCCCTTTGTTTTAACCTAACAACAAAAATAGAGATTCTGATCTACCTTCACCATATAATTCATCCTATCTCAAAAGATTGTAACATATCCTAACAAGATATATCTTACCCTGATAAATCTATCTAACTTAAACTAGTCTAATCTAGATCATACCTAATTTAATATGGTCTAATCTAGTGTGAGTTACTTGATGCTGATAGAAAGGATAAGGCCATACTCCTAAATCACTTAAGCCTAATTTGGAGACTTATATCAACTTGGCCATACACAACAACTCGATCTATATAACAAGTTACATAACTTACCCAATCAATAAAGTCTTAATGGATTGCATAATCTATCAACCACCACTTGACATCAAACCAGATTTTGACCCACATAATAGGTTACATGACCTATCCAACCAATCTAGAGGCAAACAACCAAACCAAATTTTGACCAATCTCATTTAACTCCTAAGCCACCCACTAAACTAGCTGCTCTACCTACTTGTCACCCACAAATCTATCTTAACCATAGGTCCTAACTCTGGTGGCAACCCCAAGAATGAAGATACCAAGGTCTGAAAAAGAACAGCTCAACCTCGACAAGGAAGAAGATGAGTCAAGATCCACAATCTTGGATGGAGTCTTTCCTTACCCTACTCTTTCTTACCCAAATCTATCTACGCCTTAAAGACACCTTTTATCCTGCATAGTAGATGGCTTGATACCCAGGCTTTCCTAATCCTTTTGGTATTAAAACCAATTAGAAACTAGCACATAGACTGCAAACAATTCTTTTTACATCCCTTTTCTCACTAATCTCGAGGACGAGATTATTTTTAAGGGGGGTAGGATTTGTAATACCCAAATTCTAAGAGCAGTGAAATGTCCAGGAATTAAGAAAATATAAAAGGGCTCAATTGACCACTGGTGTTATTATTCTCATTGTTGCATATTTCAAATCATGGAATTATCCTTGGCTACCAATAGATATACTAAATAAAAGAATGGTGCATCATGTTGGAGTTTAATTGCTTATGCATTTAATTATAAAAATAATCATAATAAAAACACATTAATAATGAAAAGGAGGTTTTGACCTAATTCAAAGCTTGGAATTTGGAAAAGAGAGAAAAGAAAGGGAAAGAAGGGAGTATAAAATATATATATAAAAAAAAGAAATAAATATAAATATACTTTTAAAATTGGTATCTGGTAACATGAGTTTGAACTTCACACAAAAAAAATGGATTCAAATTTGATATCTAAATTTGAAAAGGAAAAAAAAGGAAACATAAAATAAAAAGAATAAAGAAAACAGTGAACAACCCTACCTGGGCTTCGGCTACCGTTTTCGGCCCATCCACCTCCGCTGGTGCGCGCCGTGCTACACGTGGGGTGGGCTCGCTAGTCATTTGATCCGCCTCGAGCACTCCTGCCGCAGACACCGACAAATGGGCCCGGGACGTCAACTGTTGCGCGCGCTGGCCGACCCCCTCTGTCATGTGGCCCCGGATTGTCATCTCCTCCCTCTCCCTTGTAACGGAACCCGAGCTCGCCGGGGCAGTTGAGCTCGGCCGGGGTTTTCGCTTGAAATCCGCAGACCCGCTCCGCCCCCCCCATGCTTTAAAAGCCTTGCACCAGACCATCTCCCTCGGCCGCCTAACCCCAAACCGTGGCGCGCCCAAATGTCCCAGTAACACCGCCGCCGCCGTGCGCCGGTTACAGAGGAAGTCCGCCATCGTCGAGTCCCGCCATTCGCACTGCTCAGCACCAATAATCCGGCCTCGGACGTTCGGGAGGGTGCGCCGGTGGCGCTCGGGGAAGAAACCGGGAGATCGAGGCATCGGGTGCACGGGAATTCTTCGCCGTGTCTGGGACTCCGCCGCAGGATCGCGGCATCACGGGGGCAGGGGAACCTTCGGCTCACCTCGAGGTAAACGGTACACCATCCTCTCCGCTTTTCGATGGGCATCACGTTGGGGGGCGCGGATTAAGTTTTGGGGGCCTTGCGGTGTGGACTGGCGGGCGATCCGGCGGTGCGCTGCCGTGCTTCGGGCGGCGCCGCCGTCTGGTTGTTCGGTGAAGGAGAGAAGATGACCCGTGAGCCGTTGGATTGAAAAGGAACGGCTAAGATTAGAGCTGAGATACCCCTTCGCTCAGTTTGATCGCAGCCGTCGATGACCGATCGGGCGATCCGCGATGATTTGGCCATCATAAAATCTGAGCCGTAGATGCAAGATCTGGCGGCTGGGATCGCATACCGGTTCAGTTAAGTGATAGTCTAATCTGATCCGTTGGGATCGGATCGGACGGCTAAGATCATGCGATACCCCTTCGGCCCGTACGTTTTACAAAAGAAACCCTGCCTTTTCTTGGAATAAACCCGCCATCCCCGTCAGTGGTAGAAGTATTTAAGAAAGGCCCAGAATTTTATATCAGTGCCCCTGTAGTTTCTCATAATTGTGCGCCCAGTCCAGAGATCAATGAAATTAGAAAATTAATTATAAAAAATGATTTTAAATACAAAAATAATTCTAGAAAGTTGTATAATTCATATTTAATTCATTTTAACTCCAAATTGAGTCATTCCAGTTGCAATAATTTTGTTTTAATATTATCTATCACCTAGTACCTCTGTTTAGCCATGAAACTTGAAATAAAATTGTTCATTTGGGTTAATCTATTCTAGGTGCTTATTAACTTCAGAAATTCATAACTAAATACCTATAACTCCAAAATTAATGATTTCTGTTCCTAGAATCTTATTTTAATGTGTAGATTATTATTATGTATTTTGTTTACTTGTTGGTGTGATGTTAATTTTGCCTATACACTGCTTGATTGTATTACTACGACTAGCGTGAGGTCACGTGTCATCTGAAGATCATCCTGGTATCTGGAATCTCAAGTCCCAGGCAAGTTGTGCCCTTGATCACTTCTTTTTACCCAGCCATGTTCTAATTAATCATAATGATCTGCATAGGTTAATTTTGATGGGACCCAATAGGTTACCCTAGTTTGTCTATCTTTATACCTTGTTTACCACTAAACTTTTTGGGTAGTACTTGCTAGTGCTTTATGTGGTTTTGGGTATGAAGATTACACTATTCATGATTATACTCTTGTTATCAATTGTTATTCGTTGTTCATGATAAGATCATTATGTTAATTGGAACATGGAGAACCACCCGGGAAAACAGTGCTACCACAAGGGTGGAATGGGACGCCCTTGGCTGATTAATTAGGAAAGCTAGTGGAAGACTACCTTACCCGAAAGGGGCAAGGGCAGTAGGGGAGTGGTCAGTGTAGGGAGGCCCTCGGGAGGATTTTGCTGCGATGGCGGTCCTGCAAGGGATTCCTGCACTGGAACTTCCTATAAACTGTAGCGGGTTTTCTGAAGCTAGTGGAACTTTGTAAAGGCCTCGTAATGTTACCCTGCCTCGCCTCCTCGGTAGAGGTGTATGGGATTGGCCGTCTCTTGGCAGATGGGTAACATGACTTGTGGGTAAAGATGCGCAACCTCTGCAGAGTGTAAAACTGGTATACTAGCCGTGCTCACGGTCAAGAGCAGCTCGGACCCTCACATGATTAAATTATGGAACTTAAATTCAACTTGGCATATGCATTGCATTGCAAGTGATGTTGTTACTTTTGTTCTATTACTTAATTGGGTTTGGTATTTACTTATACTTAGTAATTGCTAATAAAATTTTGACCAACTTTAAAAGCAATGCTCAGCTTCAGCCATCCTCTTTGGTAAGCCTTACACTTCACGTGAGCTCCCACCTTTGGCGAGTTCATGCACATTATTCCCCACAACTTGTTAAGCGATGAACGTATGTGAGCTCACTCTTGCTGTCTCACCCACACCACAGGTCAAGAACAGGTACCGCAGGATGATGCTCATGGAGGATGCTGTGATGAGATCGTGAGAGGTCTAGGTCGTCGTCTCCCAGTCAACTTTGGGTTGCTGGACCGTTGTCTCCTTATAATGTAATTATTCATTTTGTATAGAACTCCTGTTATATATAAAGATGTGACATTCGATCCTATGCCACTTTACATCATATGTGTGAGACTTGGTCCCAGCATACCTGGTGTTTATGTTAATGCCCGGGTTTTGGACCCCTAAAATCCGGGTGTTACAGTTCCTCAGCCTCCTTGACCTTCTCCCGTGCACTTGGTACCTCGAAGCTTCTCTTGCCTCCGTCCTTGGCTTGATCAGTTGTCTCTGAGCTTCGCACCCGAGTCTCACTTTATGCAATGTCCATCTTACTTGTGATGTCCATTATGTATCCATAATTCAGTTCTTGGACAATCACATTTGTTCACTTGTGTTGAACCCTGTAAGCTTTACCTTAAGCACCTGTTCAACACTTAGTACACTTGTTAGTCCTTTAATTGAGTTGTCATCCAAACACCAAAACTCACAAGAGAGCTTTCAATCTCCCCCTTTTTTGGTGATTGATGGCAACACAATTAAAGCTTATATGAGAATAAGATTTGAAGCACAAATTTTGAATTCTAAGTTTATAGAATGCTCCCCCTAAATATGTGCTTACTTCAAAAACATAATTTTGGCCTCAGACGCCAATTTGCACATACTTAGGCAATTCAAAACATTTCTATATCTTAGCAATTTTGGAATGCATTGTATCTAGAATCAAACCATGATGCTATAACACACAAATGCACATAATCAGAGTTGAACACCATTCAAATTAGTGGATATATCACAGGAATATCAACCTACCACTATTCACCATTAAGATGCCAATTCCAACTAATACCAATTTAAACTAAGACACTAAATTTAAGACAATCTTAAAGCACTATTGACCACATGCATCATTATCCACATGACTGTCTATTTCAGAATGAACACAATAGATGCCAATTAATTCATGGCAACGGAAGCACTAGACCATATGATGCAACACATATAATACTGCAGGAAGCATATGAATAACACACTAGCAAAGCTTAAACTAACACATCACCCCTTAGGATAAACTTTCCTCTCAGGTTGAGATAAGCTTTAATGCACAAATTCTCCCCCTTTGACATCAAACACCAAAAACCATACTCGAGCAAGAACATAGGATGATGTCAAGGGACAGCATGGTGTCAAGGGAAAAAACGACTATCTAAAACTCCCCCTTGCTTATTGAACATATGCACTATCAACATTTAGGTAAGATACATATATGCAAAAAGATTTACTCCCCTTGTACCTTTACCATGTTGTAGTGTACTTCCCATCTTGAAAGTAGTTAATCTCTCGAGAGCTTCTCCACACTTGTGCCTGATTCTTTATCCTAACTTTTCCTTGTTGCTAAGACACCAAACTTAGAACAAGTTATAGTATTGGGCACAAGAAGAAACTTCTATTCTAATGATTATCAAGAGATGTCAAATGAAGCAAACTATCACAGCTACCAATTGAAAGATACCAATTGCAAGTTCATTTATTATCATGGCTCCATAATATTTTAAAAAAACATCTAATATCACCAGATATTATAAAGCATGAGCAATCTAAAGATATACAATTACTCATGACTTAAGATACCAATTACTTGACTTACAGAGGTACCCAAGTCCTGATTGCTCCATTTCATGCTCATCTTCTCTTTTCCACCTTGAGACTGTACAAGATTGCTCAAGAACCAGTTAGTCTCAAAAGACACAAGTTATGTGTGCTCCCCCTCAAGTTGTGCATCAAGTATTTGAATGACTTGCACTTTGCACATTCTAGCTTCCTCAGAACTAGAGGGGATCACAACATACCTTGGTCAAGGCATACTCTATCACTGTCATCACACAAGGATGCCAATTTGAATATCAATTGTAAAACCACTTAACACAAATTTAAGGCTAAATGAAGGGTTGACTAAATTTGTCGGCGTTCCGAGACCGGGGGGTCCTCGAGCCGACGAGTGAGAGTGCCGCGTGCCCCAGCCCAGATGGGTCGAGCGCGTGGAGCGAGCGCAAAGGGGGGAACGGAGTGAGAGAGAGGTCGGTGGCCGGAGCCGGATCGCGAGGGAGTCGGAGAAATTCCCACGGCCTTCGTGTTCGTCCCGCGCCCAGGTCGGGTGCGCTTGCAGTAGGGGGTTACAAGCGTCCGCACGAGGTGAAGGGAGAGGGCGGCCCCGAGAGAGCGCCTGCCCCTGCCTTTCGTCCCCGCGAGGCCAACCTTTTTTAAGGAGGCCCTGGCCCTTCCTTTTATAGTCGTAAGGAGAGGGTCCAGGTGTACAAGATGGGGGTGTAGCAAGGTGCTACGTGTCTAGCGAGGGAGAGCTAGCGCCCTATGTACATGCCCAGGTGGCAGCCAGAGAGATCGTGGCACCCTGTTGGAGTGGCGTCGTGGCTGTTGGAGGAGTAACGGAGCCGGACGGGGGGACAGCTGTCGAGGTGGCTGGTCCTTGCTGACGTTCTCCTGCTTTCGTAAGGGAGCTGGGGGCCGCCGTCGTCATGATCTAGCGGGGCGCCATCATGGCCTATCTGGCATAGCTGGCCAGATGGGACGCCGGTCTTGTTCTCTGCGACCCAAGTCGGCTCAGGGCAGGGTGATGATGACGCTTCCTGTTGACGTGGCGGTCTCGTATCCTAGGTCGGGTGTCGTGGAGGCTCCTCCGAGGCTGTGGCCGAGTCCGTCCTGCAAGACAGAGACAGAGTCCGAGCCCTGGTCGGGCGAGGCGGAGATTATTCGGCAGAGGCCGAGGCGGAGTCCGAGCCCTGGGTCGGGCGAGGCGGAGGTCGCCGTCTTCCGGGGCCTTGGCCCGAGTCCGAGCCCTGGGTCGGGCGGAGCGGAGTTCGCCGTCTTCCGAGGCCTTAGCCTGAGTCCGAGCCCTGGGTCGGGCGGAGCGGAGTTCGCCGTCTTCCGAGGCCTTAGCCTGAGTCCGAGCCCTGGGTCGGGCGGAGCGGAGTTCGCCGTCTTCCGAGGCCTTAGCCTGAGTCCGAGCCCTGGGTCGGGCGGAGCGGAGTTCGCCGTCTTCCGAGGCCTTAGCCTGAGTCCGAGCCCTGGGTCGGGCGGAGCGGAGTTCGCCGTCTTCCGAGGCCTTAGCCTGAGTCCGAGCCCTGGGTCGGGCGGAGCGGAGTTCGCCGTCTTCCGAGGCCTTAGCCTGAGTCCGAGCCCTGGGTCGGGCGGAGTCTCCTATGGCACCACTGGCGAAGTCTGGCCGCCCGTCGGTCTTACCTTTTGCGTTAAACGCCCTGGTGACTCGGTCGGTTGGTGCGGTGATTTAGTCAGGGTTTCTCCTTATCGGAGGCGGGGCCTAGGGCGAGCCGGGGATGCGCCTGCCGTGAAAGAGGAGACCTCAGGCGAGACGGAGTCATCTTAGGGTCGGCTGCCCTCGCCCGAGGCTAGGCTCGGGCGTGGCGTGGTCAAGTCACTCGTGTGGACTGATCCCTGACTTAATCAAACCCATCAGGCCTTTGCAGCTTTATGCTGATGGGGGTTACCAGCTGAGAATTAGGCGTCTTGAGGGTACCCCTAATTATGGTCCCCGACAGTAGCCCCCGAGCCTCGAAGAGAGTGTTAACACTCGCTTGGAGGCTTGCATCGCACTTTTTTGCAAGGGGACCAGCCTTTCTCGGAGGTACCTTGTTCCGGTGGGTGCGCGCGAGCGCACCCGCCGGGTGTAGCCCCCGAGGCCTCGGAGGAGTGGTTTCACTCCTTCGAGGTCTTAATGCCTTGCGCAATGCTTCGGCGTGACTAGCGGTTCCCTCATGCGAGCAGGGCGTAACCCAGGTGCACTGTCGGGGCCCAAGTTCTCGGGCTGGTATGTTGACGCTGTCAACGGTTCGGCCGGAGCCGGGTTTGCGAGAGCAGCCCCCGAGCCTTCGCACGGAGCGAGAGGACGATCAGGGACAGACTCGACTTTTTATATACGCCCCTACGTCGCCTTTCCGCAAGGAGGAGGGGGGGAGTGCGCCATGTTACCCTCGATGGGCACCGAACATGGTGTCTCCGGTGAGCTGCGATCGGGTAATCCGAGTGGACGTCCGTGCCCCGTTCGTTAGGGGTCGGCTAGGGGCCCGGAGGCACGCCCAAAAGTACCTGCGGGTGATCTGCCGGACCCGGTCCCCTAGCGACGGGGTCCGAGGGCTCGTTGCCTCCCTCCGATGGGATTCCGTTACAGAGTCGTTCCCGCTGGTCTCGGAAATGTCCTAGGGTACCTCGGGAGCGCAGCCCGAGCCTTGGTTATGTATCGAACGTACCCCTGGTCATCCCTCGCTCGGCGTCTGAGGCGGCTGTGAACCCTTCGACAGGCCAGCCTTCGAACCCCTGATCAGTAGGGGGCACGGAGCCCTAGTAGCCTGAGGCGGTCATGGAACCTTTCGGGGGCCGACCTTCGAACCCCTGACCAGTAGTGGGTGTCGGGCCCACGCGATCTGAGGCGGCTGTTGAACCCTTCGGGGGGCCAGCCTTCGAACCCCTGATCAGTAGGGAGGCTCGGGGCCTAGTTCCTTCACGGGGAAGGATCCCTTTGGGGTTATCCCCCTTCTCGGTCCCTGTTGCAAGAGATAGAGAAAGAAGGAAAAGGGAAAAAGGGATTCGAAATTGAACTTCGTGGCGTACCTTTCTCGGCGTGGCCGTTTTTGGCGGAGGCGAAGCGCCGCCAGCTGCCCCTGCCAGAAACGTCACCTATTTCGCCGTGGAGTTAATGCGCTGGGGTGAGTAGTTGGCGAGGTCGCCGTTGTGCGCGCGCGGGCCGTTCGAGGTACGGGTCACGGACGCGTCGTCTTCACGCCGTGAGAAGGGTTCTCTTGCTGCCCCCGGATGGGACGTGAGCCTGGCCGATGGCGTAACCGCTGCCCTCACACGCCTGCCACCGTCATTACTGCCGACCCATTTTTGACCGCGTTTGACCGCTGCGCCAGGCTGGCGCCGCTGGATCGCAGGCTGGGCGGCCTCGAGTCGCGGTATCGGTTCCGCAATCGAGGAGGTGCGGTGGTGGAGCGAGAGGCGCAGCGGTTCGCATGCAGCGCCTGGCGCGCCGGTTAAACGACGCGTGGTCTTGAGCCGTCGCGCTGGCCTGTCAGGAGTCGGGGAGGCGCGTCCACTTGGCGTGGTTGCATGCCGCTTGCATGGCCGCTCGCCCCCTTTGCCCGTTGGTCTGGGCAAAAGTGGAGGGTTACTTGTAACCGCTGGGCGGTTGCGTGCGTCGTGCGCGGCGGTTTGGCTCCCTCTGCTTGGAGCTGGTCTGCATGACAGGCGGGCCCCAGCCCCCGCGCCGCGGGGAAGGGCCTTGGAGGCGTGTTGGAGAAGACTCAGCCCATGACGGTTGAGGGCGCTAGCAGGGGGAGTTGCCTTTAAAAGGAGGGCGACCCCCTTCGTGAGGCGACCATGTCTCCTTTCTCCCTTATGCATTGTGTCTCTCCATCTTCCAGGTCCCCGGATGGGGGGAACCGCCGTCTTTTCGCTCCATCGTCGGAGGAACGCGACCCCGCGGGGGTTGGTACCTTTCAGCCATCGTTCGGCTTCAAGGATTTTCATCAGGCAGCCCGGTTGCCCCCCTCGGCTGGGGGTCACCCGAGACGGTGACCACCAGCCCCTGGGTGGGGAGGAACAAACCGGGCTGCGATCTTGGTCCCACCCTCAGCTTCAAGGATGTTCATCATCCTCGCTGGGGTGGGTGCCGGACTGAGCCGGCGCTCCTCCTCCCGCACGGGTCCGTGGGTCATCCCCTCCCACGACATTCGAGGGAGAAGGCGCTCCCTGGCCCCGCGGGCGGCGCGGACTTCGATGACGCGGGATGGATCGGCGGCGAACGCCGTCACCTCCGGCGTGTCGGGTCCGCTAGCTCGGCTCCGGCGGGCCCCTTTGTCGGGGGGGGGGGGGCTGCCGCGCCGTGTACACGGGGGGTCCACCCTAGACACCGCACGCTGCTAGGGCGGCGCTCGTGTTCTGGGGTGGGCCTGCTTTTGCACCAGGGCGGCGGCTTTGCGCGGGGGCCGGTGCCCCACTCATCGGGGAGGATTTGAGTGGGGATCTGGCGGTAAGCAGGCGGCTCCTGGCGTCGGTGCCGAGGTGGAGGCGGCTCGAGAAGTCCCCGTCAGCGACGGGATCACCGCCACCATCGGCGCTTTGGGCCTTCGGCTCTTTGTACTTGTCCTCGCCCCTCGGGTGGCGTTATGGGCGAGGGCAAGACAGCAGCTGTGCCTTCCCCTGAGGTCTGCGCCGCCGCAGAGGGAGGAACCGGAGTTCCGCCTGTAGTGGCACTTTGAGTGCCGGGTTTTTTGTTCATTTCGGCTTTCGGGGCCTGAACATGTATGTAACTCCGGCACAGAGCCGTGTTTTTTCCTCATTTCTGAGCAATAAGACTTGCCTATCGATTGTCTGAATCGCTTCACCAAGCATGAGTCGCCCCGTGTCCAGGGGACGAGTGAGGTATCCGTATCCCGGAGGCGTGGGAATCCCTCGGCTCGGTCGGACCTGTTGTCCGAGGCTCCTCTAGCTTAGTTAAAAAGACCCCTCGGTCGCTCTTCGACGAGCCGAGGCCAGGGGTAGCGATATCAGCACAAGCAGAGGCGTTGTTGGCTCGGAAATGGAACCTGGTTGGCCGGAGCCCAGCTGGGTCGTCTGCTGTCAGGCTCGGCGCCGGAGTTGATTGGCCGAGGCCTCGGACCGAGCTGGCGCCCTCGGAAGGGGTCGGCCGAGGCCCCGGAGGTGGCCGGCCGAGCCGTCCGCTTGGGCCGGATTCTCGGGGAAGCCTCTGGCGGAGATTGCTCGAGCGCGGTGTCGACGTCGTCCTTCGGAGCGGAGGCCTTCGGACCGCGTGGCCACCCGAGGCCAGGTCGGGTCTTGCCGAAGGTGCTGCTGATGCCGAGGGTGTCGCCACCCTCTTCCAGTGCCAAGGTCCGCGCCTGCAGGGTCAAGTCGTCCTGTAGCGTGGGCCTTGTGCGGCCGTTGAGGCCAGAACACACACCCTTGTCGCGTTATAAAGCTGTGTCTCTTTTCCTCTTGCTTCGAGTATCTGGACTTTTTGTCGGTAGCAGGGATGTTAGTGCGAGCAAGAGTTGCTTCTCGCGGGAGGTGATGAGTGAGGTATCCGTATCCCGGAGGCGTGGGAGTCCCTCGGCTCGGTCGGCCTCGCCGCTTACGCGTACTTTTACCCATCCATGAGGCCCTGTCACCGACTCGGTCGAGAAGGCTCGAAGAACCTGCTTCAACAGAAGAGCCTCCGTACGTAAAGACTCATTCGATCCGTGGAGTCACCTTATCCGAACGCGAGTTACTTATCACAGAAGGTGACGAGTGAGGTATCCGTATCCCGGAGGCGTAGGAGTCCCTCGGCTCGGTCGGCCTTGGCTGCTTACGTGTACCCCGTCGTTTCTAGGACCCACTTTTCGAAGTAGTCAAAAAGCACGAAAGATGTTCTGGTAAAAGAGGTTTTTTGTTCGAGGAAAATTTTGACGCAGAGGGGGTTAACCCCCTTTTAGCCCCCGAGGGAGGGTCGGGCTCCGCTGAGGCGAGGCCGACCCTTCCTTGTTGACTAAACTTCGCGTGGGTACGGGGTATAAGAACAACTTGGAAACATTCTTAAGGATAGAAGCGACGTAGCTGTTGGATGTTCCAAGCGTTGCCGTAGACCTCGCCTTGACTGTTGGCCAGCTTGTAAGTTCCGGGCTTCAGAACTTTGGCGATGATGAACGGCCCCTCCCAGGGGGGCGTTAGCTTATGCCTCCCTCGGGCGTCCTGCCGCAGCCGAAGCACCAGATCGCCCACCTGGAGATCTCGGGGTCGGACCCCTCGGGCGTGGTAGCGTCGCAGGGACTGCTGATACCGCGCTGAGTGGAGTAGGGCCCTGTCCCGAGCCTCGTCCAGCTGGTCCAGCGGGTCTTCTCGGCTGGCTTGGTTGCTTTCTTCGTCGTAAGCCCTCGTCCTCGGGGAACCGTATTCCAGGTCCGTGGGCAGGATTGCCTCGGCCCCGTAGACCAGGAAGAACGGCGTGAAACCCGTGGCTCGGCTTGGAGTCGTCCTCAGGCTCCAGACCACCGAGGGGAGTTCCTTCATCCATCGCTTGCCGAACTTGTTGAGACTGTTGTAAATCCGAGGCTTAAGCCCCCGTAGAATCATGCCATTGGCACGTTCCACTTGCCCATTCGACATGGGGTGAGCTACGGCGGCCCAGTCCACCCGGATGTTGTGATCGTCGCAAAAATCCAAGAATTTTTTGCCGGTGAACTGGGTGCCATTGTCGGTGATGATGGAGTTCGGGACCCCGAAGCGATGGATGATGTTGGTGAAGAATGCCACCGCCTGCTCGGACCTGATGCTGCTTAGGGGTCGGACCTCGATCCACTTGGAGAATTTGTCGATGGCGACCAGCAGGTGCGTGTAGCCCCCGGGTGCCTTCTGCAGTGGGCCGACGAGGTCCAGACCCCACACAGCGAAGGGCCAGGTGATGGGTATCGTCTGCAGAGCCTGAGCGGGCAGGTGGGTCTGCTTCGCATAGAATTGGCACCCTTCGCAGGCGCGGACAATTCTAGTGGCGTCAGCCACCGCCGTTGGCCAGTAGAAGCCTTGGCGGAAAGCATTCCCGACGAGGGTTCGAGGTGCTGCATGATGACCGCAAGCCCCCGAGTGTATTTCCTGCAGGAGGTCCTGACCCTCGGCGATGGTGATGCATCGCTGGAGGATGCCCGAGGGGCTGCGGTGGTAGAGCTCCTTCTCGTCGCCCAGCAGGACGAACGATTTTGCTCGTCGCGTTACCCGCCGACCCTCGGTTTGGTCGAGGGGCAGCTCTCCTCGGCGGAGATATTGCAGGTACGGGGTCCTCCAATCTTGATCTGGCACGACCCCGTTCTGCTCCTCCTCGACGTGCAGCGCTTTGCGCTCGGGCCCCGAGGGTTCCTCGGATTGAGCCGAGGACGGCTCGGGCTGAGCCGAGGTCACCTCGGACGAGGCCGAGGGTGCCTCGGGCTCGGGCGCGTCGCCTATCTTGACTGAGGGTTGGTGCAGATCCCGGGCGAAGACGTCCGGGGGAACCGTTGTCCGCCCCGAGGCTATCTTCGCCAGCTCGTCCGCAGTCTCGTTATAGCGTCGGGCGATGTGGTTAAGTTCGAGCCCGTAGAACTTGTCCTCCAGGCGTCGAACCTCTTCGCAGTAGGCCTCCATCTTCGGGTCGCGGCAGAGGGAATTCTTCATGACTTGGTCGATGACGAGCTGCGAGTCGCCGCGTGCATCGAGGCGTCGAACCCCTAGCTCGATGGCGATTTGCAACCCGTTGATCAGAGCCTCGTACTCAGCTACATTGTTAGACGCCGGGAAATGGAGGCGAAGCACGTAGCGCAGGTGTTTTCCGAGGGGCGAGACGAAAAGCAGGCCCGCGCCAGCTCCCGTCTTCATCAGCGACCCGTCGAAAAACATGGTCCAGAGTTCTGGTTGGATCGGAGCCGTTGGTAACTGGGTATCGACCCATTCGGCTACGAAATCCGCCAGTGCCTGGGACTTGATGGCCTTCCGAGGGGCGAACGAGATCGCCTCGCCCATGATTTCCACCGCCCACTTTGCGATCCGTCCCGAGGCTTCTCGGCACTGGATGATCTCCCCCAGGGGGAAGGATGACACCACAGTCACCGGATGGGACTCGAAGTAATGTCGCAACTTTCGCCTCGTCAGGACCACAGCGTATAGCAGCTTCTGGACTTGTGGGTAGCGGGTCTTGGTCTCGGACAGCACTTCGCTGACGAAGTAAACTGGCCTCTGAATGGGCAAAGCATGCCCTTCTTCCTGCCTTTCGACCACGATCGCGGCGCTGACCACCTGAGTGGTTGCGGCGACGTAGACCAGGGGGGTCTCTCCATCAGTTGGGGGTACCAAGATGGGCGCCTGTGTGAGGAGTGCCTTCAGGCTCCCGAGGGCTTCTTCGGCCTCGGGAGTCCAAGTGAAGCATTCGGCCTTCCTTAAGAGGCGGTACAGGGGCAGGCCTCTTTCGCCGAGGCGCGAGATGAAGCGGCTCAAGGCCGCGAGGCATCCCATGACCCTCTGTACGCCTTTTAAGTCCTTGATAGGTCCCATGTTTGTGATTGCTGCGATCTTCTCCGGATTGGCTTCGATGCCCCGCTCGGAGACGATGAACCCCAAGAGCATGCCCCGGGGCACCCCGAAGACGCACTTCTCGGGATTGAGCTTGACGCCCTTCGCCTTGAGACACCGGAATGTCAGTCCGAGGTCGGAGAGAAGGTCGGAGGCTTTCCTCGTCTTGACCACGATGTCGTCGACGTAGGCCTCGACCGTGCGACCAATGTGTTCGCCGAACACATGGTTCATGCACCGCTGGTACGTTGCACCCGCGTTCCTCAACCCGAACGGCATTGTGACATAACAGTACATGCCGAAGGGCGTGATGAAAGAAGTCGCGAGCTGGTCGGACTCTTTCATCTTGATTTGATGATACCCTGAGTAGGCATCGAGAAAAGACAGGGTTTCGCACCCTGCTGTGGAGTCCACAATTTGGTCGATGCGAGGTAGAGGGTAGGGGACCTTTGGACATGCTTTGTTGAGGCCAGTGTAGTCTACACACATCCGCCACTTCCCCCCTTTTTTCCTCACAAGTACAGGGTTGGCAAGCCATTCGGGATGGAATACCTCTTTAATGAACCCTGCTGCCATCAGCTTGTGGACCTCCTCGCCTATCACTCTGCGCCTTTCCTCGTCGAATCGGCGCAGAGGCTGTCTGACCGGTCGGGCCCCGGCCCGAATATCCAGCGAGTGCTCGGCGACTTCCCTCGGTATGCCGGGCATGTCCGAGGGACTCCACGCGAAAACGTCGGCGTTTGCGCGGAGAAAGTCGACGAGCACTGCCTCCTATTTGGGGTCGAGCCCCGAACCGATTCGGATCTGCTTGGAGGCGTCGCCACTGGGGTCGAGAGGGACGGCCTTAACCGTCTCTGCTGGCTCGAAGTTGCCGGCATGCCGCTTCACATCCGGCACCTCTCGGGAGAGGCTTTCTAGGTCGGCCATGAGGGCCTCGGACTCGGCGAGGGCCTCGACGTACTCCACGCACTCCACATCGCACTCGAATGCGTGTTTGTACGTGGGGCCGACGGTGATGACCCCGTTGGGGCCCGGCATCTTGAGCTTCAGGTAGGTGTAGTCGGGGATGGCCATGAACTTCGCGTAGCATGGCCTTCCCAACACCGCGTGGTAGGTCCCTCGGAACCCGACCACCTCGAACGTCAAAGTCTCCCTTCGGAAGTTGGAGGGTGTTCCGAGGCGGACAGGGAGGTCGAGCTGTCCGAGGGGCTGGACACGCTTCCCGGGAATGATCCCGTGGAAGGGCGCAGCGCTTGCTCGGACAGACGACAAGTCGACGCGCAGGAGCTTGAGAGTCTCGGCGTAGATGATGTTGAGGCAGCTGCCCCCATCCATCAGGACCTTGGTGAGCCTGACGTCGCCAATGACAGGATCGACGACGAGCGGGTACTTCCCCGGGCTCGGCACGTGGTCGGGGTGGTCGTCCTGGTCGAAGGTGATGGGCTTGTCGGACCAGTCTAGGTAGACTGGCGCCGCCACCTTCACCGAGCAGACCTCCCGACGCTCTTGCTTACGATGCCGAGCCGAGGCATTTGCCACATGCCCTCCGTAGATCATGAAGCAGTCGCGGACCTCGGGGAACTCTCCTGCTTGGTGATCCTCCCTTTTGTCGTCGTCGTGAGCCTTGCCACCCTCGGCGGGTGGCCCGGCCCGATGGAAGTGACGCTGAAGCATGACGCACTCTTCGAGGGTGTGTTTGACGGGCCCCTGATGGTAGGGGCACGTCTCCTTGAGTGCCTTGTCGAAGAGGTTTGCACCTCCGGGGGGTTTTCGAGGGTTCTTGCGCTCGGCGGCGGCGACAAGGTCAGCATCGGGAACGTCGCGTTTCGCTTGCGACTTCCTCCTGCCTTTCTTCTTGGCGCCGCGCGGAGCAGACGCCTCGGGAGCATCTTCCGACGGGCGGCCCTGGGGCTGCTTGTCCTTTCGGAAGATGGCCTCTACCGCCTCCTGGCCGGAGGCGAACTTGGTAGCGATGTCCATCAGCTCGCTCGCCCTGGTGGGGGTCTTGCGACCCAACTTGCTCACCAGGTCGCGGCAGGTGGTGCCGGCGAGGAACGCGCCGATGACATCGGAGTCGGTGATGTTGGGCAGCTCGGTGCGCTGCTTCGAGAACCGCCGGATGTAGTCCCGAAGGGACTCTCCCGGCAATTGCCGACAGCTTCGGAGGTCCCAGGAATTCCCGGGGCGCACATACGTGCCCTGGAAGTTCCCGGCGAAGGCCTGGACCAGATCCTCCCAGTTGGAAATCTGCCCCGGGGGCAGGTGCTCCAACCAGGCACGAACGGTGTCGGAGAGAAATAGGGGGAGGTTTCGGATGATGAGGTTGTCATCGTCCGTCCCACCCAGCTGACAGGCCAGGCGGTAGTCTGCAAGCCACAATTCCGGTCTCGTCTCCCCCGAGTACTTCGTGATAGTAGTCGGGGGTCGGAATCGGGGCGGAAACGGCGCCCGCCGAATGGCTCGGCTAAAGACCTGCGGACCGGGTGGTTCGGGCGAGGGACTTCGATCCTCCCCACTGTCATAACGTCCCCCACGCCTGGGGTGGTAGCCTCGGCGCACCCTTTCGTCGAGGCGTGCCCGACGGTCACGATGAGGGTGCTCCTCGCCGAGGTGGCCCGGGGCCGCAGGCGCGGTGTTGCGCGTGCGCCCGGTGAAGACCGAGGCTTCCCGCGTGAGTCGGGAAGTCGCGGCACGAGGATCCGGGGTGTATCCCCGCCTTCGAGAGGCAGAGCTCTCTGCCCGCCGGGCCGCAGCGCCTTCCAGGAGATGCCTGAGTTCTCCCTGGATCCGCCGTCCCTCGGTGGTTGATGACTCCGGCATCGCGCGGAGGAGCATTGCTGCAGCGACCAGGTCCTGGCCAATCCCGCCGGATGCGGGTGGCGGTTTGTCCCTGGCATCGTTGGCGATGCGGTGCTGGAGACCTTGGGGCAAGTGACGTATTCCTCCGGCCGGGGGTTGGCTCGCCCATACCTGCCCGATGTTCTGACGGATTGCCTCGAGCGCTCCTGCTCCTTCATCGAACCCGGCCTGCGCCCCGCGGACTTGCTCGAGCTGTGGGTCGTGACCTCCCGCCGAAGCGGGGACCACAGCTAGCTCCCGCGGGATGTCAGCGCGAGGCGCTGGCCTAGGGGGATCACCATCCTCCGGCATGCCGAGACAGCCGCCTCCGGAGGGATCCCCTAGATCGATGTGGAAACATTCGCGACTCAGGCCGCAGTCCTTGTCGCCAAGGCTGCGGCTGCCGTCGGAACAGTCGGAGAGGCAGTAGTCACATGCGGTCATGAAGTCCCGCATGGCACTAGGGTTGCCAGATCCGGAGAAATCCCAGCAGATGCTGGGGTCGTCGTCTTCCTCGGACCCAGAGGGTCCGTAGGTCGAGACACCCGCCAATCGGTCCCAAGGCGACCGCACAGGAAACCCCAGAGAGGTTGCACTCGCCTCAATGTGAGCGCCCGCCAAAGCGAGATCGCCAGGCGGGCTGAGGCCGAGTCGAAATAACGAAAGATGGGTAGCAGTCGATACCTTTTTGTCGACGAGGAGCGATGAAGTCGCGTCGGGGGCTGACCGCGTCGTCGTCTTGGGTCCGAGGGCGACGTCCTGCAGGCCTTCCGTGAGCGTGCTGGCGTCGTCCACTTGCTCGGAGTCGACGTGTTGCAGGGGGATGGCGCTCGCGTCTGCCTTGAACGCGAGGGCGACGCTTGGCGTGTCCTCCGTCGAGGCGCCGGGGATGTCGATTTGCCCGACAGCCGTCGGAGCGCGACCTCCCGCTCGGCCCCGGTTGCCCTGCCTCCTCCTCCTTCGACGGCGAGGGAGAGGATGGGGCGAGCTCGAAAGTTGTCCTTCCCCTACGCGGGAAAGACGTCGTCGATTCCGCCGCCAGCGGGCGGGCTGTCCGCCATCAATGTCGTCGTCGCGCGGCGGTGGAAGGAGTATCATGTCGTAGTCGCCGTCGAGCGAGATGAACTCGAGGTTCCCGAAACGGAGCACCGTCCCGGGTTGAAGAGGTTGTTGGAGACTGCCCATCTGGAGCTTGACGGGAAATCGAACGTCAACACGCAGCGCAGCCCCTACCTGGCGCGCCAGCTGTCGGCGTTCCGAGACCGGGGGGTCCTCGAGCCGACGAGTGAGAGTGCCGCGTGCCCCAGCCCAGATGGGTCGAGCGCGTGGAGCGAGCGCAAAGGGGGGAACGGAGTGAGAGAGAGGTCGGTGGCCGGAGCCGGATCGCGAGGGAGTCGGAGAAATTCCCACGGCCTTCGTGTTCGTCCCGCGCCCAGGTCGGGTGCGCTTGCAGTAGGGGGTTACAAGCGTCCGCACGAGGTGAAGGGAGAGGGTGGCCCCGAGAGAGCGCCTGCCCCTGCCTTTCGTCCCCGCGAGGCCAACCTTTTTTAAGGAGGCCCTGGCCCTTCCTTTTATAGTCGTAAGGAGAGGGTCCAGGTGTACAAGATGGGGGTGTAGCAAGGTGCTACGTGTCTAGCGAGGGAGAGCTAGCGCCCTATGTACATGCCCAGGTGGCAGCCAGAGAGATCGTGGCACCCTGTTGGAGTGGCGTCGTGGCTGTTGGAGGAGTAACGGAGCCGGACGGGGGGACAGCTGTCGAGGTGGCTGGTCCTTGCTGACGTTCTCCTGCTTTCGTAAGGGAGCTGGGGGCCGCTGTCGTCATGATCTAGCGGGGCGCCATCATGGCCTATCTGGCATAGCTGGCCAGATGGGACGCCGGTCTTGTTCTCTGCGACCCAAGTCGGCTCAGGGCAGGGTGATGATGACGCTTCCTGTTGACGTGGCGGTCTCGTATCCTAGGTCGGGTGTCGTGGAGGCTCCTCCGAGGCTGTGGCCGAGTCCGTCCTGCAAGACAGAGACAGAGTCCGAGCCCTGGTCGGGCGAGGCGGAGATTATTCGGCAGAGGCCGAGGCGGAGTCCGAGCCCTGGGTCGGGCGAGGCGGAGGTCGCCGTCTTCCGGGGCCTTGGCCCGAGTCCGAGCCCTGGGTCGGGCGGAGCGGAGTTCGCCGTCTTCCGAGGCCTTAGCCTGAGTCCGAGCCCTGGGTCGGGCGGAGCGGAGTTCGCCGTCTTCCGAGGCCTTAGCCTGAGTCCGAGCCCTGGGTCGGGCGGAGCGGAGTTCGCCGTCTTCCGAGGCCTTAGCCTGAGTCCGAGCCCTGGGTCGGGCGGAGCGGAGTTCGCCGTCTTCCGAGGCCTTAGCCTGAGTCCGAGCCCTGGGTCGGGCGGAGCGGAGTTCGCCGTCTTCCGAGGCCTTAGCCTGAGTCCGAGCCCTGGGTCGGGCGGAGCGGAGTTCGCCGTCTTCCGAGGCCTTAGCCTGAGTCCGAGCCCTGGGTCGGGCGGAGTCTCCTATGGCACCACTGGCGAAGTCTGGCCGCCCGTCGGTCTTACCTTTTGCGTTAAACGCCCTGGTGACTCGGTCGGTTGGTGCGGTGATTTAGTCAGGGTTTCTCCTTATCGGAGGCGGGGCCTAGGGCGAGCCGGGGATGCGCCTGCCGTGAAAGAGGAGACCTCAGGCGAGACGGAGTCATCTTAGGGTCGGCTGCCCTCGCCCGAGGCTAGGCTCGGGCGTGGCGTGGTCAAGTCACTCGTGTGGACTGATCCCTGACTTAATCAAACCCATCAGGCCTTTGCAGCTTTATGCTGATGGGGGTTACCAGCTGAGAATTAGGCGTCTTGAGGGTACCCCTAATTATGGTCCCCGACAAAATTCAACAATGCATGCCTTAGGAGCACCTAAGCCATTTGAATACTAACAGAAAGTCTAACATTTCCGCAATTTGGACATGCTTCATACTCAACTATCATTGCATATACCAATTGAAGATCAACACAATCATGTGCATAAAGCGTAATGTCTAAGCATGCCATAATTAAGAAGGTTTCTTAGGTGCACAAAAGAAACATCATTTTAAGGCATAAGTCTCCTAAGCCACGATGCTACCAATGAAATGCAAGAACACAACTATGATCACTATCAATGGAACTTCAAGATATTCAATAAAATTGCACAGATCCATTTTCCATACCTTTGCCTTCATTAGAGCACTTGTTATCACCAATTCAGGACTCCTTTTGCTCATGCACCACATAGCTCAAAGGGCACAACATGGATTTGAAATTCACACAGTACAAAACTAGGGTAATCATGTGAACATGGACTAAACAATATGTCAATATTTGCACATAGCATGACTTACACAAAGTTACAGGTTTATCCATATACACAAGAGAGTTAATCGTTGTGGATATAACAAATGAAGGAGCTACCAATGAATGATTCAAAAGATATATCCTATATAGCACTAGTCATGATTAAGCGAGCATCATTGTGATTCATTTAACACATGCAATCATAAAGCGTAACTACTCCAAAGACAGGTAGCACGACAAGCCAACTTAAGAGCAATACTAAATTGCAATTATGTACTTAAAACACACGGGTACCATCCTTTGGAGAGTAAGGTGTAAATTCTCATCAAAGTCCTTTACTTGATACACCAATAATGATTTAGGACCTATACACCCTATTTCACTTGAGATGAACATGGGATTAGTGTTTCACAATAATTCAACCTTGGGTCAATAAACACCAAAACAACTAATAGCTTAAGCATAGAGTTTTAGATAACCGTCTTAAGCTTTCCCATGGTCTCCAGTCCATCTCAAGGCACCTGCATGGTCTAGTTAGCACAGTTTTGGTACCCATCTTGGGATGGGTCCATAATAATCATCTAAATGTGCCTTTGGTACCCAAATTGCCTTTGTGCTAGTTCTAGATGATCTCGTTATAGATCTAGCACAAGTATATGATATGGGTCTCCTACTCGAATAAGATTGACACAAATTCATTTGCTTAGGAATCTTACCTTTATAACATACCTTGGATAGATGACCCTGCTCACCACACTTGTAGCAGAAGCGTCGCTCAATCTGACATGACGCTTGCTGTTTGTCATTTTCCTTGGTGAGGGCCATCTTGGAGGATGCACATCCTTGACCCTTCATGACCGGACATGAAGTGATCGTGTGGTCCTTTTTGTTGCATCCAAAACAACTCCTTGTCCCTTCATTCTTGTCTTTGTACGGATAAGATGCGATGAGGTGGCCTAACTTCTTGCACTTGAAACACCTCCTTTTTCCTCTTCCCTTTTTGTACTTGATTGACATGGAGAGAAGGTTAGTGCAAACAACATGATTAATTGAATCTTTACCTTTTTCCTTTTTCATGTTGATTTCTTCATTTATAGCTTTGGGAACATTTTTCTTATTGAGCTTGACACTTGCTGCAGTTTTTCCTTTCTCAAGCTTCTTCACCACGCGCCTGTGGATATCTTGAGAGAGTTGAGCAATGTGTCTTCTCCTCAGTTGTCTTTGCTTCTTGTTCCCACACAATTTCTTTTGAGACCCTGCAGCTTGATGCTTATTCAAACATTGGCTTTCTTTTGAACAACAGGGGTTAGCACATGGTGATGAATTATCTAAATGTGTACTTGTGCAAGAATGAAGTTCACATGAATTTAAGTTCGTAATTACGACCTCATGAGCAACTTCAAGCATGATATGTTTATCCAAGAGATTATCATGATAACAAGACAATAAGTCATATTTTTCAGTAAGAGCAAGGTTATCATGACTTAACAATTCTACTTGCTTCCTAAGCATAGAATCTTCAATTTTAAGTTGAGCAGCATTAGATAATACATCATGATTATTTCTTTGCTCAATTAAAATCGATTCATACCGTTGGACCAAATTCCCATGAGAGTGCTTTAGCTCCTCATGTTCTTTGGTCATCTTCTCCAGGCTGTCGTTGGTTTTGATGAGAGTCTCCTCTAGCCTGAGAAGCGTTTCACCTTGTTCCTTGTTTCTTCTCAACAACTTAACCAAGAGAGATTTGTCCGCTTTGTTGAGATGGTTGTAGAAACGGTGAATCTCCTCTTCTTCCACATCATCGGTCTCATTTTCCCTGTCATTAATGTCAGTGGAAGCAATATAGGAAAATGTACCTTGTGATGATGAAGACTCATCCTCGCTGTCATCCTCATATTCTTCCTCATCATGGCTTTTGTCTCCACCATCATTGTTAGCAATAAAACATTTATCACTAGTGGAGAACAAACCTGTCGACGAGGTGGATTCATCGTTTGGGTGCCATTTTTCTTGTTCTTCTCCCTTTGAATGGTTAGTATCACAAGTAATATAGAGAGAAGGAGCATCACAGTTTGCCACAAAATATTTTTCTTTAATCCTATTCCATAAATCATGAGCATCAACAAATAGATCACTATCACTACTCATGAGGGCAAAATAGGCACTTCTAGAAAGAGACTCAACTAAGATGTTACAAGCACGGTGATTAAGAGATAAGCATCTTAGTTCATCATTAGAGGGATTTTTGCTACTGTCAGATGGAAAAATACTTCTACTAAAAATCTGTCTCAAATCAGAATCAATACTCATGAAAGCATTATAAATAGAGACAGACCAAGATTTGTAATTTGAGCCATCGCCTAAAAGAATTTCTACAGTTACCTCTTGTGACGACATCGTTATCTCCGGACGGCTAAGCCCACACTGGAGAGGCCTAGCTCTGATACCAATTGAAAGTTCCCTTTGACCCGGGAACAGGATCTGGATGTCGCCTAGAGGGGGGGTGAATAGGCGAATAAAACTTATTACTTTAAAACTTAAATTCTTACTCTACTCGAAGACTTAGTACGCAGTGGAGTGAGAAGACTCTTCGAGTAGGTTGCAGCGGAATCAGAGATCCTGTCTCAAAAGTGTCCTGCACTTCAAATAAAGCTTATACCACAGATAAGTATTGAAGTGCAGATATAAAGACGAGTAAGACAGAGAGTCAGGATACAATACAGAACAGAGCACACAGACGCAAGGATTTATCCCGAGGTTCGGCCAAGCCTGAAATGCTTGCCTAGTCCTCGTTGGAGTTAGCCACACCTGGGCTTGGAGTCTATTTCAACTCCTTCCTCCGTTTGCTCAGATCTGTCAGTATGACAGATAGAGCCTTTCACTATTGAGTGGGGTTACAACAGAACCGCGGCTGCTTACAAACTTCTTGGCAGCACCTCGGCAGAGTAACGATACGCTCAAAACCTTGCTCTAGCTCTAAGCAACACTTCTCCTCTCTCTAAAAGGCTTATAGCTGTGCCTTCTACACAAACTAGAGAGTTACACACAAGAGGGAGAGCGAGAATTGATTCCAATGAAGTCTACACTTGTTGGCTGCGCTTGTTTTTCTTCTCCATGCGCCTAGGGGCTCCTTTTATAGCCCCAAGGCAGCTAGGAGCCGTTGAGAGCAAATCCGGAAGGCTATCCTTGCCTTCTGTCGTCGGGGGCACCGGACACTGTCCGGTGCCCGATTTGTTTCCATAACTGGCGCTTCCGACCGTTGCCGACCGTTGGAGATC
Organism: Zea luxurians; assembly: GCA_029449295.1. NCBI lineage: Eukaryota > Viridiplantae > Streptophyta > Magnoliopsida > Poales > Poaceae > Zea > Zea luxurians. The sequence goes on from JAOPSE010001232.1 coordinate 110,951, forward strand.
TGAGAGCCGTTGGCGCACCGGACATGTCCGGTGCACACCGGACAGTCCGGTGCCGTCTTCCGACCGTTGGCTCCGCCACGTGTCCCGCGCAGATTTCGCGTCCGACCGTTGGCCCGGCCGACCGTTGGCTCACCGGACAGTCCGGTGCACACCGGACAGTCCGGTGAATTTTAGCCGTACGTCGTCGGCGAATTCCCGAGAGCGGCCAGTTCGAGCCGAGTCAGCCTGGCGCACCGGACACTGTCCGGTGCACACCGGACAGTCCGGTGCTCCAGACCGAGCTGGGTCTTGGCAGCACACAGCCAAGTCTTTTCTCCTCTTCTCTCTTTTTCTTCTTTCTGTTTCTAACACTTAGACAAATATATTAGTACACAAAACCAATGTACTAAGGCCTAGAAACATACCTTCTCTTAATCATTAGATCTATAGCATTTCACATGCTTGAGCTTTGATGTTGGACTCATAAATCATCAAGTCGGCTTGACTTGATCTAGATTGACATTTCTTAGTTCCAACATCCTGCAAAGGTCACATAGAACATCTCCAAACATAGGAACAACCCAAACTAAAGATTAAGGTGAACTTAGCTCTTTTGGGCTGCTTCCAGTTCTGGTTTTGACACTTGTTCTCCTTCTAGTGACCTTGATCTCTTTCTTAGAGCTTGGTCTTGAGCCTTATGACTTACACCACATAACTGTAGCTGTTACCTCATTGGTTGTAAGTCACGTCCTTATGTAGTGATCCTTGATGTGCTATAGCTCTTCTCAACTCGATCACCCTTGACTTTGCAAGCCTTCTTCTTCACCCTTGGCTTTGGGTTCCTCAGCCTCCTTGACCTTCTCCCGTGCACTTGGTACCTCGAAGCTTCTCTTGCCTCCGTCCTTGGCTTGATCAGTTGTCTCTGAGCTTCGCACCCGAGTCTCACTTTATGCAATGTCCATCTTACTTGTGATGTCCATTATGTATCCATAATTCAGTTCTTGGACAATCACATTTGTTCACTTGTGTTGAACCCTGTAAGCTTTACCTTAAGCACCTGTTCAACACTTAGTACACTTGTTAGTCCTTTAATTGAGTTGTCATCCAAACACCAAAACTCACAAGAGAGCTTTCAAAAGCCTGTCTCACTACTCCTCCTAGTCTCCTGCCGATGCGGCATCCCACTCGACTGTCTAACCCGATGGCAGGGTGGCTGACCAAGTCACACCATCAACCATGTCTTGAAGTGAACCTATAAAATGATGCCACAAGCAAGTCTGAGTATACTATCCTGGCCTCTCGGATGGTGATATCCTGGCCCAAGGCTTAATAGAATTAATATATTACTCATATCAACCAGGTGCATCTTCTTTTTCGGAAGCCTATCTCGAAAGAACCTCCAAGTTAAGCGTGCTTAGCTTGGAGCAATTTGGGATGGGTGACCCACCGGAAAGTTTTCTCGGGTGCGCATGAGTGAGGAAAAACTACGCACAGACTCGTGTTGGTCTGTGGGGACGATATATGATCCAAAAGAGCTATCAAGAGTAAGTACTGCTCGTTTAGGGATTGGATGAGGTGTTACAGCGTGGGGCGTCGTTGAGACTTCGACGACGTCCATCTACCCCTATACGACGTTTGTATACCCCTACGCACGCTCATCTACCCCTAGGGCCCATCTGTCTACCCCCACATGCACACATTCGCGACTTGCCTCGCTACTGCTCGCGCGTCGCATGCTACATCGTCATGTTGTGCTTGCCTCGCGCCGTCGCTCGTTCAAGCACGTTGTTGCGCATGTTGTTCGCACGCGTCGTTGCGTGTCATTCATGCGCTTTGTTGCGTATTGTTAATTCGCTTCACATAGAATCTCTCACGTAGATTAATATAAAAACATACCAATTGCGATGTTAGCTCCTTCAGCAGTAGCATCAGTGCTAACTTGATTAACCCTGGCAATAGAGAATCCCTTGCCAGATCCTGGAGTCTGCTGCTTGTTCTGCACGGGTGTAGTAGCAATCCTCTGTGGACAAACACTAGCATAATGGCTTGTCTTACCACACTTATAGCATGTGGTACCAGCACTCTGTCCTGAGAATTTCGATGGGGTGCTAGTGGGGGCAACCTGACGAGTCGGTGGAGTCCCCTGTGGTGTGTACTGTGCTGGACGCTGGCCTCCTCTAATGCGAACCGATGTACCCTGGGGTGGAACATAGCAAGGACGAACACTGCTACTCCCCTGACCCTGGGATATCGCCTTCCTCTTCATGTCCCCCAGCTGAACACGCTTGTGTTCAATGGCTAGGGCCTGTCGAGCGGTCTCTGAAACGACTTCTGTCACACCCGGATTTAAAGATTAAAATCGGGTGCGTCTCATATATGCGCCAAAGAAGACAACACATATAATAACAAAGTGTATAGAGATAAATGTCACAATATTATAAAAGTATTTATTACATAGCGGAAATCTTACAAAATAAAAGATAAATATAAAGCGAACTAAAATCCATCCTTGGCGCCATAAAGTCGACTGGGAGACGCCACCTAGATTAATTCGAACTCCTCGTTGTGCGGCTCCTCCTGGGCCACATGTTCTTCTCCTGTGGGGGGGTTTATATATCGCAAGTGTGAGCTTTAAAAAGATCCTAGCTCAACAAGTCATGGGGAATAATATGCATGAACTCACCAAAGATGGGAGTTCATGTGATGGGTAAGGCTGATCAATAATAGGGGGTTAAACCTGAGCATTGCTTTTAATAAGATGGTCAAATTTTATTAGCAATTACTAGATGTAAGTAAATACCAAACCATAATAAGAATAGAACAAAGTTTAATAAATAATCACATGCAATGCAAATGACAAATTGAATTTAGTTCCATAATTTAATCATGTGAGAGTCCTGAGCTGCTCATGACCGCGAGCACGGCTAGTATACCAGTTTTACACTCTGTAGAGGTTGTATCCTGTACCCATAAGTCATGTTACCTATCTGCCACGGGGTTGTACGGGCCACATACACCTCTACCAAGAAAGCGAGGCTGGGTAACACTACTAGGCCTTTACCTAGTTCCACTAGCTTCAGAAAACCCGCTACAGTTTCTAGGAAGAGCAATGCAGGAATCCCCAATTGACCGCCATCGCAGCAAAATCAACCCGAGAACCTCCCTACACGCCTACTCCCCTACTGCCATTGCCCCTATCGGGTAAGGTAGTCTTCCACTAGCTTTCCTAGATAGTCAGCCAAGGGCGTCCCATTCCACCCTTGTGGTGGCAAGTGTTTCTCAAGTTAAGATCCATGTTCCAATTAAAGATAATGATCTTGACATGAATAATAAATAAAATAACAGAATAATTGGAACATGGACATAATGTAATATTAATCCTAAAACCAAAAAGAGCAATAGCAGAACTACCCAAATGATTCAGGGGTGAACAAGGTAAAAGGATAACCAGTCTAGGGTGACCTATTGGGCCCATCAGAATTAAACCTATGCATGAATAAATGATAATAAAGAACATTATTGGGTAATAAAAGTGGTCAAGGGCACAACTTGCCTTCAATGAGCTCCTGCTTAGCAACTTCTATCTGCTCTGGGATCCTCAGCCACTAGCTCTTCTACTCGCCACGATACAAACAAGCATAGTATAAAGAGGAAATTAACATCACACCAAACATGTATACAAAATACATATTAATAATCTACATATTAAAATAAGATCATAGGAACAGGAATCATTAATTTTGGAGTTATGGATTTTAAGTTATGAATTTCCAAAGGTTCTATGCATTTGGTATAAGGTTAACTAGGAGATAAATTTTTAATGCGACTTTCATGTCAAAACAGTGGCACTAAATGATTAACAATAATATTACAAAATTATAGAAATTGGAATGGATCAATTTGGATTTAATATAAATTTTCTTGGAATTTAACAAGTTTCTGCAATAAACTTTATACTGAAAATCATTTTCTAAATGAATTTCTCAGTTTTATTAAATGTCTGTCTATGCGCCAAATAAACAGAAACCCGGGGGTCTCTGCGTAAAATCTTCTAGACTCAGCGCACAGTTACTTGGGATGGCGGGTTCATTTCCTAATTCTTTGGGGGCGAATTGCAAACCCGACCGGCTGAAGGGGTATGCACGGATCCTAGCCATTCAATCAGAAACGAATGGCTCCGATTAGATCTGTGGCCCGCACAAATTGGTAAACACTCTGGCCCTCAGATTCCCGATCTACGCCCATGATTTAATGAAACTCGGTGTAAGCATTCACCATCCGATCCCAATCGGACGGTTATGATTCAATTGAACGAAGAGGTATTCTCCTACCCGATCACAGCCGTCGATGAACAGATCCACGGCCAGGGTTCATCTCCCCCAAACGATCCCGACGGCGGCGGCGCTGCCAGGCAACACGGCGGTGCCATGGCCAAACACGACAATCTTGCACCCTAACGGTCCAAACCGAACGAGCCTAGCCCTACGCGATGTCTAGCGAAGGGTGAAATTAATCGTGGGTCACTTACTAGAGATGGAGGGGCCATTGAGGCTGTCCACGGCGTGGCGCGGTTGACGGTGGCGCGCCCACACCGGCGAGAAATTAGCGCCGATGCAGCGGAGTTCTCTCTCGTCTGAGCGCAGCACCACACTCCCCACCCCAGACGATGATCCAGTATGCACTCTAGGGACGAAACGCCGGCAAGGGTGTGGATTCACGGTGTTCCCTGTTCCGCCCTGGTTTCGGTTCACCACACGGTGTATGCAGCTGGGAAAAGGGAATGCAGGTGGCCTGCGCATGAGCTTATTAATCGGCAAGGCGGTGATGGAGGTCGTGGCTGGATATGCGCGAACGGCACCGTGGTCTTCGGCTCGCCCCCGCCATGCCCGGAGCTCCGTTGCAAGGGAGGCACCTGACCGCACGGGCCCATCGGACAGAGGAAGCAAGAACATGGTGGGGGAATAGGCTTACTTGTGGGGTCGCGTCAACAGTGAGAGCATAGCCTACGCGAGCCGGAGTCATAGAGAACCTGAGAGCTTCCTCCCTTCTTTGGCGAAAATCATTGTCACCTCGAATATACTCGTCCATCTTCTGGAGCAGCTTCTCCAGAGTTTGAGGAGGCTTCCTGGCAAAGTACTGAGCTGAAGGTCCTGGCCGAAGCCCCTTGATCATGGCCTCAATGACAATTTCATTGGGCACTGTTGGTGCCTGTGCCCTCAGACGTAGGAACCTTCGGACATATGCCTGAAGATACTCTTCGTGATCCTGGGTGCACTAGAATAAAGCTTGAGCAGTGACTGGCTTCGTCTGAAAGCCTTGGAAGCTGGTTATCAACATATCCTTTAGCTTTTGCCATGAAGTGATTGTTCCTGGCCTAAGGGAAGAATACCAGGTTTGTGCCACGCTCCTGACAGCCATGACAAAGGACTTTGCCATGACCACTATGTTGCCACCATACGAAGATATAGTTGCCTCATAGCTCATCAAGAATTGCTTCGGGTCTGAATGACCGTCGTACATGGGGAGCTGAGGTGGCTTATAAGACTGTGGACAAGGTGTAGCCTGCAGTTCTGTTGACAGAGGAGAAGTATCATCAAAAGCAAAATTTCCATGATGGAAATCTTCATACCAGTCGTCCTCGTTGTAGAAACCCTCTTGATGAAGCTCTCTGCACGGGGGCCTTTGATTCTGGTCATCTTGAGCGAGGTGTTGAAGCTCTTCAGAGGCTTCATCTATCTGCCTTTGAAGATCAGCTAGACGAGCCATCTTCTCCTTCTTCCGTTGGACCTGTTGATGGAGCACCTCCATTTTTTGGATTTCTTGGTCCAAGTCGTCTTCCGGAGGCGTTGGACTGTTGGCTTTCCTCTTCTGGCTTCGGGCCTCCCTAAGAGAAACGACATCCTGATTGGGGTCCAGCGGCTGCAGAGTGGCAGCCCCTGTCGCTGAAGCTTTTTTCGGTGGCATGACGAAGGTGATGCTTGCCGAAGGTTTTCAAAACTCAAAAAGTGGAAGTGAGTTCACCGGAGGTGGGCGCCAATGTTGGGGGCTTGTTCTCAAATGCTATGAATTAAGAACAAGACAACATAAAAGTGTTAAATGTTAAACTCCTTCGTCCTTAAAAACAGTATATCCCTTCGGATATAATGAATTTAGGACGAAGGTTACCAAAGGAAAGACTTTCGTAGGGTTGACAAATGATAAAACATAGCATCCATATATAATATGCGAGCACTAATACTAGTATTATTATTAATGTATTTCCATCATTAAATTCATAAAATAGAATTACAAATGTACCTTCAGATCGATGTAAAGTAAAGGTATAGGCGTGATGTGAAAAAACGTATGCCAAGTCAGCGTGAACAGTACGGGAGTACTGTTCACCTATTTATAGCCACGGGACGCAGCCCTTGTAAAATTACATTGATACCCCTTACATTTATCAATAACTCTATAGTAATTCTTCAAGGTCCAATTTGGCTTTTCATCTTTAAGTCGGTTCCTCTTTTCTGTCGTTACGCCGAAGCTTTTCTGCACATAGCTTCGTGATCGTCTTATCCTTCGTCATGATCGTTTTTCGTTCCAGTCAAGCTTCGTCTTAACCCTGCCCTTGTATATCCGCAACCTGACTCCGAAGGTGCCTGTTCACATATTACACTCGGAAAACATTGTCAAACTATGTTTTTGAGGACCTTCGGGAGCCGAAGGCCCCCAACAGTAGCCCCTCGCAATATTAATTTACTGTAATGATATATGCATATTGCAAAATGGACAAAGGCTTTATGCCGAAGGTCCGGAAAAACACCTTCCTTTTGCTAGAATAGCAACAGTCATTGACAAGCGGGGCCCTCCAGTTTTCGACACACTGGGTATATAAATACGAGCTCACCGCGAGTTTATTTGGCACGCCCTTTTGCCATCTGCTCTTTACTCACCCAGCTTTTCAGCCTGCACGCGACAGCATTTGCTTGGTTTTAAATTTTTAAGCTTCGGTTTCAAGTCTGGTTTGCCAGCATTCGCGAAGATGTCTGAGGATAAGAAAGTTGCTGGTGCTTCGAAGCTAAGTCTTTCTGAGGAAATGCACCTGGGTTTTCTTGAATCAATGTCGAAGACCAATACGGAGAAGATTGTCAGGGAGACTTTGGATGGTTTATCTGAAGATACTGGCGACAGTGATAGGTATGATGTGGATAGTGGTGGGGAGGATTCCGAAGATCGCTCGTGGCGGCCTAGTCACTCAAATTTCGGAAAATCAACTATAAAGCAGAGTCACCTTGAAAATATGAGGGGGAGATATTTCCGAGATATATCCATTGTGAGGGCAGATGACGGAGAGAAAACTACGCCGACTCCTGAAGATAATGAAGTCGTGATCTTCCGAAGCTTTTTTAAAGCTGGGCTACGATTCCCTCTAAGCAAATTTGTGGTAGAAGTTCTGAAAATATATCAGGTTTACCTTCATCAACTTACCTCTGAAGCAGTGATAAGATTGGGAGTCTTCGTCTGGGCCGTGAGGAGCCAGGGCCTAGAGCCAAGTGCAAAAAGCTTTTGCCATATACACGAGCTAGTATATGAGACGAAGCCCTGGGGTAAGGAGCAATATCATAATAATTTTGGTTGTTATAGCTTCGGTGCCCGCTCTGGGTCAAGTTGTCTCGTGCCAACTTTTCGGAAGAGATGACCCGGGGAATGGATGAAGGAATGGTTCTATGTGAAGAACGATTTGAAGGTTCGAGAAGATATTAAAGATATCATCATGCGGCCTATCTGGCAGCGCTTCGGACTCCGGAAACTGAAGGTAGAAATGGACGAAGCAGCTGAAAAATGTCAGAGAGCCTTCGGCGTAGTCTGCTCTTTTATTGGGACCAGGGACTTAATGCAAGAGCACGTTGCCTTCAGAGTGTGGCCACTTGCAGATAACTGGGAAATGCCGAAGGAGACTGTTAAAGAAGCTGACGAGGGTGGGCTAATCAGGCTGAAATATACATTCAAGTATGGAGATAAGTTCGTTGAACCAGATGATGATTGGCTAAAAAGCATTGAGAATGTAAGTGATGAATTGCTTGGGGCATACTCAAAGGCCGAAAATACTGCATTGTCAGCGGCTTTCGGAGGCCGAAAGAAGAAGAGACTCAACCGAGTATTTGATGCAATTGGGTTTATCTACCCGGACTACCATTATCCAATGCGAGGCCAAAAAAGGAAAAAATACTTCTCCTGCAAAGGAAATTGCTTCGGCTCCTGCTAGGGAACCAGCTCCGAAGAGGAAGAAGGTAAAAGTGCTCACCCACCCTCCACGTTGTATTGAGCTAGCCACAGTGCCTGAGTTTATTGGTGGGGCCTCTTCGGCCAGCAAAGCCAGAGAACCAACTCTAGCGCCAAAATCCGTAGAAATGGCCGAAGCACCAGCAATAGAGAAAACGGAAGAACCGAGAACTGAAGAAGGAAAAACATTAGACATTTTAAGTCCTTCATCAAAAGTCGAGGCGGCTAAAAGCCAAAAGGGGCCAGCAGCGACCCCGAAAAGAAAAAGGATGGTTAATGTGTTGGATGTTTTGGAGACAATTAAATCTTCAAGCATAACTCCAAAGAAAACCGCTGAAACTTCTGAAGTGTCTACTGAAGGCTTTGTTGCTGAAACTTCGAAGCGACAATTTGAAACTGAAGCTGGGCCTTCAGAGCCCACCAAGATACAACCTTTGGAAGCCGAGAAAATGTCAGAGGCAAGTTTAGAAGCTGAAAAAACAAAAACAACAGAGCCGATTTTGATTGAGGAAATCGATACTGCCACCCCCGAAGCATCTTCCAAAATACGTGATTATATTGTGCGACATGCCTCGGGGAAGAAACTATCCGAAGAAGAGATTTTTGAAGCCAATCACTATGCCCGAGAACTGAAGTATCTGAAGGGGGCCGTAGTGTTCAATGGAACAAACGAAGATGACTTCCTATACTGTCTCCCAGACAATAAAGAATTATCCGTCTGCCGGGAAATGGCTAGAAGCATGGGGTTCCCGAAACTCGAAGCTGGCCTCTGCGCCATGATGAAGGACGATCTTGCGGATAGCCTGGCATACAATAGTCTGAAGGTACAAAAATTGTGAATTTTGGAGTTTATGAATTTTGAATTAGTCTTTTGTTCTTATGTTAACTCATTCATTCTTTTGAATAGGGCTTAATACTCAGCAATACCTTAAGGGCACAAAAGAATGTCGAAGATGAAAGCTGCACCATTGCTCTTAACAACCTTCGAACAGAGGTCATCAGGCTAAGAAACGAAGCCTTGGAGAAGGACAAAATTCTGCTTACTTTGGTGGAAAAAATGAAGGAAGACGAAGCTAACTCCAAAACTCAAGCCGAAGCTCAGAGGCGTGAAATCGAAGATCTTCGGAAACAACTAGCCCGAGCTAAAGAAGAACGCATTCTTGAAGAAACAAAGAGAGAACTAAGCGATCAATGGGCAAATCATTTGGAAATAAATGTCGAAGAGCTTCGTGCTTCGAAGAAAAGGTATTATGATAAATCCATAGAGTGTGTTAAAAAGATAAAATCCAGTTCGCCAGCGTCGGTGCATTTTCTAGTGAAGAAAATTTCACAAGAGGGAATCCAGAAGGCCCGATTGAATGGATCAGTCGCGAAGCTGAGGCTTTCGAGGAAATCTTGAATAGTCGTGGGGACATTTGTGCTTTTTCAGGCGCCAGAGGAATTGTTACTATTTTGGAAAAGAAAGGATGCAAACATGTGAAATCTTTAGCATAGTCTGGAACTGCTTTATCCTCTGAAGATATCAAAGACCCTTCAGCCAAAGCAAGCCAGGTCGGTGGAAAATTTTTCACAGACATTTGGGACAATGGCGGTCGAGAAATGGCTCAAGAAATTATTCAGAGAAGTGAAAAAGGCATCCATGATGCTAGAAAAGTAGCGGAGGCTGCTGAAGAGGGCACAGGGCCCGAAGGGCAAATAGGTATTAGTTAGTGGTTTTTATTCTGTTGTGATTTTTTATTTTAAACTTTGTTCATGATTCTGTAATAGTAATATAGTCGTATCCTCTCCTCCCTCAGAATCTGGTGGGCAGCTCCGGACCCCCCCCCCCCCCCCCGAAGGGGGACGACGAAATTAGACAAATGGCCGAAGCCATTATGGACAAAGTTGTCAATCAGCTATTAAACGAAGTTGCAGAAGTAGTTCTTAGGGAAGATTAAGTGTTAATGTAAAAAATACTTGGAACATGACATGTGTAAAACTTTGTAACTTTAAATGTAATATATAATCTACTTATGGTTCAATTCTTTATGATGCATGAAATTTTACATACATACCGCTTTTGAGCCTTCGGCGAAAAAAACACCTTCCCTTCTTTTCATGCTTCATGAAGAAAAATCTTTTATGTATCATAATAACTTTCGTACTTCTCTTGATGAAGAATATCCAAGCTTCGCGCAAACATTCTTCGAAGCTATAAAAGAGTTTTATGTTGCCTCTCTGACGAAGCTATACTTCTTCTTAATACATTCTTCAAAACATTCTTCGAAGATTAATACTGTGTCGCCTTCTCGTTTTTCATGCAATATGATGTATGATGCTTATGTTATGCAAAATGGTGGGATGATGTTTGTTGGGGACTTGTTCTCAACTGCTATGAATTAAGAACAAGGCAACACAGAAGAAAGTTAATGGAAAATATTCTTCGTCCTCCGAAGTGTTATTTCCCTTAGGATATAACGATCTTCAGACGAAGGACATGAAGGACATACCTTCATCATTATAGTTTATACTGATAAAAGGAGAAGCATATGAAAAATGAGAGAATAGCGTGAATAATCATATAACATTATTTCATGTCCTTATTATATAATCATGAAAGAGTAAGAACAATATTGAATTACATTTGTACCTTCGGCTTGGTAGAAGGCGAAAATACAAGCGTGATGCACGGGCGTGTACAAGTGAGCGTGAACAGTACGGGGGTACTGTTCATCTATTTATAGACACAGGACACAGCCTGTGAAGAATTACAATTATGCCCCTCATAAAAGTTTACAACATTGACTCAGACCTTTATGGACTAAAAGGTCATTCTATCTTTAAGTCGGTTTGTAATACCGAAACCTCATGAAGAGGAACCTTCGGTCATCTCCTGCGGACATCTTCAGCCGAAGCTGCTTCTTCCTACAGGACCTTCGGCGCGACAAAGCATGGCCCCAACAGTAGCCCCTTTCGCGGCACTAGATCGTTTTTCGTAACAAGCTTGATCCGTGAAAAAAAAAATCTCTTAAGCTTCGGGAAGCCGAAGGTCCAAAAAACACCTTCCCTGAGCTCGTTGTCGAGAAACGATTCAGTTTCCGAGCGCGTGGCAGTCCCACCTTGCAGAGTTACTGTTTGGTCTCTGCGGTCCACCGCGCAGCGAGTGCAGGCGACTGTCCGCCTGGTGTAAAAATCCTAGCGTTTCGCCTTCATACCTGCAGCACTATATAAACAGACGAGTAGGTGTGAAGTTACCACAGCATTCATTGCTATTTGCACTGTTTTGCTACCAAAATTTTTAACCATAGCCGAAGCTTGACTCTCGGAATCGAACGAAGCTCCAACTTGAAGTCTGCTTCGTCAGAAGGAAAGACTTCGGAAGAAAAAAGTATTCAATTTCCACAAACTCAGAATTAAATGGCCAGAGTGCGATCTACCGCTAGGGTTGAGCGTGAGGGGGGCGAAGTTGGAGGTTCGGAGACTGTTCCCATCTCCGAAGCAATGCAACGATCCGGACTGGTAACTTCGGAAGGAATCCCTACTGTTGAAGCAGAACAAGCAACTGCCGAAGCAGAAGAAGAGAATGTTGAAGAAACTGATCCCGAAGATGATTATCGTATTGCCATGCCATGTAAGCCCAGCCACTTGGACTTCGGAAAGTCTACTGTTTCGAAGGCTGATCTCTCCAAAATGGTAAAGTCGGGCTTTTTTAATGAGAATCAGAAGAGGCTGTTACGCTTCAGGGGAGAAGAGACTACCCCAAAGCCGGAGAAGGATGAAATTGTCATTTTCAAGAGTTTTCTAAAGGCTGGGTTAAGATTCCCCCTGCATGAGATTATTGCAGAGGTACTGAAGAGGTTTGGTATCTACTTTCATCAGTTAACTCCTAACGCTATCGTTAGGCTTAGCGTTTATATTTGGGCCCTTCGAAGCCAAGCGGTGGAGCCGTTTGCAGACAGTTTTTGTCGAGTTCACGAACTGCACTATCAGACGAAGGCTAGAAAAGATGGATTGCATGACAATTTTGGTTGCTATAATTTTGCTTATCGGAAAACCACAAAGTTTCCTGTAATCAGCTACCGAAGCAAATGGCCGGCAGGCTGGAAATCAAAATGGTTCTATGTCAAGGTTGATGACGACAAGGAGAAGCTTGTGCAAAGTCCACTCGAACTGATCTTCGGAGAAACCCGACCTCGCTGCAACATGACACCAGACGGTCCAACACAACAGGCAATGGATGAATTCAGAATTATTGCAGAGCATGTCAGTACAAGAGACCTGGTTCAGGAGTTCTTGGCCTTCAGGGTTTTTCCTACTTTAAAAGAATGGGAAATGCCGAAGCTAGAGGGGGAGAAGAAGGAAGGTGAACTTGTGCGTTTACCTTACTATTTCAAGTTTAAGAAATACTTTAAAACACCTTGTCAAGAGTGGCTGGATACAATTGAAGTAATGTGCAATGAAATACTTGGCAATTACTCCAAAAAAGAAGATCAATTGATGACTGCGGCCTTCGGCACCCGTCCGAAGCGAAGACTGAATCGAGTGCTGGACGCCCTGGGTTTTGAATACCCTGACTATGAAAGTCTGAACAAAGGTGCCGGGGGCCAGAAAAGGAAAAGGACAACTGAAGCCTTAAATGAAGATGAGAAAGAACCATCAAAGAAGAGAATTCCAAAGAAGAGGAAAGCGTCTTCTCCGAAGCAAAAAATATCTGACGAAGAAGAAACCCCCGCATCACCCTCCGCCACTGATGTGGAGGAAATTTTGAAGGTAATGACTGAATCCCTGCCTGCGAAGCTAAGTCCATTGGGGCCTCAACTAACAAAGTTTTTTCAGAAGGAAAAGGAGCCCGAAAAAACGAAGAAGACGACTAAAGTAAAGAGGCAAAGAATTATCACTGTGACAGAGGTTATTGACAAGACACCACCAAGAGCTTCGACTCAGAAGACACCAGTGGCTGAGGAAAGAACAAATATTGAAATCACACCTTCGGAGGTCGCAGCTGCCGAAGCTGTCTCAACTGAAGATGTGAACCTGGAAAGCACAATCGAACACATCAACAAAATACTGCTAGACATGGCCACAGAAGAAACTACCGCTGCCGCCGAAGAGGCCGCGGCCGCAGCGTCGGGGAAAGGAAAGGAAGTTGCTGACGAAGCTTCAGAGAACGAAGCCTTCATGTTTCAAAATTTAGTTGGAGAAGAATTGTCAAAACCCGAAATAGAAGAGCTTAAAGAGTATGCCAAATCTTGCGGGTACAAACCAGGAGCACTCCTCTTCGGAGGTATTGATGATGAAAAATTAGATTGTATCCGAAACCAAACTGGAGCCAAAGTTATCAGTACTCTGTCAAAGAGTATTGGTTTTCCGAAGCTGGAAATGGACATTAGCCGCTACCGACGACAACATATCGTTGGTAGTTTATTTTATTCCAATTTCAAGGTGAACTACTATTTCCTTGACTTTTATTGTTTTAAATAATGAAAACATGTCTAACGAAGGTTGTTTTCGCGCAGAGTATGCTGTTGAGCAAGGCCTTGAAAATGCAGCAAGATTTTGAAGACAAGAAACACGAAGTTATAATTGAAAATTTAGAAAACAAAATAAAGGAGCAATCAGCTGACATTGAGAAGAAAAACTTTGAGCTCCAGGCAACTGAAGGTTCATTGGCGGAAGCCGAAGCAAAAATAACAGAACTGAACACGAAGCTTCTTTGCCAATCTAGGCAGTTTGAACAAGAAAAGCAAGAACTTAAGGCAAAACTTGAAGCCGAAGCTCAACAGAATTCAGATTTGAAAAAACTATTGGCGGACCTTCAAGAAAAATGTTTGGAATTTAGCAACAAATGCATTCAACGACTAAGAAAAATTTTTCACTCAGTGGGAGCCAGCAGTGAGAAATTCACCCCCTTAGCTGAAGATTTGCCGAAGAGCTTCGAACATATTGAGGGTGAAATTGACGAGCTCGACGAAGTTATAGCTGGGCATGGTGACTTCTGTGCCTGGGTGGCTTCTCGGGGCACTACTGCGGCTTTCCTAAAAGCTGGCTGCGACCATGGAAAGATTGTCAATAGGCCCAATTTCACTTTATCACCATCAATCCTAGATGACATCCCTGATCTTGCCCGAAGTATTTCCAATAGATTTATAAAAATGATATGGACAAAAGGCGGGCGAGAAAAGGCTGGAGATGAAGCTCGGAGTCATCTTGAACCAGTAAGAAATCTTACCTTGCGCTTACCTCTTCCTTCAAGCTCGATTTTGATTTATAACTACTTAATCCATGTAGGATGATGAAGCCGAAGTCGATGATTAACAAGAGTGACGCCGAAGCTAAAATCCATCGAAGATTAAGTAGGAGTAGACTGTAAACAGACTCAGGAAACTTTTGAGATAACTTGTCTTCAATGAGTTCTGTTCATACCTTGTATTATGCTCTTACCCTTCTACTAATGTATGTGAAGTGCTTTGTTGTGGACGAAATTATCTTTTTTGAGCCGAAGGCAAAAAAACACCTTCCCTTCTTTTCGTACACAGCAAAGCATAGAAAACAACATTTCCCTTTCTTCCGAAGCTCTCCTTTTTGTACGCGAAGAAGCTCTTCTCTTATGCCGAAGCAACCACTTATGCCATGATGATGATTATCCTACATATGCCTGAATGAATGTTTATGAATGCAAATGCTATGATGTAATGTGATGTGCGAATGAATGTTCAAACACATATCCGAAGCCATACCCTCAGCCATTATTTCCTTAGAAACAATCACACATCAGCTCTGCATTCCCTTAGGAACGACTTTGGAGCTTCTTCGCCTTTTACTTTCGGCGGAATCAGCGTTGACTTTTCGCTGTAAGCTCTGCATTCCCTTAGGAACGACTTTGGAGCTTCTTCGCCTTTTACTTTCGGCGGAATCAGCGTTGACTTTTGGCTGTAAGCTCTGCATTCCCTTAGGAACGACTTTGGAGCTTCTTCGCCTTTTACTTTCGGCGGAATCAGCGTTGACTTTTCGCTGTAAGCTCTGCATTCCCTTAGGAACGACTTTGGAGCTTCTTCGCTTTTTTAGTTTTCGGCACTCAATGGTGCGTTCTCAGCTTTTACATTTACATTCCTTGGGGGATTTTGCTCTTATAGAACTAAAAAAGGAAATTACATATGATGGCCCCATTAAAAACCTTTCTCCCCCTTTAGAAAGGAAAAGGGTGCCATGAAAAAGAAAAGACATAAAAAGTTACATCAAGTTACACATAATATCGCCGAAGCTCATCCGCATTCCAAGATCTAGGAATGTCGTTGCCGTCGATGTCCTTCAATCTGTATGAACCAGGTCTTGACGAAGATGCTACTAAGAAAGGTCCCTCCCATTTCAACTGTAACTTGCCCACTGTGTCTGGGTTGGCCACTCTCCGAAGCACCAAGTGTCCTGGCTCAATATTCTTTAGCCGAACTTTTCTATCTCGCCATTTGACTGTTTCGGCTCGGTATTTATTGATATTCTCCACAGCTTGAAGCCTGATCCCTTCTAAAGCATCTTTTTCCACAAAACAAGCATCTTCAGGACCTGATTCTGTCGAAGCTACTACTCTTATTGATCCAGTTTTAGCTTCTTCCGGAGTTATTGCTTCGTCACCGAATAATAACTTGAATGGAGTAAAGCCTGTAGACCTTGATGTTGTTGTATTGTGGCTCCACACCACTTTGGTTAACTGATCTGGCCACTTTCCCCTGGGTTGATTGAAGATTAACTTCATTATTCCTGTCATTATAATGTCGTTGGCCCTTTCAACGAGCCCATTTGACTCCGGATGCCTGACTGATGCAAAATGGATCTTCGTACCAATTTGATCATAGAAATCTCTGAAAGCTTCGGAGTCGAATTGTGTTCCATTATCTACAGTGATGGCCTTTGGCACCCCGAAACGACAAACAATATTCTGCCAGAAAAACTTTTAGACAGTGGCCGAAGTTATTGTGGCTAATGGCTTTGCCTCAATCCATTTAGAAAAATATTCCACAGCCACTACAACATATCTTAAATTCCCTTGAGCCGGTGGCAATGGACCTAACAAGTCAAGGCCCCACCTTTGCAATGGCCAGATGGGTTGTATGAGCTGTGTTAAAGACGAAGGTTGTTTTTTATCTCTTGCACATTTCTGACAGCCTTCGCACTTTTGAACTAATTCCGCTGCATCCGAAGCTGCCTTCGGCCAATAAAACCCTTGGCGGAAAACTTTTCCAAGTAACGGCCTAGATCCAATGTGAGATCCACACAGGCCTGCATGTATTTCTTTCATCAACTCTATACCTTCGGTTCTAGATAAACACTTGAGTAGCGGAGCGCAAACTCCATGCTTGTACAACTCCCCTTCTATCATGACATATGGACGAGCTCTTGCTTCTATCCTCCTGTTATAAGCTTCGTCATCTGAAAGAAACTTACCCTGAAGATAAGAGATGATCTCAGTTCTCCAATCTTCGCTATAAACAGGAGATATATTGAGGACTGCTCTTTCAAGGAGTTCCACTGAAGGTGCCTTTATTGTTTCGAAGAACACATCCGAAGGTAAAGGCAGCCCCTGTGCTACTGACTTAGCTAGCAAATCAGCATGCTCATTTTGCCCTCGAGGGATATTTTTGACAGAAAATCCTTCGAAGGAAGCTTCGATTCTTCGGACCGTGTCTAGATATTTTTCAAGCTTCGGATCTTTAGCCTTGCAACTCTTGTCGATATGACCCGAAACAACCTGGGAATCAGTTTTAAGGATGGCCCTTCTGATTCCCATTGCTTTTAATTTCTGAAGGCCCAAAAGGAGGGCTTCGTACTCAGTAATATTGTTTGTACAGCTAAAATCGAGTCTTGCCGCATAACAAGTTTTAACTTTGGATGGTGAGACCAACACAGCGGCTGCTCCTGCTCCGAAGGTTCCCCAAGACCCATCGCAAAACACTGTCCACACTTCGGCATCTTTATTTGTTTCTTCATCCTGAGCCCCTGGCGTCCAATCGGCAATGAAATCTGCCAACGCTTGAGACTGGATCGAGGATCTATGCACATAATCAATGCAAAATTCATTGAGCTCTGCAGCCCATTTTCCAATCCGTCCAGTAGCTTCTCTATTTCTCATAATATCCTTCAACGACTGCGAAGAAGGAACAACAATATTGTATGCTTGAAAATAATGCCGAAGCTTCCTGGATGCCATCAAAACAGCATATAATACCTTCTCCAATTCTGTATAGTTTTTCTTTGATACACTAAGAACTTCAGATACAAAATACACTGGAACCTGCTTCTTGACTTGGCCATCAAGCTTCTCCTGGACAAGCGCTGCACTTACCGCTGAGTGCGAAGCTGCCACGTATAACAACAAAGGAGCCCCTGGCGTTGGTGGCGTTAATGTTGTTAAATCTATCAAATATTGCTTCAGTTCTTCAAAGGCTTTTTGTTGACTTGGTCCCCATTGAAAGACTTCGGCTGATTTGAGCACTTCGAAGAATGGTAAATTTCTTTCTGCTGATCTGGATATGAATCTATTGAGAGATGCCAGCCTCCCTGCCAATCTTTGGGCCCCCTTTCTTGTAGTTGGTGGCTCCATTCGAAGTATAGCTTCAATTTTACTTGGATTAGCTTCAATTCCCTTTGTTGAAACCAAGCATCCAAGAAATTTCCCCTTCTTTACTCCGAAGACACATTTTTCTGGATTCAACTTTAAGCCAGCTTGTCTGAAACTGGCGAAGGTCTCCTGCAAATCAGCAATATGATTTTCCTGTTTCGTGCTTTTTACAATGATGTCATCAACATAAGTTAGCACATTTCTGCCTATCTGAGACTGGAGGACCTTCGCAGTCATTCTGCTGAAACTTCCTCCAGCGTTTTTGAGCCCCTCAGGCATCCGAAGATAGCAATATGTGCCACTTGGGATTATGAAGCTAGTCTTCGGCTCATCTTCCTTCTTCATCCAGATTTGGTGATAGCCTGAGTAACAGTCTAGCAAACTCATGAGCTCTGAAGAAGCTGCTGCATCAACTAAAGAGTCTATCCTTGGCAATGGGAATTCGTCCTTCGGAAAAGCCTTGTTGAGATCTGTAAAATCGATACACATTCGCCACTTGCCATTGGCCTTTTTTACCATAACGGTGTTAGCTAACCATTCTGGGTACTTTACTTCTCTGATGACTCCTGCACTGAGAAGTCTTTTGACTTCATTACGAGCACCTTCGGCCTTATCATCAGACATTTTCCGAAGCCTCTGCCTTCTGGGTCTGAAGGATGGGTCAACATTGAGCGAGTGTTCAATAACATCCCTATTTACTCCGCAGAGGTCATTGGCTGACCATGCGAAAACATCTTTGTTGTTGAACAAAAACCTTATCAAGGTTTTCTCCTGCTCTTCGGATAATTGAGAGCCCAACAGCACCTTCTGCTCTGCTATGTCCTCACATAAGAGCATGGGCTTCGGCTGATCTACTGAAGCTGCTTTCTCCCTTCTGAATTTGTACTGTTCACAAGCTTCAGCTCCATCTATGTTATGGATTGCTTTTGAGTCAGTCCAGCTTCCTTCGGCCCTTCTGGCAGCTTCCTGACTTCCATGAATAGCGATGGGTCCTTGATCCGAAGGTATCTTCATGCAAAGATAGGCAGGATGAAGAATTGCTTCGAAAGCATTGAGGGTACCACGACCAATAATTGCATTGTAAGGGTATTCCATGTCAACAATGTCAAACACAACTTGCTCAGTTCTAGTGTTGTTGATGAACCCAAAGGTCACTGACATGGTGATCTTGCCCAGCGCTACAATCTGTCTTCCTCCGAAGCCACAGAGAGGGTGCGTAGCATCATGAATCTTATCTTCTGGTTCTTGCATTTGCCTGAAGGCCTTAGCAAATATGATATCAGCTGCACTGCCTGTATCAACCAAGACATTATGGACCAGAAATCCTTTGATAACACAAGAGATAACCATGGCATCGTTGTGTGGGTAATCCTTGAGTTGAAGGTCCTCTTGGGAGAAGGTAATAGGAATGTGAGACCATCTCGACTTGATGAAGGGTCCTTGCACCCCAACATGCTGTACCCTTCTCTGTGCTTCCTTCTTCTGCTTCTTGTTGGCTGGCTCTGAACATGAACCGCCTGTTATCGGGAACAGCAGCTTCGGAGCCGAAGCAGCTCCAGCTTGATCGTTGAACGATGCCATTCGCTCAAAAAAAAAGTGGAAGTGAGTTCACCGGAGGTGGGCGCCAATGTTGGGGACTTGTTCTCAACTGCTATGAATTAAGAACAAGGCAACACAGAAGAAAGTTAATGGAAAATATTCTTCGTCCTTCGAAGTGTTATTTCCCTTAGGATATAACGATCTTCAGACGAAGGACATGAAGGACATACCTTCATCATTATAGTTTATACTGATAAAAGGAGAAGCATATGAAAAATGAGAGAATAGCGTGAATAATCATATAACATTATTTCATGTCCTTATTATATAATCATGAAAGAGTAAGAACAATATTGAATTACATTTGTACCTTCGGCTTGGTAGAAGGCGAAAATACAAGCGTGATGCACGGGCGTGTACAAGTCAGCGTGAACAGTACGGGGGTACTGTTCATCTATTTATAGACACAGGACACAGCCTGTGAAGAATTACAATTATGCCCCTCATAAAAGTTTACAACATTGACTCAGACCTTTATGGACTAAAAGGTCATTCTATCTTTAAGTCGGTTTGTAATACCGAAACCTCATGAAGAGGAACCTTCGGTCATCTCCTGCGGACAGCTTCAGCCGAAGCTGCTTCTTCCTACAGGACCTTCGGCGCGACGAAGCATGGCCCCAACAATGTTATGCTATGCAAAATGATATTTATACTGAAGATACACACATCTCTGCAATGGAGCACATAATCATTTTATCTCAGCGCTGACTTTTCGCTGTAAGCCTCCCTTAGGAGCTTCTTCGCCTTTTACTTTTAGCGGAATCAGCGTTTATTTCTCGCTGTAAGCCTCCCTTAGGAGCTTCTTCGCCTTTTACTTTCAGCGGAATCAGCGTTTATTTTTCGCTGTAAGCTCTGCATTCCCTTCGGAACGACTTTTGAGCAGAAAACTTACACTGCACTCCCTTAGGAACGACTTTTTTACTACTTTGAAAAAAATTGCACTGCGTTCCTTAGAACAATTTTTTGATAATTCGAAGGTTCTCCGTGCCACCATAGATTCTTATGCTTCGGCAATTCAAACCGATGGAGAAGATATATTTTCATTATGATAATAATCTAAACTGTTACAAGAATTTGAAAAACGACAGAAAACACTTAAACTTTCCATAATTGTTCTTTATTACGAAGAAAGTAAAACTGAATGCGAAAGTGCAAAAAGCTGGTGTCGAGGTAGGATATTTTGTCAGTAAATGTGCTTCGACTCTGGCACAGTGCTATTGACTGTGCGAGCTTCGGATTCTTCTCTGAAGTCCCTCTGGGGGTGAGAATGTTGGCTCCCTTCTGGCTGCGGAGCTCGTTGTATTGGTGGTGGCGGTGGAAGCTGTTGCCAGGAAGCTTGGGGTTGGCTTGCCGAAGCAACAGAGGCTGCAGGGTGATTGCCTACATATTCTGGAATGTAAGGCGAATGGTACGAAGCAGTATGCATAACCTGCTTCAGCTGACTCTGTTGCGCTGCAGCCTCTGCTAGTTCCTTTTGCTTTTGAATGGTAATATGGCACATTCTGGTGGTATGGCCCTTGCCTTCACCGCAAAATAAGGAGTAAATTTTTCTTGGTTGATCTCCAAATCTTCCTCCGAAGCCCCTGGCGCCTCTGCCTCTTGGCGCTGGCGGCCGAAAAGAGCTTTGCTGTTGCCCCGAAGCTTGCGAGGAACACTGTGGCCTTTGCTGGTGACTCCCTTTGTCATCATTTTGAGTAGAATTATGAATTGACCTGACATGCCTCGGATAAAACCTTCCTCCGAAGCCCCTGGTCATTTCAGAGAACCTGAGAGCTTCCTCCCTTCTTTGGCGAAAATCATTGTCACCTCGAATATACTCGTCCATCTTCTGGAGCAGCTTCTCCAGAGTTTGAGGAGGCTTCCTGGCAAAGTACTGAGCTGAAGGTCCTGGCCGAAGCCCCTTGATCATGGCCTCAATGACAATTTCATTGGGCACTGTTGGTGCCTGTGCCCTCAGACGTAGGAACCTTCGGACATATGCCTGAAGATACTCTTCGTGATCCTGGGTGCACTAGAATAAAGCTTGAGCAGTGACTGGCTTCGTCTGAAAGCCTTGGAAGCTGGTTATCAACATATCCTTCAGCTTTTGCCATGAAGTGATTGTTCCTGGCCTAAGGGAAGAATACCAGGTTTGTGCCACGCTCCTGACAGCCATGACAAAGGACTTTGCCATGACCACTATGTTGCCACCATACGAAGATATAGTTGCCTCATAGCTCATCAAGAATTGCTTCGGGTCTGAATGACCGTCGTACATGGGGAGCTGAGGTGGCTTATAAGACTGTGGACAAGGTGTAGCCTGCAGTTCTGTTGACAGAGGAGAAGTATCATCAAAAGCAAAATTTCCATGATGGAAATCTTCATACCAGTCGTCCTCGTTGTAGAAACCCTCTTGATGAAGCTCTCTGCGCGGGGGCCTTTGATTCTGGTCATCTTGAGCGAGGTGTTGAAGCTCTTCAGAGGCTTCATCTATCTGCCTTTGAAGATCAGCTAGACGAGCCATCTTCTCCTTCTTCCGTTGGACCTGTTGATGGAGCACCTCCATTTTTTGGATTTCTTGGTCCAAGTCGTCTTCCGGAGGCGTTGGACTGTTGGCTTTCCTCTTCTGGCTTCGGGCCTCCCTAAGAGAAACGACATCCTGATTGGGGTCCAGCGGCTGCAGAGTGGCAGCCCCTGTCGCTGAAGCTTTTTTTCGGTGGCATGACGAAGGTGATGCTTGCCGAAGGTTTTCAAAACTCAAAAAGTGGAAGTGAGTTCACTGGAGGTGGGCGCCAATGTTGGGGGCTTGTTCTCAAATGCTATGAATTAAGAACAAGACAACATAAAAGTGTTAAATGTTAAACTCCTTCGTCCTTAAAAACAGTATATCCCTTCGGATATAATGAATTTAGGACGAAGGTTACCAAAGGAAAGACTTTCGTAGGGTTGACAAATGATAAAACATAGCATCCATATATAATATGCAAGCACTAATACCAGTATTATTATTAATGTATTTCCATCATTAAATTCATAAAATAGAATTACAAATGTACCTTCAGATCGATGTAAAGTAAAGGTATAGGCGTGATGTGAAAAAACGTATGCCAAGTCAGCGTGAACAGTACGGGAGTACTGTTCACCTATTTATAGCCACGGGACGCAGCCCTTGTAAAATTACATTGATACCCCTTACATTTATCAATAACTCTATAGTAATTCTTCAAGGTCCAATTTGGCTTTTCATCTTTAAGTCGGTTCCTCTTTTCTATCGTTACGCCGAAGCTTTTCTGCACATAGCTTCGTGATCGTCTTATCCTTCGTCATGATCGTTTTTCGTTCCAGTCAAGCTTCGTCTTAACCCTGCCCTTGTATATCTGCAACCTGACTCCGAAGGTGCCTGTTCACATATTACACTCGGAAAACATTGTCAAACTATGTTTTTGAGGACCTTCGGGAGCCGAAGGCCCCCAACAGTACATTTGTTTTCTCATAAAATGTACATCTTAAACATGGCAGGGGGATCTATTTATTTTTAGTATTTATTTTGTGATATCTAGTGCTTTGTTTTATCCCTTTTCTAGAATTCCTTTAGATCTTAAATTCCAATTTGGGTATTAATATATTTCTTTTTACATTATTTTTAAATTGTCACAAAATGCACACAAAATAAAGCCCAGCATGGTGCATGTATTTTTTTTGGTGTCATTAGTTATTTAATGGCTTTTGGGGTGTTTGTTCACATGTGATAAATAGATGTAAAAACATGTATGTAATCCAACTACGTTTCCATTTTACATTTTTGGGTATTACACCAGATTGTCCATTGCACACCGGACAGTCCGGTGCTACAGCCTGAGGGCGCCTGGTTGCGGGCCCCTCTGTGCAGACTGGTCGGTGTCCCACCGAATAGTCCGGTGTACACCAGACATGTCACTGTTCATTGTCTGATGCACCACCAGTGCATTGGCTGACTGCCCTCTTCATGGATTTCTTCACTGTTTTCTTGGTCTTCTTTTGTTCTTGAGTCTTGGACTTCTACGCTTCATTTATGTCTCCTTTTGAGGTGTTGCATCCTCAGTGTCTTGGTCCAATCCTCTTCGCATCCTGTGAACTATAAATACAAATACTAGCAAACGCATTAGTCCATAGGTTATGTTGATCATCAAACACCAAAATCCCTTTTAGCTAAATGGCCCGGGGTCCATTTTCCTGTCACACCCGGTTTTGGAAGGCAAACCGAATGCGAACCATGTACGTGCCAGGATCAGAAACTCACGTACACAGCGATTACATAATTGGACATCATCACACATTACTCAAAGTAAATAGCAGAAAGGTACTTTATTACATCAAAGATGTCCAAGACATCCATATAGTCTATAACATAGTCATTAACATTATCAAAGTGTGGATTACGAAACGTAGAAGATAAGGCCTTCACAGGCAACTGACTAGGGGTTTGCCACTAAGATAACTAGAACTCGTTGTATTCCTGAAACTCCTCAAAGTCCTCCATGTTGACAGCATCTCCTCCTGAGCACTGAATATAGTGGGGATAACCTGGGGTGGGGTGGTTTTTAAAGCAAGGGTGAGTACACATCAACGTACTCAGCAAATGTCTCGTTTGGCTAAAGTGGACTAGTTGTGTGTGGAGTTAAGGTTAAGCATTTGCTTTTAGTTGGTCAAGTATTTATTACTATTAATAGAGCCAAGTTTTAGTAATAAAACTAGTTATTACCCAAATGTACTCCCTCCAAGAGGAAATACCAGAGATCATAATTATAACCATCATCATTAATCATCATCATAAAAGTATCCAAAGTTCTTCTAATCAAATAGGATCCCAAGGCCGCTCTTAACCATGAGCTCGGCTGATATACCAGTTTCTAACACTCTACAGAGGTTGCACACTTTACCCATGAGCCATGATCCCTTTTTGCCTCAGGTAGATCAAACCCTCAAACACTACCAAGGTGAGTCGGCAAGGTTTCACTACGTAGCCTTTACAAAGACTCCCCTGGTGCATAGCTGCTCGTTAGGTTTTGCCAGTCGTGCCCCAATGTGGGTGACTAACAAAACCAAATCAAATGAACCTCTGCACCCCAACTTGGCAGAGCGAGCACTATGCCCTGGTCCCCATTGACGACCCTCAGGCATAGCCAACTACACCCCCAAGTTCATCTAATTATTCAGCTAAGGGTGTCCCATTCCACCCTCATGTTTGCATTGTTATCCCGGGTGGTCACTCAACGAATAGGTTCTTACGAAGAGGTACTCAGGAAAATGGCCTGAGTCCCCTAAAATTTCACAAGATCATCATCGGGATAACATCATTGTATCATAAATATTCACATCATGTTCATTTATTAAGTTGAAGCGATAGCATAAGCTAACCATGATAACCCAAAAGGTAAGCAAGGATAATATAAATACAGACTAGTCAATCCTTAGGTTTCAATAATGTATTGCGGGACAGTGAATTATAAAGTAAATAGGACATAATAGGTCAGAGGACACTTGCCTTCACCAGGCTGTTGCTCAGGAAGATCTTCGGCAACACACTCAGGAACCACAGGCTACTCGTTATCTAAATAAAGTGATCATACATTCAATACATTTGGAAAAAGACAAATGAACAGCACACCAAACATGCAATCAAGTGAATACAAGCTTGACAGGATATTATAAACACAAAATATAAACCTAAATGCTAGGGATTAGTACATTTAGGGATTAGTGATTTTCTAAACATTATGGATTATGTTGGGGGCCTTCGTCCTCTGAAGGTCCTCAAAAACGTGATTTAACAATATCTTCCAAGTGTGACATCCGAAGCTACGCGTAGGGGAGCTTCGGCTAAATGGCGGAAAAAGGAACCGACTTAAAGGGGAAAAGGCTATCTAGTCCTTATAGAGTTATCCATAAGTCAATAGTAAATGTAAAGGGCACGAATGTAATTTCTCACAGGCTGTGTCCTGCGCCAATAAATAGATGAACAATACTCCCGTACTGTTCACGCTGACTTGTACTCGCTCGTGCATTACGCTTGTACTATTTCCTTTTGTCAAGCCGAAGGTACAAATATAGTTCTGTATTATTACTGTTTATTCATGATATAATAAAGTTGAGTTGATAGTGTTATATAATTATTCATGTTGCTTTCTATGTCTTACATGCTTCTTCTTTCATTAATGTATATTGCAATCATGAAGGTATGTCCTTCATGACCTTCGTCTGAAGATCATTATGCCCTAAGGGAGATAATGTTTCGAAGGACGAAGGGCCTTAACCTTTAACATTTGTGTTGCCTTGTTCTTAATCTGAAGCAGTTAAGAACAAGTCTCCAACATTAATATTGTTTCTATTTTTCCATGGTAATATAATGAGGATGAATTGATAACGCTATATAATTGTTCATGTTGTCTCTTATATTTCATATGCTTCTCCTTTTATTAACATATACCGCGATGATGAAGGTATGTCCTTCATGACCTTCGTCTGAAGATCATTATATCCTAAGGGAAATAATGCTTCGAAGGATGAAGGGCATTAACATTTAACATTTTGTGTTGCCTTGTTCTTAATTCATAGCACTTGAGAACAAGTCTCCAACAGATTACATAACTTAGTTCTACTAATTTTAGTGAGACATAAAATTATACCAGGGATCAATTCACACATGGCATATTATTAATCTCACAAAATTATACATCTAAGTACCATTAGGATTTCCTTTTTTATTTATCTTATTAAACAAATAAATTATTACATAAACTAACGTATAGTCTAGGCATAAAATTAAAGTGCACAGACTATGGATGAACATAATTTATTTGAACAGAGAATATTCCTATGAACATTTTGCAACTTGAATCACTCAATTTGGAGTTCATATGAAAGAGATATGAAATAAACAAGTTTTGAAGTTTGAAATACAAAATTAGGTCCAAATCTGTGATTATATAAAAGGTCAGGGGTCTGTTTATAAGATGTCAGGGGCCTACGCGTGAATTTACAGGATGGTGAGTTGATTCTCGGGAAATCGAGGGTTTCTTTAACAAAAATCACACATGAAGGGGTACGGGGTATTCTCAGACATCCGATCGCAGATGGACGGTTGAGATCAGATCTGAGCGCGAGCGCGCGTGGACGCGCGGACGAGCGCTGACAGGCGGGCCAAGGTTGTCCGCGACCTAGGGGCGAGACGGTCTGACCGGCTGGGCCTAGCTGCAGAACGCGGGTGAGGGAGCGGACCCGAGCGGTTGGATCCGAATCGGACGGATAGGATAAGGTCTGCTCTAATTAAATCTAGGACACTTGATCTTAGACAGACACTTGAGATCCCACGACAAGCCTGGGTAGGGTCTCCTTGGTTGCCAGTGGCACCGTCGCTCGACTCCGTTGTGGAGCTCCATCAGAGGCGAGGGCACGGGCACGCCGGGGGGTCCTGGGGCACTGGAAAGGGCTCATGCGGGTTTGGGATGGCATGGCGGACTCGGTCGTGGGCACAACACCAGGGCAGAGGCACTGGAGGGTACTGGTATGTGGCAGAGCAGCCCGGCGGTGGCACTATCCTACTTTGGCGAGCGATTGCGCGAGCAACAAGGCAGGGAAAGGGAAATTAGGGGCATGGGGAGGTGGGTTACCTTGAAATACGGCTCTCGAGCGCTTGAGCGATGGTGAGAACACAGCGGGGCCTCGGATCGACGGCGGAGGCGACATGGCTACACGGCGAGAGTCCAGTGAGCGTGAGCAGAGGGGGAATAGAGGGGGTAGAGACAAACCAAGGGGTGCCTTGAGTCGCTGGCGAGGAGGCAGAGCGTATCGGAGCAATGAGCACGACCGAGGCTCGACGGCGGCCGCGGAATGGGCCTGAGGTCACGGTGAACGACGATGGTGCACCATGGGCACGCGCTGCGCGAGGCAGAGGTGCGAGGGGTCTGCAGAGGGGCGCTACTGGGTGAGGGGAATGAGTGAGTGGGGTGCGGGCTCAAAAAGGAGGTCGGGTGCATGCGGAGGTGGTCAGGAAACACGCGACGTGGGCACGTCCATGGCGGGATGTGAGGGCAAGAGGTTAGGGAAGCGGAGCGGGTTGACGGGTGGGGTCCGTAGGCCAGCGAGAGAGAACTCGCAAACGGGCGGTCAACGCTGACAGAAGGGGTCCACCAGGCAGCGAGAGAGAACGGGTGCGTGCGTGAGGGGTTCGACGCCGACAGGCCGGCCTCACTGGTCAGCGGGAGAGAGAGAGAGCGAGAGGGCGCTGACAGGCAGGGTCCGCCTGTCAGGGAGGGCTGGCGCGGGGGCTGGGTCGGCTAGGCTGTTTTGGGCCGAAATGAGTTTTTCTATTTCTAGGGAATTTCTAATGCCTTTTCTATTTTATTTTCTCTAGAGTTTTCAATTCATATTCAAACCAAGTTTCAAATTCAAACCAAATCAAACATGTGCATCAATTCTAAGAATATTTTGGGCTCAGCATGATGCAACAATTCATGACTTACATTATTTTGACAAAATAAATAATTAACCCCTCTCCTAATTAACTTGATTCTACTCAAAAAGAAAGAGAGAGAGACTATAGAGAGAGACAAAAGGTAACACCTGAATTTGGTAGATATTTAGGAAGAAATTTTATACCCCTAAATTCAGGGTGTTACATTTCCTTACAAGGAGAACATTCTTTTCTCCCCTGTCATGTGGTTTGTGCACCCGCTGTCAATTATCCAACTTGTTCCACTAGATGCATTAACCTACAACATAGATTTAGGTCGTGTCCTTAGGTATCCAAAGGGTCTTGGATCCTTTCACATTAGAAATAAGCACCTTAGTTACCCAAACACAAGTGTTTAGACTCTTGTGCTTGCCCCCAATATATTTGGCAACTACTTTGCCTAATTTGTTAGTAAGAACAAAAGATGCATCAAAGGTCTTAAAAAATGATATGTTCATTTGATGTGTCAACAATCTTTTTCTTAGGCATTTTAACATGAGTTGTATGTCTAGAACTAGAAGCCTCATTTCTGTAAATATAAGCATGATGAGTTTTATTAGCATGAATCCTTATAATCTTATGCTTAGGGTAGTTTTCAGGATACAAAATGTAACCTTCTCTATCTTGCACCATGGGAGCCTTGCCCTTAACAAAGTTGCAAATCTTGTTTCTATGGGCATTGAGTTTGATGTTGTTTTGGCTCCCAGGTTGGAAACCAATACCATCCTTAATGCCAGGGTGTCTCCCATTATAGAGTATACTACGAGAAAATTTAAAATTTTCATTTTCAAGCTCATGCTCGGCAATATTGGCATTCAACTTAGCTATGTGATCATTTTGTGAGACGACCCTTTTCTCACCTAACAATTGCATTTCCTCTTTAGCTTCCGGCACATCATCTCCTTGCAATCGAGCCTTTCCATCCAATGAGTAACTATGATTCTACACGTTATACTAATTGTTGGGGGCCTTCGGCTTCCGAAGGTCCTCAAAAACATGATTTGACAATGTTTTCCAAGTGAAATATGTGCAGGTACCTTCGGAATCGGGTCACGAGTATACAAGAGTATGGTCAAGACGAAGCTTGAGTAGGACGGAAGGCGATCGTGATGAAGGATAAGATGATCACGAAGCTATGCGCAGAAAAAGCTTCGGTATGACAGCAGAAAAGGGGAACCGACTTATATGATGAAAAGCCAAGTTAGACCTCGAAGAATCACTATAGAGTTATTGATAAATGTAAAGGGCATTAATGTAATTTTCCACGGGCTGCGTCCTGTGCCTATAAATAGATGAACAGTACTCCCGTACTGTCCAGTCTGATTTGGCATTTGCTTTTCGCATCACGCTTGTACCTTTACTCTTCGTCAATCCGAAGGTACATTTGTAATTTGTTATTATGATTCTGATAATACAAAATAAAAATAAGTTGATGATAATATCTGTATTATTATTCATATTTCATATATGTATTCTTTTTTATCATCTATCGGACTTACGAAGGTCTCTTCTTTCATAACCTTCATCCGGAATTCATTATATCCGAAGGGACATAATGTCTTGAAGGACAAAGGACTTTAACATTTAACACTTTTCATGTTGTCTTGTTCTTAACTCTTAGCATTTGAGAACAAGTCCCCAACATTGGCGTCCACCTCCGGTGAACTCACGTCCATTTTTTTGAGTTTTAAACATCTTCGGCAAGCATCACCTTCGTCATGCCGCCGAGGAAAGCTTCAGCCACAGGGGCTGCCATTCTGCAGCCACTGGATCCCAATCAGGATGTCCTTTCTCTCAGGGAGGCCCGAAGCCAGAAGAGGAAGGCCATCAGTCCAACGCCTCCGGAGGACGACTTGGATCAATAAATCCAAAACTTGGAGATGCTCCATCAACAGGTCCAACGGAAGAAGGAAAAGATGGCTCGTCTAGCTGACCTACAAAGGCAGATAGACGAAGCCTCTGAAGAACTTCATCATCTTGCTCAAGATGACCAGAACCGAAGGCCTCCGCGCAGAGAGCTTCATCAGGAGGGCTTCTAAAACGAGGACGACTGGTATGAAGATTTCCATCATGGAAATTTTGCTTTTGATGATTCTTCTCCTCTGTCAACAGAACTGCAGGCTACACCTTGGCCACAATCTTACAAGCCACCCCAGCTCCCCATGTACGACGGTCATTCAGACCCGAAGCAATTCTTGATGAGCTATGAGGCAACCATATCTTCGTATGGTGGCAACACGGCAGTCATGGCAAAGTCTTTCGTCATGGCTGTCAGGAGTGTTGCACAAACCTGGTACTCCTCTCTTCGGCCAGGGACAATCACCTCATGGCAAAAGCTGAAGGACATGTTGATAACCAGTTTCCAAGGGTTTCAAACGAAGCCAGTCACTGCTCAAGCTTTATTCCAGTGCACCCAGGACCATGAAGAATACCTTCAGGCGTATGTCCGAAGGTTCCTGCGTCTGAGGGCATAGGCACCAACAGTGCCCAATGAAATTGTCACTGAGGCCATGATCAAGGGGCTTCGGCCTAGACCTTCAGCTCAGTACTTTGCCAGAAAGCCTCCTCAAACTTTGGAGAAGCTGCTCCAGAAGATGGACGAGTATATTCGAGCTGACAATGATTTTCGCCAAAGAAGGGAGGAAGCATTCAGGTTCTCTGAAATGACCAGGGGCTTCGGAGGAAGATTCCATCCGAGGCACGTCAGGTCAATTCACAACTCTACTCAAAGTGATGACGGAGGGAATCAACAGCAAAGGCCACAGTGCTCCTCGCAAGCTTCGGGACAGCAGCAAAGCTCTTTTCGGCCGCCAGCGCCAAGGGGCAGAGGCACCAGGGGCTTCGGGGGAAGATTTGGGGATCAGCCAAGAAAAATTTATTGCCTATTCTGTGGTGAAGACAAGGGCCATACCACCAGGATGTGCCATGTTACCATCCAGAAGCAAAAGGAAATAGCAGAAGCTGCAGAGCAACAGAGTCAGCCGAAGCAAGTCATGCATACTGCTTCATATCATTCGCCTTACATTCTAGAATATGTAGGCAATCACCCTGCAGCTTCTGTTGCTTCGGCAAGTCAACCCCAAGCATCTTGGCAACAGCTTCCACCGCCACCACCAATACAACGAGATCATTAGCCAGAAGGGAGTCAGCACACTCACCTTCAGCGGAACTTCAGAGAGGAGTCCGAAGCTCGCACAGTCAATAGTACTGTGCCGGAGTCGAAGCATATTTACTGACAAATATCCTACTTCGACAGCGGCTTTTCGCATTTGCGCATTTCAGTCTTACTTTCTTTTTAATAAGGAACAATTGTGGGAAGTTTAAGTGCTTTTTATCGTTTTTTAATCTCTTGTAACAGTTTCATTCTCTACCATAATAAAAATATGTCTTCTCCATAGGCTTAAGTTGCCGAAGCATAAGAATTTATGGTGGCAAGGAGGACCTTCGAATTATCAAAAATGTGTTCTAAGGAATACAGTGAAATTTCTTCGAAGCAGCAAAAAGTCGTTCCTAAGGGAGCGCAGCGTAAGTTTTTATGCTCAAAAGTCGTTCCGAAGGGAATGCAGAGCTTACAGCGAAAAATAAACGTTGATTCCGCTGAAAGTAAAAGGCGAAGAAGCTCCTAAGGGAGGCTTACAGCGAAAAATAAACGCTGATTCCGCTGAAAGTAAAAGGCGAAGAAGCTCCTAAGGGAGGCTTACAGCGAAAAATAAACGCTGATTCCGCTGAAGTAAAAGGCGAAGAAGCTCCTAAGGGAGGCTTACAGTGAAAAATAAATGTCGACCTTCGGCAAATATCATTTTGCATAACATCACATCATTACATCATTTGCATAGCATAACATCATACATCATAGTGCATCAACAACGCAAGAAGGGGGGTCTCAATATTGATATTCGAAGATCGTTTTGAAGAAATAGTGACACGGTGCAAACAATAGCCATTGAAGAGTTATATCTTCATCAAACTCTGAGATGGAAAGATTTATTGATTATTGATTTTACGAGGATTGGCTACTGATTTTATGAGAACACGGATATTATTTACAAAGCATGAAAAGAAGGGAAGGTGTTTTTTCGCCGAAGGCTCAAAAACGGTATGTATATAATGTTTCATGCATCATAAAGAATAGAACTATAAACAGCTAATATATTACATCCTAAGTTACACAATATTACACATGATTCTCAACAAACATTACATTCTAAATGTTTTTGCAACAGCATCTAATCTTCCCTTAAGACTACATCTGCAGCTTCGTTTAGAAGCTGATCAACAACTCTATCCATGATGGCTTCGACCATTTGTCTAATTTCGTCATCCCCCTTCGTGTGGGGGCCCGTAGATGACTCAGCAGGTTCTGAGGGAAGAGTAGATACGGATTTATTACTATTACAAACCGTGAACAAGTTCGAAAACAAAAAATTACAACAAAGAGTCAAAAACCACTAATTAATACCTATTTGCCCTTCGGGCTCTACGCTTTTCTCAGCGGCCTCTGCTACTTTTGTAGCATCATGAATGCCTTTTTCACTCTTTTGAATAATTTCTTGGGCCATTTCCCGGCCACCATTGTCCCAGATGTCGGTGAAAAATTTTCCACCAACCATGCTTGCTTCGGCCGAGGGGTCTTTTATATCTTCGGAGGATAAGGCAGTTTCGGATTGTGCCAAAGATTTTACATGTTCACAGCCTTTCCTCTCCAAAATAGTAGCAATCCCCCTGTCACCCGAAAAGGCACATATGTCTCTGCGGCGATTCAAAATTTCCTCAAAGGCCTCAGCTTCGTGATTGATCCATTCAATCGGGCCTTCGGGGTTACCCCTTGTGAAGTTTTCCTCGCTCGAGAATGCGCCAACGCTGGCGAAGCTAGTTTTTATTTTCTTAACGCATTCTATAGATTTGTCATAGCACCTTTTCTTGGATGCACGAAGCTCTTCAACGTTTCCTTCTAAATGATTTGCCCATTGATCGCTAAGTTCTCGTTTCGTTTCTTCAAGTATGCGTTCTTCTTTAGCTCGGGCTAACTGTTTCCGAAGATCCTCGATTTTGTGCTTCTGAGCTTCAGCTTGAGCTTTAGAAGTAGCTTCGTCTTCCTTTATCTTATCCACCAATGTAAGCAGAATTTTGTCTTTTTCCATGGCTTCGTTTCTTAGCTTGATAACCTATGAGTAAAGGCAGATGGCAAGGGAGCGTGCCAAATAAACTGGTGGTGAGCTCTTATTTATACACCTAGTGTGTTGAAAACTGGAGGGTCCCGCTTGTCAAATACTGTTGCTATTCTAGCAAAGGGAAGGTGTTTTTTCGGACCTTCGGCTTAAAGAGCCTTCGTCCATGTCGCAATATGAATTTATCAATCCAGCAAATTAATATTGCGAGGGGCTACTGTTGGGGGCCTTCGGCTTCCGAAGGTCCTCAAAAACATGATTTGACAATGTTTTCCAAGTGAAATATGTGCAGGTACCTTCGGAATCGGGTCACGAGTATACAAGAGTATGGTCAAGACGAAGCTTGAGTAGGACGGAAGGCGATCGTGACGAAGGATAAAATGATCACGAAGCTATGCGCAGAAAAAGCTTCGGTATGACAGCAGAAAAGGGGAACCGACTTATATGATGAAAAGCCAAGTTAGACCTCGAAGAATCACTATAGAGTTACTGATAAATGTAAAGGGCATTAATGTAATTTTCCACGGGCTGCGTCCTGTGCCTATAAATAGATGAACATTACTCCCGTACTGTCCAGGCTGATTTGGCATTTGCTTTTCGCATCACGCCTGTACCTTTACTCTTCGTCAATCCGAAGGTACATTTGTAATTTGTTATTATGATTCTGATAATACAAAATAAAAATAAGTTGATGATAATATCTGTATTATTATTCATATTTCATATATGTATTCTTTTTTATCATCTATCGGACTTATGAAGGTCTCTTCTTTCATAACCTTCGTCCGGAATTCATTATATCCGAAGGGACATAATGTCTTGAAGGACGAAGGACTTTAACATTTAACACTTTTTATGTTGCCTTGTTCTTAACTCTTAGCATTTGAGAACAAGTCCCCAACACTAATCTCATTTGTACCCGTTGTTGGGGGTCTCCTTCTCTACAGAAGGTCCTCGAGACGAAGTAATTGTTTGCAACTAAAGGGACTGAGTGTCGAAGCTGCTACAGGCTTGCACAAAACACCGAAGGTTTATAGCTTCAACTCAAGACGGTTACAAAGATTAGACATAGCATTGAGTTAGCAAGGAAAAGACTCGTTTATCCTTGATACTTGTATTAGAGTAATGTGTAAATATCAGGGTCATAAATGTACTATTGCTTGGGCTGCGTCCCTTGCCTATAAGTAGGTGAACGGTGCCCTCGTACTGTTCACGCAGATTGGAGAAATTGTATTCACATTTTTACCTACGAGCAAGCCAAAGGTACAAATGTAATATACATTTTGCACCATTCTATTAATATGTAGTATGGGTTATAAAATTGTTTTGACATGTGATATAATATAAATAAGTAATATAGTTTTACATTACCAATGTGGTACTTATGAATTAAGAAGACTTGTTCTTCTTGGCCTTCGTCTGAGGTTCATTATCCCCGGAGGAGGATAATGCTTCGGAGGACGAAGGTCCTTAACGTTTAACAATTGTGTTGTCTTGTTTTTGGTTCACAACAGTCAAAAACAAGTAACCAACACCCGCAATAGAGTTGCCTCTAGTGCTCGAATATAAGATCGAAGCAATGCCCTTTCTCTCATTCTATGGACATACCTTTCCTATAAAGTACCCCTTTCTCTTCTTTTGCTCTTTTTCTCTTTAGGTTAGGATGGTAGTTTTGAAGTTTAGTTGCTTTACCAGACATTGATTTCAGTGTAGTTTGACGACCATGTAAGGATGAAAATAAGTACTGGCCAGAGCTAGCTTAGAAATCCCGGGGCTACACACTACTCTTCTTGCTATAAAGCACATATTGATAAGTGAAAAAGAGAAGAAATTGGAAAGGATTTCTTTCTTTCAACCATCCATATCCAAGACTCTATAGTTGAGCCTGATTGTCTTATCTCTTCTCATCCCTATTTTTATATTAAATATATAGTTACAAGTTCTATCTACCCCCTCTATCATCTCTCTTCCTTTCCCATACATAATCTTGGGAGTAATTAGAGGTAATTGGGATAACATGCATCTGCCTTGAATACTCGGCTTTCTTTGCCTATCCTAGTCCCTCTTCTGAAAGATGGATAGATTGCTTTCAATAGGAAAGTGCTCCATCTCTCCACTACAACATATGTGACCTTCTATGACATTCTTATTATGTCACAGATAGTTGTTTTTTTGTCATAGTCTTTATTGTCGTGACGACACCATGACGAAAATGCCATTGTCATAGAAGGTGCATAGTAAACAGAGTTTTGTGATGAAATGCAAAAAAGCGTAACAAAAGTAATGACGAAAATATATTCGTCATAAAATCTATGACACTCTAGATCGTCATAAACGTGGTCAAAAAATGTCATAGATTGTTGCATTGGACTAGTGCCACGTGTCCTTTTAGTGACGCATATGTTCGTCGTTATAAATAGGATGACTTGGTAGCTGACGTGGCGAAAAAAATTATGACAATTAATTTCGTCACAAAAGGGATGAGGTGGCAGGTCATGGTTGCTGACGTGTCAAACAAATTGAGACGGATATTTTTGTCATAAATCAGACGTCCTGGCAACTGTTTATGACATTTTTAATCCATCATCAATTAATAAAATCAGTATATAATTGAATTCAATCCAAACCGTGAATACAATTTCATCAAACAACATGAACACACATAACTTTTCTAGAATCCACATATATTTGAAGCATAAAGCATCCAACACAAGTATTTACACATCAAACATGTTTATATATCCTATAACTTAAATGCAAAAGTAGGACTTGTTCAACCGCCACAAGCTGCACACAGCTACTATAGTATCAATATGATCAGACTAAATAGACAACTAATAAAAAAGTAGTCCAGTGTTGTTGGATGTAACATTGGCATGGTCGACTATAGCAACAATCTTAAGGAGGAGACATGCCTCGATTGGTGCTTAGTATCTGACGAAGAAGGCTATTATTTTCTGCTAGCGACTTCTTTAAATTTTCGATCTCAATTGTTTGATTAGCAATAGTGGTCATAAATTCTTGTGATGTAGCCTTTAAGGATTCCATTTCTTGCCTAAGTCCATCTTTTTCTTGTCTCTTGGTCGCCAATTGAGATTGAAGCTCGTGCACCTTTGCTGAAATAGAGCTTGTCTTGGAGGCAGGCTGAAGGCCAACATTGTGAAGGAATTTACTTGAGCTCGGCAAGACATGAGAAACAACTTGGGTAGAAGACATCACAAGTTGTCTAACTTCAACTAATGCTGCCACCATTGCTTCCATATCATCCTAGCATTAAGATTAAAACTCAGCATAGTGTAACATAAGTTGGAAAGTAAACGCAAAAAGGTAAATAGATACTTACAATAGCTTTCTGAACAATTTTACTAAATCATTTCTTCTTGCTACAATACATCTCCTTGAAAAGATTTATTGCACTTGGTTGGGTATCTTTATATTTTTCTTGTCGCTAAAAAGATATCAAATGTATTTAGTGAGCAAGTAGAACCAAACGTAAGTTACAGGTTGGTTAGAATGAATTGGAAGAGCTTATATGAGAAGTAAAGGACTAAATAAATATCATGTGGTATTTTTGAGATGCTAACTAATGATCACCATTTCAATTTTAAATGTAGTTTGAACCTATAGAGTTCAAAACTCTATCTTCGAATTTACAGTAAAAAAACTTAAAAATATTAGAGATGTTAAACTATCTACCTTGGTAGTACTACTCATTCAAATAATAATAAAGTATGCATATAGGCAAAGTTCACTAGACATCACATGAATAGTTTCTTACCACTACATAAGATTTTGCAATGTATGACTGAAATCCCGTGCACTGTGGAAATTGTACTTTCTCATGATTAAGTTTGTTCTAGACAAAATTGATTTGTATAAAAAGTAAGTCTGTAAGATAGAACAATAGAGACAATATATATGTAAATAAGTACAGCATGTACAATTAAGAGTATATATGCATAGTCAGTAGGAGTGGCTTCTGTATATTGATGAAAAGTCTTCATAAATGATAAATATTGATCACTTGCTATTATAAAAGAAGCAAATAAATGTAATGCAAGAACTATATTTGGCACTAGATAAGTTATTCTGGCGAAGCCACCAGGGGGGCCGGGGTGGGCCTGGCACCCCCAACGGGTATGCTCTCTAGTAAAAAAGTATCATCACTTTGTGCTTCCTTAAATCCAATACTTGGCTCTTTTGACATAGAAAAGGTATGCTCTATAGTGGAAAAGTATTATCCTGCAGATTTCTCAAATCAACAAAAATGCAATTAGAGTGCCAATTGCCACATTTTCAACTTGATGTTTGCAACCATCCAGAACTAAAGGGTTTATCATCTTTGGCTGATTTAACAAGTGAAATAGTTAAATTAGATAAAGATTCTTCTTATCCAATGGTAGATAAATTATTGAGATTACTCTTGACTCTCCCTGTGTCAACTACGACCACAGAGTGAGCCTTTTCAGCTATGAAATTTGTGAAGACACGTCTTCGAAGCAAAATGGGAGATGCCTATTTACGGAATTATCTGGTCGTTTATATTGAAAGGGAATTAGCAACAATGATTAGTTCTGATGATATCATCAAGGTCTATGATCTAGCTAATACACGTAGAGCTAAATTCAAAATAACTGAGTTGTAATTTTAATTTGTTTGATAAAATAGATGCTCTTTTATTATACTGTTTTTGTAATGAAGATTATATATCAATATATGCATTATAGTTGGTTCCCTTGCCATTTTTATATTGTGTCATTGCTGGTTTGGTCGCTTGGAGGCTAAGCCTGCCCCCTCTATCTTCGGATCCTGGCTTCGCCCCTGATTAGGAAAACCATGGTACAGAATAGCTTGCTGCAATTAAACCCCTATTTTTAGTTTGCTAATAATGCTCTCCGTAAATAAACTTAAGAATATTGTTCCATATTCGCCATATCAAGGTAATCAAAGAATAACAATTGAATGCATAAAACAGAGAGCTGATGAGTCTAGACGGAGGCATTAAGCCATATACAAAGATAAAATGGGTGCTAAGAACATTTATGTTGTGTAACAAATCAAGGAAGCAAATGCAACATCTCAACTCAGATATAGCATTGCAGGTGTTGCACCACTCCGCGACCAATATAGCTATAAAACACAATTAGTGTAATTCAACAATTACCACTACTGATACTATCGATGGTGAAACATCCAAACAATTCCCCACAACTGAAAAATGGAAGCAGTGGTGGTCGCCATTGGGGTCTATGGAAGGTAGATGATCGGGGTTGGGGGGAGTCTGGTGTTGGGTCGACACCTGACAATGCACGCAATCACCAAATTCTTCCACTGTTTCTCATGTCAAATAGAAACTGCTCGCTTCAATCTTGCCACTCGGGACAGATTTCCACAACCCTAAATAAAATTAGTGTATAGATCCTAAGAGAAAAGAGTGCATCATTCAAAATTACCTGGGGATTTAGTATGCGTCGTGACCCCTTCTTTCCCGGAGGCATCTTGATCTTGGGATGGAGAAGCTTAGGGAAAGCCCTAGGCTGCCGCCAGTAGGGACGGGGAAGGTAGCGAGAGGTTGAGAGAGGTGCTGCCTGGGAGCAGATTGATTCTTTTTATTAGACGGTGGTGGGCGTGGGACCCATGTGGTTGTGACTGGACGTGGTGTAGAGGGCTAGTTTCTTGTTTGGCACCTACGGCGTGCTGGCAGCTTTGACTTGTATTAATAGTGTCGTGGTTCAACCCAACATGATTTAATGTGGGTCAGTATCAGTTCGGCTTGAGAAGGGTGTCATGTCTAGGACGTCTTCTTAGACTGGCACAATTATATTTTTTTAATATCGAATTATTAGTATATAATATCTATCCGTCATATAACACAAGCCAAGCGATGTTTTGGTGCACTGGTTATATTTTTTATTTTCATGTTATTAGTACATATCTGTATTTACAATTTTCATGCATCACATAACACATAACACATGGTGATATCATACTTTAATATAGTAGTGAAGTAAAGTGATATGTTCAAAGAAGATTTCCTGGATTCTAACTCGTGAGGCAGCAAACAATGTTCGTTCTGAGTTATTCCAACTTTATTTGAGAGTCAAAATATTTTAAGTTTTTAAATTTTGTTTGATTTTTTAATCGACAATTTCCCACATTTTTTATACAAATGGCTTTCCAAAGTTACGGGTTCAGTCATTCACATGTTCCCTATTCCATTCAGTTTTTAGCTTCAGAAGTAAGCAAGGTTGAGGTTCACTCATGCACGTTTTATCTTGTAACAAAACCTATGATTGATTAAAAAATTGTTTCCCACAATATTTAAAATGATGTCAATAGCAATCGTTATAGGTAGAATAGCTCCCTTCCATTACTGTTTGGGTGAGCTTTGTTTAATCTCTGACAGAAC
Source organism: Zea luxurians (assembly GCA_029449295.1). Classification (NCBI taxonomy): domain Eukaryota; kingdom Viridiplantae; phylum Streptophyta; class Magnoliopsida; order Poales; family Poaceae; genus Zea; species Zea luxurians. The sequence goes on from JAOPSE010001232.1 coordinate 150,433, forward strand.
ATTTTGTTTCTGTTGCTAGTAGTTCAGCATGAATACATGGCCATGTAACAAAAGGAGACCAAAGAGTACATAAAATATATCTCAGCATACTAACAGGTCTCAATGCTAGATGTGCCTGCCATTCCCTGACGTTACCAAAAACCTGCAATACTCTCATTGCTAGCTTAAAATCACCAACAAGGACTCTGTTTTCTATCTGGTCAGGGTTCGCTTCTTTGTTAACCCACTTTTCTTGTATAGAAAGCAACATGTCTCATTGCTAGCTGAAAAATCACCAACGGACCAATTCTCGTTGCTATATGTCTCAATTTTTTTAGCAAGGCCAATCACCAACAGGTCTCATTGCTAGATGTCCACTTCAATGTCAGGTATATCCTACGAGAAATGGCAAACTTCATTCAGTGGTGTAGTTGCATTTTCTTAACACTTTCATCTAAACAAAAATGGTATGACATTTTAGAACACATTTCTATGCAACTCAGATTTCAGAAAATTCAGTTTTGGAGAATCCAGTCTGTTAGTTTGTCAGTTTTAAAAAATTCAGTGTGACTGTGTAACAAAATTCAGCCTGTCAGGCATCGTGTTGAAAAATTAAGTCTGCCAGTTTTGGAGAAAAAATTCATGTTTCAGAGAAAAAATAGGTTTTGGAGACTAAAACCTAACAGCAGCTTACACATTCAGACTAACACTTTCAGCTAAAACATTCAGACTAAAACCTGACAGCAGCTTACACGTTCAAGTAACAAGGCGAAACAAAGTTTAGGTAATAAGCTTACACATTCACCACCATATTCCATTCTGCACTACCATGACAGCAGCAGTGTTTAGCTAGTATTGGAATGAGAAAAAAAACAGACTACTTCCTGTGCACCACCAAAATTGAAACCGATAGCATATTCAGATTGGCTGAGACAGATTCAGATTGGCTAAACGTGTTCATATTAGCTGAACATTGACTACTAGTGAATATACACATATACATTGCTCATTTGCAACTCAGATTCAAATATACTAAGATTCTGCATGAGCAGCCAGGCACCATTTGCCAGCGTTTTGCATTTTAAAAAGCTGACATGTTTTATTAATAAAAGAGAAATCGTCACTGTCAAACAACATTTACCTCTATGGCACAATTGTGGTAGAGCTTTCATTTGATCATCAGGTCTTGGATCAAAATTTGGTGGTGACAAATATTTTACAATCTAATTTTACTACCACGAAGAAGTAAGCATTTTATGACCTTCAACAAAATGGCATGGTATGATTTCAGAAAAGAATATATAGCATTTAAAAAAAACTATATTAAATATTTATGACGAATTTGTATTGTCGTGCAATGTCATCACTATGATGTAGAGAAATTATGATGATTCGCTCATATGACACAACCATATTGTCATAACACATCGTCATAAACATGATGACACACAAAGTTATGACATTTTTTATGATGGGTCTAAATTTTTCGTCACTAAATGGGTTTGGTTCATAGAAATCGTCATAAACATGATCTTCTAGTGACGAACTTTACTATTGTCATTGAGTATTTGTCATAAAAGGCCATATTTGTTGTAGTGCTCTCTAGTAAAGAGTAAGAAAAGGGAAGCCTTAAATATATATTTCTTATACCCGTCAGAAATCCATCTTTTCATTTAGTTAGGACCTTATACCTTTTAGAGTAATTGTGTCAAACATTCCACTAAGAAAACATAGTTACGTGCTGCTGGTGAGGCTGCTAGAGTAAAGTCTAAAGCTTAGTAATCGTGTCTACAATAATCTATCTTGACTTCATCTCCTATAAATTACTTACATACGTGGCTCACGAGCCCATCAATATGGATTGACTGAAGGAAGGAACAGACCATAGCTAAAGCCAAACAAGATGCGAATGCGCATAGGATACTAGTAGACTGCCCCTGCATTCCTCGCAGTCAAAACTCTCCTCTCCTTAGCTTTAACTATAGCAATTGGTCACTTGTCCCTATCCCTAAAATTACATAGACCATCTCCCCTTCCCCCGTCCCTATCAACTAGAAAGCTAGTAAGCAACCAATCGACAAAACACAACCGGACTAGCTTGGATTCAAAAATGTCATAAGGCCTTAGGGTAGCAACTCAACTCTTTGTTGATCAAAACAAGTGCTCAGTCCCTCTCTGATGGGCCTTTTATTACATAAAGTAAATAATGGCACCTTGAAAGAAGCCCACTTTTGGTGACCCATTTTTAATTTGTAAAAGATATCAAAAACAAGGCAACACAAGTTATTAAATTAAAAGCTTCTCCCTTCAACCATCCCTTCTTCGAATGTTAAATAAAGAGAAAGTAAAGAATATGCCAATAAGATAATGAGAACAATATGTAAATCAAGAAGAGCAATACAAGTGTACCTTAGGATTCACACAAGCACGAGTTCGAAGGTATCTTCGAAGCCTGAGTGGTTCAGTACTCAAGGCTCGAAAACATGACTTATGCTTGGTACTGTTCCTCTATTAATAGTCACAGGGTGCAGCTTCTTACGAAATTATAAACATGTCCTAAATCCTATACAAGTTACTACAAACATTATGAGGGCAATATTGTACTTTTCCATCTACATATCTTGCATATCAAGTCTTCCATGACCTTCATCTTTGTCTCTTCTTCGTAAGCCACATCTCAGCACCCAAAACTACCTCCTTCGGCATCAACTGGCTTAGCGCTCTCGTGAACCTGAATCTTCTTAGTTTCATCACTGTTGTTACCTTTGACTTGGTGACGAAGGTGAAAACTTTTATCTGAAACTTGCTTTTCATGAAGAAGTTAGCCACTTGTAGACCTTCAGCAATGAAGGCTCTCCCCCAACACATATGTTCCCACTCTTCTTTCCGCCACCTACCCGGTAGGCTTTTCTAAGTGGGGGCCTCAGTTTCCTATGAGAAACCTACACCAGAAATATATTTGCCCCCACCCCATTTTGATTAAGTATGAATTTATAGTTTATTCCTCAACTCCTAAAAATGGGGCGAAGTGCCTCACATGCCTCTGGGTACCTCAAATCCTTCCTTAGGGGGTGTTTGGTTCCCGCCTCCTAAATTTTAGTGACTAAAGTTTAGTCACTTTTAGTCCTAAAATACCAAACAGGGTGACTAAAATAGGTCTTTCAAATAAGATTTCTAGGGACTAAAGTTTAGTCTCTAAACTTTAGGAGGGTGACTAGTGTAAACGATATGGATATCATCTGAGCAAGCGATCGTCCGAAGAGGCCAATTATCCTGTCAGATATTTTTTTGGATAACCACAACATATCCGGATTTTGGATTTGGACCCGGATAATATAGTTTGGATATCGGATACGAATATGGTATGGCTGATATCCATTAGATTTCGGATATCGAGATATCTTTTTGGATATATCTTTTCAGATATCGGGATGTCTTTCCGTATAGTTGCATGTATTTTAATGATTTTCTAAAGAAAAATAATAATAATACAAAAATAGCCTTAGAAATTCATGAAATTTTACGAAGGCGCAACATATGTCAATATATAATCCTAAAAATGTTTGAACCATAAAATTCACGATATGTCGTCGTTTCTTCCATTTCACTTTCACTTGTTGTGTGAGTTATACGTGAAATTACTCTAAGCATTTAAGTTTTCAATATAATCAATACTTCACTTTATCATTTTTCATGTGGGAACTTGAGGTTATCTTATTTTAGAATGTTTATTAGTCTTGGTAACTAATTTACATTTTTGTTCATAATTGAATATTTTACAAATTTAATTGTATTTTGATGATTTTCTGAAGAAAAAATTAATAATGCACAAATAGCCTCAGAAATTTATGAAGTATTACGGAAGCGCAACATATATCCATATATAATCCTAACAAATGTTTGGATCATAAAATACACAATATGTCATCATTTTTCTTTAATTTCTCTTTCGCTTGTTATGTGAGTTTATTTTATCCAAGTTTCAACATAAACAATAATTTATTTTATCATTTTCATGTGGGGACTAGAGGTTATCTTATTATAGAATGTTTATTAGTCTTGGTAACTAATTTGCATTTTTTGTCGAAACTAAAATATTTTACAAATTTAATTGTTTTTATGACTTTCTGTATAAAGAAATTAATAACACACAAATAGCTTCATAAATTCATGAAATTTTACGGAGGAGCAACATATATGCACATATAATCCTCAAAAGTATTTGATCCATAAAATATACAAGATATCAGTGTTTCTTCCATTTAACTTTCACTTGTTGCTTGAGTTAAGTATCAAGTTTTAACATAATCAATATTTCCTGTGTTACAACAATCATGCACTACAACACATGTAGCCTTTTATGACGAATACCCCATAACAATGAAGATTTTTGTCATTGGCTATTTTATTTTATGACATATTTTTTATGGCAAAACAACTTTATGATGAATTTAGGCAAGCGTCACTAATAGTATTGAGAAAACATCACAACACTAGTCAATCGTCGTATCGTGATGAACATCTTGTTGTCATAAGGTACTAGCAGTAAACATCATAACTATATGACAGTTCTAAATCGTCATAAATATTACAAATAATTAATGGTTTAAAATATCCGGTGTAGTTATTAATAAAAATCATTATATGTATTAGAATGTTGTCTTGCACTACACAATATTCTACAAAAAACTTGTTACCGACGCTATCCTTGTTCAACTAGTTCCGTATTCGACACGACTATCTGTATTTGCATCCAAAAACATCTGTATATGCATTTGTATCCAAAGCTATCCATATTCGAACTCGCATCCGAATAAAAATATGAAAACAAATATAGATCCAATGATATCCATTCGTATTTGATCTGATTACACCCCTAAGGGTGACTAAAGGAACCAAATGTTAGAATTAGAAGTAAAAGTGAGAGTAGAAGAAATGGAAGAAGTGTCTGTTGTATTGATCTTTGTACATATTTATACAAGGGCAAGGGGTGCACTGAATAGATGTCTAATTCTAGAGAAAATTGTTCACTGCATCCATGCCAAAGGACACACCCTTTGGTTATAAGTAACTGCCTAATCTATGGCTTGATGTTATCTTCATAATGGATGGATGAGGTCATCTCCTTTAGTGAATAGTTGTCTTTTTGAAGAGACAACTTTTCACAACACTCCCCCTTGATCGAATCTTCCTTGAGATTAATGCTTTGTTGATTCCTCGAAAAAGCCTATGGGAAAAGTCTAAGGAATATCTTAGTGTGATTAACAAACCACTATGTCTTTGGTAGCTTTGCTAAAAACTCCTGTGGGGAAAAATTGAAGATACGACATAAAGATAATTTCTCTAAAAACCATGTAGGAAAATGTGAGAAATGTCTTGATATACTGTTAAAAACTTCATGAAACTCCAAGGGGAAAATTAGGAGAAATTGGCCAGTATATTATAGGGATTGTCTCTTGTGAGCTTGTATGAGAAAACCTTGAAGAGGAAAAATTGGCAATCACATGTACAAACTTCCAGAATGTAGTGGATGGTAACGACTTAGTAAAAAGGTCAACGAGATTATCGCATGATTTAGTTTGCAAGATATTTATCTCCCCACTTTGTTGTAACTCATGGGGATAAAACAATTTTGGAGCAATATGTTTTGTGATGTTGCTCTTTATATAACATGTCTGCATCTATGTAACGCAAGCAAAACTATCTTCATAGATAATTGTCCGTGATTCAATGGAACCAATGCCACATGATTGTGGTAAATGGTTGATCATTCTGCGAAGCCATACACATTCACGTGAAGCTTCATATAGTGCTATTATTTCATAATGATTAGTGGAAGTAGCTATGAGAGTCTTTTTGGAAGACTTCCATTAAATAGTTGTCCCTCCATGTAAAATCACAAAGCCTGTTTGGGATCTAGCATTATGCGGATCTAATAAGTAGCCAGCATCCGTGTATCCAATCATATTGGGATCTTGATTTCTTGTGAAAAACAAACCTAGATCTCTTGTGCCATTTAGATATCTGAGGATATGCTTTGCAACGCTGTGTCTAGCTAGTAAATTTACCACAAATGTAATCTTAGGACTGATGCAATTTGCAAGGTACATTAGTGCTCCGATGACACTGAGATAAGGAATTTCGAGTCCCAATATCTTCTCTCCATCATCACATGGTCTAAATGGATCTTTCTCCATATCGATAGATCTAACGGCCATAGGCATTTTAGATGGATATGATTTATCCATATTGAATTTCTCCAATATTTTCTGGATATAGGCTGATTGATCCATTAGAATTCATGAGTGAAGATGCTCTAGTTGTAAACCTAAGCAAATTTTGGTTTTACCTAAATCCTTCATCTCAAATTCCGTATTTTGGTGACTGCATGCTTCATTTATATCGTTAGGGTTGCCGATGATGTTTAAGTCATCAACGTATACGGATATAATACAGAATCCTGTTTGGGATTTCTTGATGAAGATGCATGGGCAATCATCATTGTTCGTGTATCCCTTCTTTAGAAGGAATTCACTTAGTCGGTTGTACCACATTCTATCCAACAGTTTCAAACCATATAATAACTTATTAAGTTTAACACAGTACTTGTTGCGATTTGTGTTTGGATTCGGAATTGGGATTTCATCGGGAACCTTCATGTATATGTCCGAATCAAGTGACCCATAAAGATATGCAGTCACTACATCCATCAACTGCATAGATAGATGATTTTGAACTGCCAATGATATTAAGTATCGGAAAGTTACTCCACCCATAACTAGAGAATATGCTTCATTAAAATTAATATCAGGTCTCTATGTGAACCCTTGTGCCACAGGTCTTGCTTTATATCTCACCACTTCATTGTTTTCATTCCTCTTCTCGACGAAAACCCATTTAAATCCCACAGGGAAGACTTTTGGAGGTGTAGGTATTGCAGATGTTAATACCTTTCTTTTAGTAAGCAAGGCTAACTCAGCTTGAATTGCTTCCTTCCATTGGATAAAATCCGAGCGCTTTTTACACTCCGCCATGGTCTTGGATCTTGATCATTCACAAGGCCATTTGCAATTTTTGCAGAGAAGTAAGAGTCGACAATTGTGGTATTGCGGTCATATGATTTTCCAAATTCAATATAATTGGTTGAAAAATTCTTGTACCCTTTCTGTTGGCTCGTTGTTTCCCAAAACTATGGAGCCAGGATGTTCTGATGTTCCAGGATCAGTAATAGAGTGCACTGTTGATCTGAGTTGTGGATGAGTATCCATTGAGAGTTTACCAACATGGGGTTGGTTTGCATTAAATGTCTTAGAGGATTTTGTCCTCGATATCCTTTTTCGTTTGCAAGAAGTTGTATCCTTAGTCGTGGCCTTACTACTCCCCCTCTTTTCTTGAGTTGGGAGTTGAATGGTTTCTATTGGTACCTCGACTCTTTCAAGCACATTTCGAGCAGGATAATTGGATTTAGTAATGCTCTTAGTATCAGTAAATGCATCTGGAGGTTATTTGCAATGTGTTGCAAATTAATTATTTTTTTGAACTTAGAGTTCATCTTTTGAGTACATGGATCTGAGGTGGAGATGTCTATAGGATCCCAATTTATTTCCAGGCATTCTTTCTGGTACTTGAAATCTCCCCTAATACCGGGAAATGATCATCATTGAATATACAATCAACGTACCATGCCGTAAAAAGGTCCCTAGTTAGGGGCTCAATATATTTAACAATCGACGGAGATTGATACCCTACATAGATCCCTGATTTCCTATGTGGACCCATAGAGGTGCGCTTAGGTGGTGAAATCGATACGTATATTGCGGAACTGAATTTTCGCAGATGAGAAATATTTGGCATATTTCCACGTACTAATTGCAGTGGGGAAGCTGTATGAAATGCAGTTGGTCGCAATTGAATTAAGTCAGCAGCGTGTAAGACAGCATGACCCCAACATGAAGTTGGTAGGTTGCAATTTTATAATAAGGGTCTTGCAATCAACTTAATTCTCTTTATAAGAGATTCTGCCAAACCATTTTGAGTGTGGACATATGGACAGAGTGCTGAACTTGAATTCCTAAAGCCATGCAATAATCATTGAATGCACGTGAGAAGAATTCTGCAGCATTGTCCAAACTAAAAGATCGGATTTGATGTTCAGGATAGTGTGCTTTTAGCTTTGTTACGTAAGATATATTTTTTGCAAAATCATGGTTACGTGTGGGAAAGAGGCACACATCAGATCATCGCGTGGATGCATCTATTAGAACCATGAAATACATGAATGGTCCAGATAATGGTTGTATAGGGCCACATATATCACCTTGAATGCGTTCAAGGAATTTGAGTGGCTCATGTTGGATTTTAAGATTTGAGGGTTTTAGATTCAATTTCACTGTTGCACATGCGGTGCAAATAAAATAAGATGGTTGTGGAAATTTGGCAGTATGTAGATCATGATCATTGGAATTGCTGATAATTTTTTGCATCATCCATATTCTAGGATGGCTAAGGCGGTCACGCCAAGTTTGGAATGCATTAACATTCTGAAAAATTACCTTGTACACAACATGTGGTATGGGTTTAATGTATGTGTAGTATAATGTGGAGTCTTTAATAATGAGGAGAAACTCCTCATTATTTTCATTATGGGTTTCAATATGGAAACCATTATTTCGAATATCTCTATAACTTAACAAGGTACATGTTGAATCGAGATACAATAATGTATCCTCAATTGTGATTTGAGTACCCATAGGAAGGGTGATACTGACACGACCTGAACCAACAACCATCGCATCACGTCCAGCAATTGTCAAAACTTTTCCTTGTCTCTTTGTGAGAGTTTGAAAATATTTTTGTTTTCCCAAGTATAAAGTTAGTAGTACAACTATCTACTCGGCACAATTCCTCCTCCGTCAGATGGACTCCCCCGTAGAAATCATGATGGATCGAAGGCTTTGCTGCCTCCTGTTCGTGCCTTCTCATCTTATGCGGTTCTTTAGAGTCTACATGTCTAATAACGTGTTAGAATTAGAAGTAAAAGTGAGTAAAGGAAATGGAAGAAGTGTCTGTTGTATTGTTCTCCGTACATATTTATAAAGGGGAAGGTGTGTTGTATTGTTCTCTATACATATTTATAAAGGGGAAGGTGCAGTGAATATATGTCTAATTCTAGAGACAAGTGTCCACTACATCCATGTCAAAGGACACCCTTTGGTTACAAGTAACTACCTAATCTATGTTTTGATGTTGTCTTCATAATGGATAAATGAAATCATCTCCTTTGATGAATAGGTGTCTTTTTGAAGAGACACCAAACACCCTTAGTTGTCAAATCTTTCATCGTTCGATGCAAGCAATATCATTATGATACTTATCCCAATACCCATTTTCCAACATTGTAAGACCATCTGCAGCAATCTTTTTATAGTTTACTCAAAAGCACTATAGATTACATTGTTCAGCAGCGAAGTTTGAATATGGATATAGGATTAGGTAAACTGCTAATATCGAAACAAGTGGACAATGATACCGAAGAAATAACAGTGCCGACCTTTCTTGCTCTTACCAAACTAACAACCCCAATTACAATGTCTTGTTGACAAAAAAATTAAAAATTAATAAAAACTTATACCACAGCCCGTCCATGAAGCCACAACGTTCTAGACAACTGAAACCATATACAATCTACACCGCACCGGTACTAAACTTTGACGACTCGAGAATACAACCCCTCAACCTGAGGTGGGACTCTCAAATAACTTACAAGCCGCCCAAAAAATTGATGGCCCTAACAAAACGAGCAACTGTCCTCGAGAGAAACTTTCTTGCACAACCAAGACGTCTACAACTGGCCACGACGAACATGGTCGAGGTGACAGGTTATCCAAGATGCTATCTCACAAGATTGAATTTGTCCTACACTTTGGCTAAGGCTGCAAAAACTCTTACCTGCGGCCTGCAAATCGCAGGAAATTAACCGTCCACCAATGCTATACCGGCAAAATGCAAAACAATCGAAGGGAACCAGAAATGCTTTATGACGTCACTGTGCATTTGCCTTCTCAGATTTCTCCTTCTCAATTTCATTTTTTCTTTGCTCGGCATGTTGTGCAATGCCACTAGCAAGCGCTTGATAAGAAAATCCAATGTATGCATAAGGTTCTGGAACCTGGCAGGATCAGATGCCTGCAAACCTGTGACAGACAGCCAGGCAACTTATGAGTAACTCAACCATATATTTTTTCAGGTGAGAACAAACATCTATCTAATAGCAAACAACACAGTTTACCTTGGACAGTTTCTACAAAGAAAATGAAAGATCCACCTCGTCTATTGGTGAGTGTAGCTCATCGTCGCTGAAATCATCATCTGAGTCATCGTCATCGGCTGGTTGGAAGCCTCTAGCCTGGATCATTATAAAATAGAACGATCAAATTATGGAGCACAAGGGTCAGAATAATGCATCCTCAAGAAAGAACTACATCTTTTTCCAGAAATAACTAAAGTTGATCGAATACTAAATGAGTGGTATGGCGTTACTGAAATAGATGATTGCCTCAAGGTCGGTAAAGATTGAAAACAGACCTCTGCCGCTAATTTCTGCAGCTGAAGACTGCTTACTTCATCCCCGTCTTCATCATCAAGGACCCATCTCCTTATCAGAGTCAACTTCGTCATCATCTTCTTCATCCAGCATCAAAAACCATCCATATCATCAGCAGCCTCTTCATTTTGCTTCTTAGCTTCTGTGTATTCACCAGGGAAAAAACACAAGCACAACTAAAAACATGGATCCTGATCATAGACACACAATGCGGAGAAACACAACCAATGAAAATAAAAATAAGCATAATCTAACCAAACTGGAAACAAAAACAGCATATAATATGCAAAATCGTCGACATAATCTGATAATGTGCATGGATGGGTGGATTGGAGCAGGGGGGTGCCTCAGCGGCAAAGTTTAGAAACTAAGCACAACACACACACTCCACCTGCAACTTGGTCCTTGTAAGCAACAAGCAGCTCAAGTGTTGCTTTGAAGATCCGATCCAAAGCATCTGCTGGAATCTTAGCAGCTGGAAGCGCAATAAGGGAGGTCAAGCCCAAGCAGCAAACTTTCTTATCATGCTCCCTGCAAACAAAGCAATAAAACAATACTGGTTCATCATAGGTAACATGAAGAAACATAAACATGCAAAACAACAATTTGTACCTCTTGAAATTAACACGTGCCCCACTTTTTTTAACTTGTCGTAGCATAGCAAACCAATGGTTAAAAATGTCAGCTGCAACCCCGAGCTTATTTAAAATCTCAAGGGTCAGCGCAGGATTGTAGTAGAGCGCATTAGCGATCTGCATGTATCACAGTTCTTAGGCACAAGCAATATAGCAGAGATAAACACGAATCATTACACAATTAGTTTGTCCTTGTTTCAGGTTTTTGCCACCGAACCAGACCCTGATCCATCCAGGCGGTCACAAAAGGAGTGGTTTCCATCAAGTGATGAAACGAGCTTATCCCATATATGTGACCTCAATGATATTTTTGCTGAAAAATCTTGGTGTCATTATCCAGTACCAAACCATCTCAAGTCACATTACGATAAACATACGTGAGCGCAAGCTCATGATGCTCTGGGTTCAATCCTACCTCACTTAAACAGTTCTAATTTTTTTCCAGTTATCATAGAAGTAAATGGAAAGGCCAAGAACCAGATCAAGAACACCACGATCCTTCATAGATCAAGGATCTTACCACTATCACACCAAGTTAGTTGTGCAACATAATAGTTTTATGTGCCACATTTATCTACAATTAAACATTAGATCCAAGGGTAACTAAACAAGCAAAGAGCGCAATCAAATACCTAAGTTCCTAGAGCTTTTCTGTACCAAATTTTAAATCCTTGCGCACAAGAACTACACCCTAAACCCTAAACAACAATACCACATATTCAGTATCGCTTAAAGTATTCAATTAACCCTATTTGTTTTTGCACTATACATGCCAACATCAGGGTACAGATAGATAATATTCCACCAGTTGAATCCAGCAATAGGTGAAACTACTAATAATTAAACTTGATCAGGAAAATTTTGAAACCATGGGATGTAAGAAGACAGTTACATAGTAGCCTCTACATTATTTGCCCCATATCTACAGCAAAGTTGGTAAAGCATCCCATACCCAGCCTAAAACACTCATGCTCGCAAGTTGTGTGAGTATCCCCTCCAATCCTGACCAATCTTAACAAGCCATAAAGGGTTCAGTACTGCCCTCTATTATGATAAAGAGGAGACCTGTGATCAAGTTCCTTTTTTTTCCTACCATGGTGTCCTCAGATAATGGAATACTATTAATAAGAATTGAAATTTCATTCAGTATGCCATCCAAGCATTTTTTAGATACAGACAGCTTGGCAAAATAAGGGCTGCCCCCATCCAGCAGCATGAATCTATCCAACACTTGTTAGTTTCTTGTGTGTACACTTGCAGAAACCGAATCAATTAGCGTCCTCATTCTTCTGTATGAGTTCAAAAGATAGGCAAGACATTTTGGCTATACAGCTACTGAAATATTGTATTTCACTAGAGAAACCTCATCCCCTTACTAGACACAGTACAAGAACAAATGACGACCAATAGTGGATAAAATTAGTAAATGTTAGAGTGGATGCACTAACCAATTCAACCCAAAAGCCCCTTGCTCATGTTTAGCGAGACTGAGGCGCAAGCGTGGAAACAAAGGGGCGGAGGCACAAATGAAGCCTCTGTCAGGATTCGAACTCGAGGCTTCTGGCTTTGATACCATGTTAGAGTGTATGCACTAACTAGTTCAACCCAAAAGCTTAAGCTTTTAGGAGAAGGTAGACAATCCACGTACACACTTCAATAGTACAAAATCTCCAACAGATTAGTACTCATCAGAAAAAACACATACGGCATGCTGATGTTGCATCTTACAACTCATCAGATAGGAAGACACTCCACATGGTTTTTGTGCTCAATAAAACACAACAGCACTGAGATAGGAAATAGAATACTAAAATAGGAGAGTTCATGTAGCATCTTACCACTTGTACAAGGAGGCATTTCAGGTATGGTTTGTGTGCTCGACGTAACCGCTCAATTGTAATCCTGAGATAGTGCTCAACCCAGTGATCCACGTTGCCTTTACAATTTTGAAAAACAACTTCAATGAGCTTGGGAGCAGGTTCAATATCAGAATCTTCCATGTTTTCGTCCATCATAATCTACAAGCATCGGTGCTTCTCAGCAAAAGCAGTACCACTAGTATCACCCAGAACATCATAAGCTAATGGAAGTATGGAACAATCATTCAAACCAAGACTTACAGATTGAAGTGCCTTCCACAGGCTTTGCTGGTAATCTGGATCTTTGCATGCAAGAAAGTGATCAGTTCCCGAGAAATGTAGTTGTCTAATGGAACAAGAATATCTGTAGGAAGGTAACCAAAAATAGCTAACGTCAAACCGTGAAAAGTGGACTAACATTAAGAGCACTTGTATTTTAAGGTTACACTCACAGACAACAAATATAAAAAGAACTCACAGTAGGAAACATGTTCACATAGAATTTTAGTCACTTTGTCCATCAGATCATCAGACCTCATGCTTATTTAAAAAATTCTTTTCAAGAAATAAATTTAACAAAAATACCAACATACATTACAACACATCAAACCAAATTAAAATGTACATGGAATCAAAACCAAAACTGAATGAACACAAAAAGATGTAAAAAGAACGCAACAGAGGCCACATAAGATTTAGGGGGTGTTTTGTTCCACTCAACTAAAGTTTAGTCCCTGTCACATTGAATGTTTGAACGCTAATTATGGGTATTAAATATAGTCTAATTATAAAATTAATTACACAGATGAAGACTAAAAGACGAGACAAATTTATTAAATAAGCTTATACTCCCTCCATTCCAATTTATAATTCGTTTGACTTTTAAACCTAGTTTGACCGGCTTGTCTTATTTTTAAAAAATCATATTTATTACTAATTTTTACTGTGATATTGTTTATCATATAATATACTTTAAGTATGGCTTTGAAGTTTTCGTTTTTTCGCAAAAAAATGAGTAAGACGAGTCAGTCAAACTTGGCACAAAAAAGTCAAACGAATTATAATTTGAGAGGGAATATTTAATAATACTCATAATTGATATTCAAACATTTAATGTGGCACAAACTAAATTTTAGTCTGGGAAACCAACACCCACTTAGTTTTAGACAGCACCTTCTCGCTACCGTGTTGAAGATTAGTTTAGTGACACCAAGAAAATTATGTTCAGTGCAAATCTCACTTGGATAGACGACTGTTTTCATCTGCTAACAGCAGTAACTCATGAATGGGCAAAATGCAAGCTTTCCATGTAACCAAAACTACACCATGTGTTCATATAAAAAAATCACCCTCCCGGTATTATATTAAGAGACCGAAACATGGTCCCGGCCGAGAAAATCCCCGAACCCTGGCCCCCATCCCTAGCGGGCCGTCACCATCCACTTTGCAACGGCCCAATCGGAAGGTGGCGCATAGGACGTAACCCGAGAACGGGCAGAGCACAGCGAGGGGATTTTTTTAACCAAGCCCGAAAATTCGCCCCGAGGGGGATCGAACCCGGGACCTGGAGGTGCTACTCGAAAGCCTTAACCATTACACTAGAGGCCCTTTCGCATCATGTGTTCATGTAACATTACAAAAATGCCCAAAGGACAAGCTGTGCAATTACCCGATAACAATTTAATATACATATAGGAGTAATAAAAAAACATCAAGGAGAAGACTAGTCTATATATCAGTCATACATTAATAGGATAGCAGCCCATCTGGTCGATCACAAATGGACCAAATGAATATATCACTGTATCGATTAATCGATGTGCTAAGCATATGAGCCTGGAATATTTCTCAGAATATGACGAGGTATAAGGAATGGCACACAACTATAGTTGACACAACATTGAAGCAAAAGCATGCAACATGCGCTTAATCTCTTATAAAAATTATTACGACAGCAACCTTAGGAAAATAAAACAAATACATAGACGTACTCTCAAAGAAATCTATAGCCCAATCATTAAGCGCCTCCATCATCACTGGCCACAAGGTCCACATGTCCAGTGAAATTGTAGGCGAGTAAAATGACATGTAGGAAACAATTTCAAGGACTTCTTCATAAACATCTGTAAGAGAATTAGAGAGATTAAGTGCATGAACAAAATAGCAATAGATAATTACTAGAGCAAAATGGCAGTTCTATATCATGTAACTTTATTGAGAGCAGGTCAACTGCTGTTGTATTACATATTGAGAGGAGGCTTACAGGCGCATATATATATATATATATATAGGTACAAGGAGGTAGGAGATCTCAGGTTTATGGAAACAATACCAAGAGATCTCCTGGATTAGAGGGATCCTATCTCTACCCCTGATTAGAGGGATTCCATCTATAGCTGATCTAATCCTCCTATATGCAGCAGCAAGTAATATGGCAAGAGTGCTTGTGCCTAGATATGACAACACAGACGACAGACGTTCAGTCTGCGTGAAGACTGAAGGGAGCCCTTTGTGAAGAATATGGATACTAGGAAGGGTGGGACATGGAGTA